>CM060832.1:56510000-57110000 GCA_030762175.1 Metallyticus violacea | reverse complement strand
ATATTTCGTAGAAAAGTGGTTAAATGTTACAAACCACGCCGTTCACTTGCAAGTTAATTTTCTTCAAACCAAATTATATAATGTTATTCAAATAAATTATAACATTGGGTAATGCATGCCCTTTGTATTAAGTAAATAAGCATCGAAGATGCACCACGTCCTGGAGCTCCAAAATCAGCTGTGAGGCCGGAAATCGCCGATGAAATATTATTTTGACTGACGAACAAGAAAAATTGCTCGAGCTAGCAGAGGATCAAATCTCAATTGAACGTGTTCGTTTTATTTTACGTAATGAATTACAGGTGAAACACTTTGCATAAGATTAGTTATCGCGTCTACTCACTCCAGAACAATACCGAAATTGCATGCCAACATCGACGGACTGTCTGGAAATGTTTAAGAATCCAAATGAACTTAATGCGATTCGTGTGTATAAGGAAATATGGATTCATTATTATACAGCGGAAAAGAAACAACTGTTTAAACAGTGGACTGCAAAGGAGAAATACATTTCATGACTAAAAAGGTGGTAGCTTCAGTTTTTTGAAACGCAAAGGGTATTCTCTTGATTGAGTTCTTGTTGACGGGGCGAATCATTACTGGAGAACACTTGCATCACTTTTGGAGAGACTGAAGAAGACAGCGATCGCGGAAAAAACCTTCGGGAAGGCCAAAAAGAAAGGTGTTTCATCATGACGTAGCAGCGGTGCATTCAGGCCTTGTAGCTCTGGACAAATTGACGGAACTGCCCATTTGAAATGCTTCCATATTCACTTAATCTCGCTCCTTCAGATTACCATCTGCTCCCGAAACTGTAAACCTTCTTGGTTGAACACCAAAATTTAATTTAAAAGAAGTGGTGATATAGGAGGTGAATGATTTGAGCGTCCCGAAGAAACCCACTTCTATCCTGGAGAAACATTGAACTTAGAGGGGACTATCGCAAGATAAAGTACCTTACAAGACTGAACTTGTTCCCTTTAATATGAAACTGAATTACTTATCAAAACATCCTTGTGTTCAGTATTTTTGGATGCTAGGTATAGAATACGTTTAAACCAGCGTGCAAGGAAAAAAACTAGCAAATGTAAAATTAGCTCAAGAACAGTAGATTTCGACCAGAAAGTTCTTGTGCATATGTATTTACTTTAGATATACTGATTAATTAAAGAGCAGAATTTAATCTACAACACATTTAGCTTTTATTGATTACGTCAAGGCAAAGTGATGACAAAGGCATACGATAGAGCAATTTAATGGCTAATTTGTGAAAAGAGGAGATTTTCTACAATATTTGATAATTTGTGTTAAAAGAATATTATAATTTTAATCATAGAACATAAGTTCAGAAATAACTTTATTAAAATCAAACAGGGTGTCAGAAAATGGTATAGCCTGTCATTCGTACTTTTTAATTCATATAAAGACCAAAACGTGCTCTAATGAAGGACGAAACAAATTTAGGAATTTATTTAGGATAGGATACCTCCATTAACATATTATTATGCACAGACAATCAAGTTATTATAAAAGGAACTGAAGGTGGACTGTTAACGGATATTTATAAATTAAACCAGATTTGTAAAATACTTAATTTTGAAATTTTATCTGAAAACCAAGATTATGTTCTTCCAAGAAAAAAGACAAATAAAATTTAAAATATTAATAAATACCATAATCACGGAACAAATAAATCTTTTTGAATTATTTGGGCTGTAACCTCTCTACTTAAGAAGTTTCAATGTAGATAATAAAATATTAAAATGTTATCAAATGTATAGAAATATGAGAAGATCTTTATTCAAAAAGAAAAAGTGCTTATGAAATACATACGATTGCAATTTTATAAAGTAATATAGGTGATGAAAAAAAAATGACATGTGAAATGAGATTACTTAGATTTGTTAAAAAATGTCTAAGAAAGTAGAAAATATCTAATGAAGTAATTATGCAACATTTTAACATTTTCAATTCAAGAAAACAAATAATCATGGGCAAAAGTGGAAAGCACATGTTGACAGAATGGATTAAAACCGTTATACAAAGATAATATGTTACAGGTATAACGCGTAGGTTAGCAGGCCCAAAGCAAAGTGAAATGAAGAAATAACTGAAACCTGGACAGGTTTATATAAAGTAATTTCTGATAGTAGTAAAAGTTTAAAAAGAAAATTATTCAAACTTTTTAAATGAGGACCAATTTTTAAACTTAAAATGTAATGCGAATCTTAATTTTTCGAAGAAATTTTATCATATATATTATCATGTTTTAAGTTACATATTAATATACAGTTTTAAAACAAAATCAAATACAGTTCTTCCCATTTTGTATTACAAGTAATAGATAGAAGAAAAACTTTTTAATAATTGAAGGATATGCAGGCTAGGTCCTATAAAATATTTGTTTTTTTATACAATTTGTATTATCTCTCCATATGATACAATCAAAGGTAGTTGGTGCACGTGTATGGACTTGCCAAATCTTGCATAGTTGATCAATATTGGAATATGTTGGTGAAATCAAGTCTAGGAGGCTTGCTCCTTTTTCACACCATATAAACAATGCTCAACAAATGTTTTCACGAAATAAATCGTTTGCAAATTCTGTCAGTTTGTGATTCTCAACTTGCAGTATGGGCCACTATTCATTTCAAAGTGTTTCCCCGTCTTTCTTTCTCTTGACATTACTAAATTTGTGTTTACATAGATTATAGAGGACTATAAGGGCAGACGTCATGAATCACTTGTGGTTCGCGTGCCATAACTATTATAATGCGGCACCATATACCTGCATTGCATATTAGTGATATCACAATTATTCCTATACGATGGTAGAGATACTCCTTTCACAATCACAAAGCACAAGAAACAGAAAGCTCGTATTAAACCTTGCAGTTATTTAATCAGAATACTTGAAAACGTGGCTTGAATGGAGTCGATGACGTTTTCCTTCCGTTGGCATAAGGAAGCAGAAAAACATTTTTAATTAACCGTAAAGCAGGAGATGTTGCAACACGACCGTATTTATTAATTAATCTGGACACGTGTTGATCAGGTTTCATGTGTTGATACTTCACTGCAGCATTATGCTGAAATATTGCTTCTAACAAGCACAAGAACGTCAATACAGACATGTCGGAAACTACATAGTTCGTCTTTACGAGAAGAAACACACAACCGATACTGTAGCACACGTTATTTCAGAAACCCTCATGCATTTGAACCCTTATAACTTTAGGGAAAATAATGAGACAAAGTAGTGATTTTATTTGTTTTATTTACGGACGCTCTTTAACATCTCAGGTCATCAGCGTCCCATTCTATTCAGGGCGTGAAACGGCCGACAAATTTTGCTCAGAGGCCTCTTCTTTCAGGCTTGAGGTTCTTTATCGTGCCGTAAATGTACGATAAGGGACCCACGGCTTTACTTCCCTTCCGAAGGAAGCCATACTTAGGATTTTTACGCCCGAAAAAAATCCATCGATCCTGGTCGGGTTTGAACCCGCGACCTTGGGCTTAGAAGGCAAGTAGGACCGACAATCAAAGTAGTGAAAAGGAGCTTTTATTTAATACTCGAATAGCTAAGAAATCAAATACTTTACTTCTAAATTCATATTAGAAGATGAGGCTAGCAAAATATTTGTTCATAATTTTATTCTTAAAGTTTTATTAGTGGAATTTTTTTACTCATATAATGTAAATTTTGTTTATTACGAATGTTTTTATAATCTTGCACAGCATCATTATGACTTTCTAGTTAGCAACATTTTAGGGTTTTACATATCCAAAAGAACATTTTTGCACATTTTCAACATGTACTTACCTCCAGTATAAGTGTTTTTGTTTGTTTATACACTGACAAACTTGCATTTTAAAATACATAATTTCAATAATTAGCCTTTTCTATATGCCTGCTTATAATCAAATAACAATTTCATAGTTGTGTTATCGATACTCGAGAGATATCGATATCGAACGACATACAACAATTTTTAAGTAATATTATCACAAGAAGCACATTTTAAAGTGGTCGCAAGAAACTTGTGTCTTTTCTTAAGCTTCTATATATCAGGTAGCAAGAAATTAGGTACTGTTCTAAATTCGGTATTGGATCCTCCCCCATCACCAAAAAGCGGCCCCCTTCCTTATATTCCTGCAGATAGTCTGGCGACGGTATGTCTGTGGCTAACCATTTCTTCAAAAATTCCAAATCAAGCAATAAAACGCGCTGACTGCAATTTGAAGTAGGTATATATTATTCTCAAAAATGGCATTCATTAATTTCTAGCACGTCTTTACTTTTCGCGAATATAGAAAAGGCACCCTCCGCCTATAAAATAACTTCAATTCTGAGTCTGAAGTGCATAAAAGATGCTTTAGAGAATTAAATATCACAAGTAACTTACAATATCGTACTTCCGCGTCTTTAGCATGCAAGCTGATTTTACGTTACTTAGTTGTTATTGAAATGACAGATGATGGTGCATTTTGAGATCTACCTTTTTCCGATAATATGAATGAAGTTTTGAAATATTTTCAATTAAATCCTGTGATTGATGATTATGACATTTACTTACTGAAATTGCAAAATGAGTTTTTCGCGAGGTGGAAAATCTGACAACACCAGCAATCTAAAGAAACACCACCTCAAATTGTAAAAATGTTTGCTTAATGTCACAACTTAGTAAATATGGAAATTCAGGTGTATTTGTTTGTTTATATGAATGTTTTCAAAATAATAATAATAATAATAATAATAATAATAATAATAATAGCTTTTGTATTTTATTTTATTAAAATATGAAAGACTCGAGAATTTAAATATCAAGTATCTAAATTAAAACATCTATAGGTATCAAGATAATTTGGTATCCACCTATCTCTTAGTTCTTTTATGTATTGTTTTTAGTAAAAATATGTTAATTTTTTTCAGTGAACAATAAAAGATTTCAACGATGAAATTTTGTAGTATATGGAACTCTTAACTGTTTATTAATATCAGTTTCATTAAATAATTTTTTGTAGTTGCAGTAACAATTGCAAAAGTGCAAATACTTTTAAATTTGTATTAAATGAGTGTAATAACATTAAGAAAGACAAGTATAAAAAGTGATGTCGTAGCTTTGAAATGAGTTGTTTTTTGAATTGTGGCTTGTGCTGTTTCAACTGACGATTTACTAATAGTTAATAAAATTACCTTTCCATTTCTATAAGCGGATGCATTTATTAACATATTATAGGTGAAAATTATTTCTTTCAAAATTGTTGCTAAAACACTACAACAATCTCTGAACTAATTTTTTTATCCTTTCACTTTTAATGCCTTGCAATGGTCACAGTATACAGTTATTTGTATAATATGTTTTCGGCACATCATATGATGGTGTTATAAATTGTCACATGTATTATAGTTGTATTAGATTTGTATATTCCCCATACAAAACAGGAAATTATACCATTTAAGACATTGTTAAGGATTCTAGCACAAAACTAATTTGAGTCATGTTAAATGGTGAAAGTCTGTGAGGGAATTCGCATCGGCCAGCACCCTGCCGCACTAAAGCCATTTTTCTCTTGTACAGATTTATAACATCTGAAGGTACTAAATTGCTGGAGAAAAAGAAAATAAAGCAGAACAGTACAATCACATGAACATGAGAAGTTAGCGATGGCAACTCTTGTTTAGAGCGGAAGAAGTCCTTAGTGACGACCTCATATATCTGCATTAGTCACGGCGCTCGCAGGACAGCAATTATTGTCGTGTAGAACTACATTCCTAGTTCCCCAAACATGATGAGACACAAACCAATTATTCGTCGATTCCAATCTGCTGTATAAACACTCTTAACATAGGTGGTAGACTTTAACAAGGATGTGGGACCCATACAAAACTTGTGCTAAATGCTAGTCACGAATTCGTTTGGCCACGCTTCATCAGGTTTGCAAGTCAAAACAGAATGGCCATAGCTTGTCTAATTTCATGGGAAAACGGCCATTCCGGTTTACACACGCGCGGCATGTTAAATATTCAAAGTTCTTCGGAAACGGCACCTCTTGCACATAAAACGCCACGACTGAAACCTTACGTTAGACACACTGGCCAGTCTTCACCTTTGTCATCAAAAGACGTTCGTGACTATGTGTTGCTAATAAACGAATAAGCAATAAAGAAACCCTTGAAATTATTTACACAAATAAAACCATGCTGCCTTCTAGAAAGACTAAAAGAACAACAGATTTCAGGACTTCTGAGTAACAAAAAAGAACTTGTTACAAGAGGAAATAATAACAGAACCTGACATCGTAATTAAATTATTAAACATTGTACAGAAAACATTACTGCTTAGAAACAACGGAAACGAGGTTTCTTAGTACTAAAAGCTGATGTTCTGTCAGAGTTGGTTTATTGGACACGCATTGCAGTAATGGAATAAATAAAATTCATATAATATCAATGGGGCATCTAGAGAGAATAAGAGATTGGAAGTATTTTGACCTCAATGAAAAGCAAACGTGGTCTAGTAATAGCATATGGCATAATCAATGAGAGAGTAAGTTCTGATGTTAACTCACTTGCCGACCAGGCATTGAAGTTTCTCAGACAGGCGGCAGAGGACAGTAGTGTATTCATTTGAAATGCGCGCACCGATAATCGACAGACTGCAATACGCTGAATGATTGAGGTGAAGATGGGAATGAGAAGGTGGAGCGAAATGAGTTGCAGAGGAAACCGAAATGGTCATAGAAAGCCTACCCAGAAGCCGATTCGTCCTTACAAATCCCACTTATGGCAGTTGGATTCGCGCAGTGAAAACCAATCATAACATAGGAATCGAGAGCTTAATTTTACCATACAAAATGAAAGGGAAGAATAAAAAGATCAAAAAGAAAGACGTAAAACTACTGGAAACGAAAATGCAATGCAGAAGAGAAACATTGAAAGGAGGAGGTGAAAAAAAAGATAGTGCAGTAGAGAGAAAATAAAACTAAAAGAATAGCAAACACAATAAAGATAAGACAAAGAGAAAAATAATGGGAGAAGAAGCAGAAGAAAGAGAAGAGAACAAAATAAGGTGGAAATGAAAGGGACAGAAAAAAGAGCATGATCGGGAGGAGCAGTAGAAAAAGGAGGGAAAAAACAGCTACGAAAGAATACGTTTACGTTTCTTGTGCTGTATGCTATACATCTGCATTCATTGTAAGAGTAGTGAGCTGTTAAATGAAACATGTTTTGTTGTGAGGCAATCAGCAACCGTCTTCATAGAATTCATTTATGAAACTTTTCTTAGCCAACAATTAACCCCTGAAATGATCATTGTTTTGTAGGGCTTGAAACCACTGCACGAGTATTGTTGAAGGGTGGCAAAGCTGTTTCTCGAGATCTTAATGACTGAATCCTGGCTAGCGCCATCCGCGATCGTTTATGAAAGCTGCTCTGCTGTTGCTGCCGCCTCCTCGTCACCGTCAGCTTTTGTGGAGGAAGGAGGAGAGAAATGTTGCCAGTGTAATTATGCTCGCTCGAGGCGGGACATTTGCAAGAGACACGTAGTTGGGTTGCGGTAATTAAACAAGGATTAATGACACAGGGTAATTTCTCATGCTTCGCTGCCACTTGATTCACGACTCCACGCTACCATTGGAGCTTCAACAAAGAGCTGGGAGGAGGGGGTTTCGGCGTTCCTACTGGATATCTCTCGTCCAGAAATAGATGGCACTGTGTTCTGTTTTACGTAATAAAACTCTGCTATGCTTTTCGTGTGATTTATAACTTACTAAATCAAACGGACATAATTAAAATGTTTAAAATTCTAATAGGTTTTAGTCTTATTTTGTGGTTCGGAAAGTTGGTTATTAATAATACGAGATATAAATAATATTTTAGCAGCAGAAATGAGCATTTTGAAATCGGTAGAAGCTATAAAAATATAACTAGCAGCACAGATATTATTTGTTATAAGATATATAACTTTAAGCTGGAAAGATCGCCTTGAAGAACTAAAACCTGAAAGACCTGATGTGGAGAATGAAATGGCAGGCTGGTTGTACTTCAGCTTGGGTGGTGTTACGAGCGTACCTGTCCATTTGGATTACCGCCACATGTAGGATGCTTGTGAGGTTAATACGAGGGGCATTTGAAAATGATTTGGAATCACCCGACACACACAGACGCAGAAGTATTTCCAAACAAATTACCATATCCAAATCTTCCAGTTGCGACAAGCTTCACTCGCTGAAGAACTGTAGTAGGCTCTGCAGGCGTTAGAAAATGGCAAACATCAAATAGCATACGCTAATTAAAGTGTTAGTGCGCCGTCACTTTCAACTATTTCCAAGTGGATTTGGGTTCATAAGTCCTGATAGCTTGAAGATGATCAAAAATCTGCCATTATACCGGAAATTGCCGAAGATCACTGACTAAGGGGATCAGAAATTGCTCCAGTTTCAGGCTTTTCAGATATTTTGCATTTTATTGAAGGAATTTAACGTGGAAGAATTATCTGTAAGATGGGAGCACGCGTTCAAAATCGAACCAGCGTGCAAATTTCTGAGATGCGTTTCCAGAAAGATCCAGCCAATTTTATCCATCAATTCAAGCCATGGCATCAATTTTCCAGAATTCTACAAGTATCCATATTCCTATCGGAATAACTATTACTGGAGCATAATATACTGAGCTTTTGGAACAACTAAAAGCAAATGAAAGACCGGTTTGATATTGCACCAAGATAATGCTTGCCCTCATAGGGATATAATTTGTCGCCACATTCGCTTACTTTCCATATTTGACTCCATCGGAATCTCATCTTTTCCCAAAGCTGAGAAAATTCCTTGGTGCAAAGATATTTTCATCCAATGAAGAATTTAGAATGTAAATTAGGGAGAAATGTTGTGTTCCATTTTGAAATAAAGGCTTTAGAGCATCACTGGAGTGTGTTTATGTCAAGGGAAGATTACTTGAGAATTTCAAAAGATTAGTCTTTTAATTTCTGCTCTATTCCCAGAATTTTTCAAATGAGGTAGGTTTGGGGGCTCCTGTTGATTGTTAGAAGATTCCTCATCCCCCCAAAAACTGAAAAAATGCAGATTAGAAGGAAGGGGTGATGCTACCTGTTACCTAATTCGTGAAAGATGAAAAAGGGCAAGGGAGCAAAACTCTTGTTACAGTGTGGTTGATTTGTCAATATGTTTGTATTTAATAACATTGTTTGTTTTCATGTTCATTACCAACAATAAAATATAGAAACGTAATGATGTCTATCACATAAGTTTAAGTGTGGAGTGTCAGGAGCGCTTGGAAAAAAAATGTATATTTTTTTCATCTAGTATTCAGATAATGCACAAAATTAGTACAAACATTTATGTTAAAAGCTCTTTTCGCTGCCATTTTGTGCCAAACTCTTTCATATTGCCTTTTCTAGGTTTACAGTAAAAATCAACGGGAGAGAGAAAGCATTTGTAAATAACTCAGCAATCAAGGTTACTCCAGAAGCTGCTTATAAGATCCTATATTCGCAAATATATGAGAGGCACTGGAGAGCTGAGATTGCACGTGCAGTTTGGGACATTTTTGGCTTGAAGCAGACACAATTACAAATCTGTGAACTGGAACTGAGAGGAAGGCAAGTGCATTTATATTCCCATCTACAGTAAAAGTGAATAGTTTGGAGTTTTTTTTCCATAATTAAAATAAGGAAGGAAGTTTGAAGAACTCCACGAGTGGATGAATGCTATATATCTTAATAATAGAGGACCGGATTCCATTTAAGAGCACATAAGACTTCATAAGAATGTGTCAAAAAGTAGAAGTTATGACTATACAAGCTGGTCCTGTCAAGGTCTTAATGGCATTTAAACAGGCACGATTTCACAATTATGGGGTCAAAGGTCTGTTCCCAAAAGGTGGTCCGAATGCTGAAATAAGTGCAGAAAGCAGAAACTCGTGAAGAAGAATTTGAACGTTGTTCAAGGAAATGGTGGACATGATCTGAAATATTTTTACTAGAGATTAAACACAGGTCCATCACTATGACCCAAAATCAAAAGTTTATGGAATGGAAGTACAAGAGATTTCCACTGTTAGAGTGCGTCATTCAATCAGAAAATCATGACAAATAAGTCCACCATCACTGGAGAAACCTGCGCTTCTGTAGTGAACGAGACCATCAACGAGAAACGACGTGGAAAGCTGATAGCGTGCATTTGTTGCATCATTATAATGCACCTTGCCACAAATTACAAAAAACAAACGCTGTTATCAATGGGTACTTGAAGCTTCATCATACAGTCCAGGCTTGGCCCCCAATGATTATTTTCTCTTTCGAAACCTTAAGGGCAGTAAGCCAGATGAAATTGGATCCAATTATAAAAGTTGATATTTTTATTGTTTTTGTTAATATCTTATAAATCCGTACGGAAAGATAGAACCTAAATTAAAATATTTAATTATTCAATTTTAATAATTTCTAAGATGGTGCCATTTACTAACCACTCAATCTTCTGTGCTCTCTGTCATGGAGTTGAAATATTTAGGGGATGAAGACAACAAAGGTTTTATGAGGGTAGTAGAAAGTAAACCCTATGAAGAAAACCAACATATTTTCATGTTTAGGCTACGTTCAAAAGCACATGGGTTCGCGTCTGCATAAAGTAAAAGAATGCATGATTAGGAAGAAACTGTCAGTTCGAAAAGGATTAGAAGAGGCGAGAAGATTAATGATAGCATGATTGACAAACTGCAAAAGTATTGTGGAATGGCAATAGGATTTAATGTGCATGATCTTCAGAACATGAGACGTGCAATTCGGGCCACATATTTTCATTAGCTATCAACTGATGACAACCCACAACATGATTTATGCCAAAGGTATGACTCTCAAGAGTCCCCTTAAGGTTTCGAAAGAGAAAATAATCATTGGGGGCCAAGCCTGAACTATATGACAAGAACCAAATTATAAACATCATGGACAGTGATGTTGAAAATAAAACCTGGCCTTCTAAAAAAAGTATGCAAGGAGAAAAACACAGAATGTCGACGAATCATTCAATACTATTTTGTAGACTCAGGTGCCAAAGACAGTGTTTGTTGGTCTTGATACACTGAAACTTGGTGCATTTGATGCAATTTTAACATTTAACACCGGGAATATAGGAAAGTTAGGGTTTTGAGTGAACTGTCAATAGACCCCGGTTACAACACTACAGTGCAACTTCAAGATCAGGACCGCATTCAATCAATAAATGAGAAAGAACGGTGGAGCAAATGGAGAAATATGCAAGAAAGGAGAGGAGAAACGAGGATGAGGGATTGGCGAATATGGACCAGGGTAGTTTTAAATATGTGTTAGCAAGATAAGAGTTCAATTGTAAACTTTAACGCCATTTTTATACCCTTTGTTGCATATTCCTCCCACTATTAAATATAATCAAATTAAACTTCTCTACATCTTGTTCCAAAATAGAAATAAGAAGGATTTTTGTAACTCATATAAGTTTCATAAAACCGCAATTTCTTAAAATATTTATTTTAAAATAATATATATTATTATAAAATTATATTCTGGCAATCAATTTAAAGTTCTTAAAACTGCTTCTTATTGTTATAAATGAAGGTACAAATGATAAACACTTTAAGTTGATATTTAATCCAGTTTTGAGAAAAGTGTATCTAAAATGGAAAATTAGCACGGGTAAGGTAGGGCAGGCTTAGATCCCATTCACAATGAAAATTAAACGTAAACAACATAAAATAGGATGTAGCACGTTAACTTAGTAATATGTAGGCATTCATAATGAAAGACGCAAACGTACGTATTAACCAATCAAAAATAACAACAAGCGAAGATAAACTAACAGCTGATTGAAAATGGCTCCTTCTGAGCAGACGGCGATAGCGTTAATGCATATGCAAAGTGCAGTAACTAACTTGCTTGGAGCAATATGAGCAAGGATAGTTTTTTTTTATAATACAATAATTCTTTTGTTAATTAACGCCATTATATCTACAGAATCACTGATCTTCAGTTCTCTCTACCATAATTTGTCCTTACACGGAGCACGGAAATCAAGTACAACTCTTGTTACTAGCTGCTGCAAGTCCCGAGCGACAGCGGAGAGAGCCGAACTTCAGTGCGTGGCCGCAGTGTCATACAGTAAACTATACGTTGTCCTTCATAACTTTTAAATATAAATTGATAGGCAATTGTTAGGTGGGTAAAATATTGTAACGGTGGCAAATCTGCTCTTATTGGAATTCGCAATTAATTCATATATATCTCAGGCAAATCCTAGAAATCCAGTGTTTTTTTGTAAATATAAATTGATAGGGGCTGGCAAATCACTGTAATGGGGCAAATCTCCTTTGATTGCAGCAGAATTGCGTGGTACTACTCGCTTGAAAGCGTTAAGTAGCTGTATTTATGGAAGTTACTACCTTCGGCTCTCTCCGCCGTCGCTCGGGACTTGCAGCAGCAAACAGCAAGAGTTGCATTTGACTTCCGTGCTCCGTGTATGGATAAATTCTACCATAGAACTCTACAAACAGAGCAGCTGCATCCTGATTGACTGATTTATTAAATTAAGTTAGACGTAGACGTAAAACTTTGGACCTCGCAAGCTTCTAATTTTACGTCTAATTGTACGTTTATTTTTATGTTTATGAGATTCATTGTGAGTGGTTCCATTACAATACATAGCATCTAGCTTTACGTTTAAGTTTACGTTACGTTTAATTTTCATTGTGAATGGGGCCTTACTCCTCTTAAGAAATTCTTTCGCCAACGGAGATGTCCCAACGATGATATCAGGAAGGACGGGGCAATGAGTTGGTTGGAAGACCAAGACATGTCCTTAAATTCCGAACGGATTAAATAGCTGGAAGTAAATTGGGCTAAGTGTTTGAAAGTAAAGTGAGACAGTAGTGAAAAAATGTCAGGGTTCATTTTCATACTCAGGTAAATAATTTATTGCATTATAAAGTTAATTGCTTTCTTCAGCTAATGTCTTAAGTATACAAACACACTTCTGGGCTGCCCGGTTGCTGTGTCAGAGATGAGTAAGAAAACAAATATTTGTATTTTGCCGTTAGCTAAGCTTCCTGGAGAGGAGGATATGTCTCAAGAATGCAGTCACTGTGAACGTGGAAAGTGAGAGCGTAATCTGTATTTCTATGTTATCTAACTATTGTCTTCATGCTCAGCTGTGCTGATTTAAAGTGATGTATTCTTATCAGTACTGTTATACTCTTATCAAGAAACAAACGGGGGTAGGAGATTAGAGGAATATAAAACAAATGAGCCAATGATGTTTTGTTATTGTTAACCACGATGCAGTTTCTTCTCACATACATCTTTGGTTTTGTGTAATTACATCCCTTGCTTCTTCTACATATAATAAATCCTGCAAGTATGGGGGGATCGCTGTAATTTCAGACGAGATAGTGCACGTTTGCATAGACAAGTTAACGACGCAATAACTTCTGAATGATGGTCGTGAAACGTAAGCAGCGTTTTGCTAGACTAATGTG
This sequence comes from Metallyticus violacea, assembly GCA_030762175.1. Taxonomy (NCBI): domain Eukaryota; kingdom Metazoa; phylum Arthropoda; class Insecta; order Mantodea; family Metallyticidae; genus Metallyticus; species Metallyticus violacea. Next base: position 57,096,478 of record CM060832.1, on the reverse strand, counting down.
GGAAACAAAAAGACCTAAATGCACAAAAACTAGTTTTTATCGGTGTAAGGCGAAGAGAAAATGATCAAAGTCGAATAAAAGACAATACTACAGCATTAACTTTTAAAAGTAGGGGAGTATTGCCTTCTTATTTCTGGAAATAGAACTTTAAGATTTGGTGCCCTTAAGGCAAACTCGTTCTGATCCACACATCAAGAGCTTTCACGTTTGTCCAGAGTATCCGCGTGCTAGGTTAATCCCGACTATAAAGTCAAGACTATTTTTATGGTATACAGACGCTGAATAATACGGGGCTAAATTAAATCTTATAAAAAGTTACACAGTGCTGAAACTTGCTCTCGCGCATGCGTATGCTTGCAGCTGTCCTCTCTTTAGTTTCGTTTTGAATACAAAGTGGAAAGTGAAAAAGGAATCGGACAGACGAAGAGAACAAAGTATTGCTCTCTATGATATAAGGACGACAGTATTAGAGAACAAAACGTATATTGTGATCTCGAGTATACAGAATGAGTCAGATCTCTGCGAAAATTTTGGAGGAGAGATAGACCTCTCAATGAAAAAAAAATTTAGTTAATCTATGTTCTCTGACGCGTCGTTTAGACTTTGTGCACTTTTGTTTGTTTATACTGATTCCGACCACCTCCTTGGTCTAGTGGTTAGCGTTACTGACTATTGGCCGGGAGGCGGGTTCAATTCCCGGTACCTACTTAGCACTTTTAAGTTAGGGACGTCTAGAGGTCCCCCAGCCTCGGGAGAACAATTGGGAAGCTGCCTGGTGGACAGGTGGCACCTCGGCAAGTCGAGGCTCATTCTGGACTATAGCGCCAAATGGGAAGAAGAAACAGTCTACTGGTTCACAAGAAGCTGTCTTGTTCCTCACCGTGTACCTCTTTGTGCAGTCAATGCATGCAATATTCATTGAAAATAACATCTATGCTTTCCCTGGATTGACGAAAAATTCTTTGGGGGCACGTGCACGACTCCAGTTGAGGACATGAACTGACTGAGTGAGTATTCGCTGCGACACACTTGCTAGAGGGGCACAGGTACCATGATGTAATGAGTGTAATCATGTTCGGGGCAAATATATGAACAGTTTCTGTAATCTGTTCTAAGAGATCTTCAGAATAAAGTGTGTTATTGTCGATCTGGGCGCTCTAGAGGTAACGCACTCTCCTCCGAACACAAACAAGGTTTGCCGTTTTAAGATTTATAACCCCATATCTCAAAATGAGGTGCAAAGGTCCTTGATAAAAATACCGACAGTTTCGCGTCAAAGTGATAATGCCTTAGCATGACATTAGATGGCGCTTGAAGCAATGGGCTGACCAGCTATCCTCCCATTTCTGTAGGCGCTAAGAGTAACATTCATGGTTCATATGTCGGCATTATAAGATAATTGTTAAATATTCCTGACCTCTGTATTTCTTATGATAGAGTGTGCTTCTAAATAGATCGTTTAACAAAAGAGATTTCTCGTGAGATCTATCTAACCTTCAAATTGGTCACAGAGGTACAGACGCTCTCGCTATGGCAGAAAGCAGCATATAAGGAGATGTTTTTCTCTAAGATTTGCTAAGGCTCAAAAACCTATAACAAAAATATCAAACAATTAATTATTTTATCAATTTTAGCAAAAATATACACATATAAATAATATATAATATAATTGGAACACCTTAGAAATTTAAATGTCATTTTTTACAAAACATTTACACTTAATTTCTCCGTTACTTATAAAAGAATTTCCAATAAGTTACGGCAGTTATACTCCATTTCCTAGTTTATCTTACTTTATAAGGCTTGTAACTGATTGCCAATGAATTTTTATTTAAGAATAACAGAAATCAAACCGATCCCCACGTCAGAATCAATTAATTCGCTACCTAAAGAAAATCATGTTGATATATCAACTGTTGTAATGTAACATAAATTCGAAATTACTAATTATGAAAAAATAGTAATGCACAATGAACCTTCAGTATAGTATCAGTGGAGGATATAGTAGCCTACATGATTAATTAAAATTATTTTATAACGTTTACTTAGCTGAGAATGGTCCAGAAAATAGCAATGTAATGTAAAAGTTGTTGCCTAAAGGAAAGATGAATTACGACTGCATGGAAGTTTTACGATATTTTTGTGATAAGGCATATTGATGCCTGATTCATGTTATGTAGTAGACAAGTTCTCTTAGAATTTGTTTCTCAGTCGAAATTGGCAAGCAGCGGTTATCTTCACTTATTCTAAATGGCACCTCATTGTGCTTTATAATTGTATCAAATTTTACACAAATGTTTTTCTCCGTCGTCTCATTTCACTTATTCTATGCATAAATGCCACAGCCATAGGTCCGTAGTCCTCTATTTTGAACAATGAATGTACGACACGGGACGCACGGCTTTGCTTCCCTTTCGAAGGAAGCCATACTTAGGATTTTTACGTCCGAAAAAATCTATTGATCCTGGCCGGGTTTGAACCCGTGATCCTTGGGTATAGAAGGCAAGTATGGTTACCTCTACACCACCAGGACCGACATCATCATCATCGTCATTTGAGTCGGACTACGGTGCTTAATACTCGGACTATTGCAAGTTCCAGTATATGAATACAAGAAACATTAGTCGTGTTGTTAATCTGCAGAAAGTGCTCAGCACGTCCGTACTAAAAACGCCTATGTATTTACCAACATATTTAGGACCATGCAAAGTAATTCGTGGTTAGCACATTAGCATTTCTCCCTCAACTATCAAATAGACACATAAATTTGAAATTATCTTCTGTACAGGCTGCACATCTTGTATTTATTTCTATAATTAAAGCAGCCCCAGACTGTGCTGAAAATGGATTTTTACGCAAATAATGTAATGAAAATAGTCGTTTATATAAATACTAGAAATATTAAAGCCTAAATAGAAACAGGAAAAATATTATCTATATATTATCTATTCTAAACAGAAGTACAATTAAATTAAGCATTTCTAACCATTGCAGCCTATTCACCTTGCACGGATATCTTTGGAGTCTTCTTCCTTTGCCTCTCTTGAGAGTCGAAAAAAATTGTCACAGAACAGACGCTCTTCATTTCAAACTTCAAACCTTGTATTGACCATGCTCTAATTGGTGAAGTATTTACTGAATACTTTTATATCCAAGGATTACGACGAGGATAAATTGGCATTTTGAATATGGCCCAGTGTTGAGAATGTGCTTATCTATTTGGGCTTACCCTCTGCATGAAAAGTTTTTGTGATGCTGGTTGGAGTACTAATTCTTCTTGATAGGTTATATTTTTTCAGTGTTTACAAACCTGAACACTTTTCACTCAGTTTTGCAGGTATAGACTTGCAATGGAACTGTCAACTCTAACAATGGAAGGAATCAACTCAAATTCAGAGAAAAGAGGATTATAAATATTGTGTCAATGAGGAAAGAGAAAATAACATCTTTCACTAAATGCTGATGATATACATATATTAGTTACTTTTGCAACTTATTCAAATTACCATCCACAAACATGACTAAGTTTCATTATAGTATTTTACAATCACAATAGTAGATGCAAATCTGGAAATTTTTATCTATATTTAAAGATATTCAGGTAATTTTGGAATGAATTCTTCTCTTGAGACACCTGAAGAAAACTCAAATGAAACTCATTCTATAGTTCATTATTAACTACATTGTTCCAGATAGAGCTATTCTTAATTTTATTAAAGTTGTTTTGAATACCGACAAGCGATAAATGTTAACTTTGTAACTCAGGTGTACCTATTCATGATTATCTCTCCAATAAAATTTCGTTAGACATATGGGAGAAAAAATGGCATCTCCTAGCCAGTAAAAAATTGTCTCAAAAAATTAATAAAGAGAATATTTCTACCCTTATAAGCACATCTACTGATGAAAAGATATTTTCCCCAGATTCTAAAGAAATCCTCCAATCTCATGTAATTGATTAATTCTCTGTTCCCAGTCATAACTTTCTGATAATTTGTGATAAGCATTTATAAGTGATCAGAAATGAAATGCGTACAATTCTCACATTTATGTACGATAACAATTATTAGAGGTAATTGAAATGCAACAAAGAAACGTTACTTTAATGCCACAAAAATACAAAGAGTTAAAATTCTTTGTTACATATTTAGAGCAAGAGTATTAATCACAAAACTATATGAATAAAAGAAAAGTTAAATGACAACCACTGGAATGCGATTGAAAACAGAACATCTAAGACAACTGAAACTAGAATAGAGTTATTCGTAGCAAGCTCCTTTCATTATAGTTTATTAAATAGAAAGCACCGATGAATGCAAAGAGCATTCAAAAACAGACAGTTAACAAAATAGTTTCCTAAAGGAATATATCAGCTTCTGGAGAAGTATCTAATTTGTTTGTTAGAGTACGCTTTTTCAAAGTAGAGTGGATCTGGAACAACTACAATTATGACTTGATAAAGAATGAGGAAATGCATAAATTTAAATGGCAATAATAAGGTTCATGCTAATGTTCATTATATTTAGTTCAGAAAAAATAACAAAAAGCAAATGTATATTCCTAAACTTCGTAAATTTTCAGTATTGTTGTGCTTTGCTAATCTGAAAAAAACCCCAACAAAAACCTAGAATTCTTACAAACAAAACCGTACCAAAATACTCAGTACTTAAGTCTAATTCGATAGTAATATTCGTTCTTCTGTGATACATCATAGTGATCTCTGAAGACAAGTGACATTTGAAGCATGTGACACAAACACCTGACAGTCTAGAGGCATGCAGGCTAAGCGGAGACCTCCAGTGAGCAACTGCGGCATTTTAAAGAAAAATTAGACATGGACTACTATAAGTACAATTGGTGCAATTTTGTTTATTCGAAACCAAAGTATTTTCTTGTTAAATAGTCTAAAAGTTATAATAATTTTGTATATTTTCTAATCATAACGTAATAAAAATATTATAAAACCTTTTCTGCAATTTTTCATTTACCTTTTAACTTTATTTTATACAATTCAAAGTAAACGTGGCTTCGAGCCTTGTAATTAGCAATTTCAACATTTAGCCGTAAATGAGTCCTATGATGGACAGATTTTCACATTTCCACTCAGACGGACTGCTTTCTGGTTTTCATATGAGTGACATTTTTAGTTTGCCTCGTGCAGACTGCAAAGGTTAACCATGTGTAACAAATATTCTCCCACTGTGTGTTTTGACATGTTAATTTATGTCGGACAAACAAGTGATCCTTCCTGTTCATCAGAGGCACTGTTTGTCGGCGTCGTTGTGCAGGAATGTGTTGTCCTTGCCAACTCCCTTACTAAACATTTTTACTAAATTAAACTCTGATTATGTTTACGACCGTACTCTGCTAATTAACCTGCCACCTATTAGTCAGGTCAGGAGGGTACGCAGAGGGCCGTAAACGTCAAGCAGACCCAGTCTTTAGTTATGTTAGTCCTGCAGTAACAACAATACCATCCCGTAACTGAGGAGCAGCCCTAACTTTTATGAATATCATCTGCCAACATTATTAAAATACGCCATAACCATCATTTAAGAGAATGAAAATTACCTAGCAAACCTTCCTTTTGCTCTATACAGCACAATGCATTTCATGACACACATAATATGATCGAAATTTCGATAACGTATAATAAAACGCTAAAAGAAAAACTACATGGGTGGTTCATTATTGCAGTAATTTATTGAAAGTAAGTAGTTAAGCGTGTACCTCTTTTGCACTAAACAAGCATCCAATCAAATGTTCACAAGACATAGACATAATTCACTATTAAAATAAAACAATGAACTATGTCTGAAAAAGGTTACTGCCCGGTTGCTACGAAAAACGAACATAAGATAACAAATACAATAAATAATAGATAACTACAGCCATCACTAACGAAGATCTTGAGAGATTTGTTATGATACACTGTATGTTATGTTATCCCAATGACAATTATGGCGACAGAGTTTTTGAGTCCTGAGAAATGTTATTTCTACAGAACGTTTAAAAAGTCACTGCCTATTTTTAGTTATTCCTTCATTATTTGCTAATCGATACAACTTGTGATATTATACACTCCATTCTTTGAAGTTTTGCTTAATGCTTATTTCCTATTTGCAGTTATGCCACCGGTGCCAAGATAACAACCCATAGAATGAGATTTAGGAAACTGCGGTATGGGTAAAACGTTTTGGAGATCTGAACACGTGACTCTGGAGGTAAACAAAATTAAACATTGCAACCTTAAGTTACTAACAAAGGCAAAAAAATCAGAATTGATTAACAGAATTCCCGAACTACTAATTCCTTTAAGAAAGTGTGTCGATAATTCTGAGATTTATGTGGAGGTTTAACTAATAAAAGAAATAAAAAAGGAAAGAAAGAAAGAATGAACGAAACGAATATATAAAGAAAGAAAAAAAAAAAAGAATGTAGTGAGCAATAACAATCATTTTAAAATAAAGAGTGTTATAAGTTACAAATAGACAGTGCCTTATCATTAGAGATGAAATACATGCTTCATAAACAGGATATCGGCCTAAGCACTACGCGAGATAGTAGTGGTTTTGCATACACTGTGTAGATAAAGGTTTCAGTTCCACGCAGCGTCTTTCACCGAATTATACTTGGTCTTTGTGCCTCAAAACTTATTTCATTTTCATCGCAATTATATGGATAACTCATCGCCAGCTGCATCGGTGCGTAAACAACTTAGCACTTATCCCGTGATTAGTTATCATTATTGGACACCCTGTATATTGTTTACCACATCAACAAAGTGGAGTATACCAAAGTTAATAATTGACACATATCTTCGAGAAAAGTTTTTTCGGATGACGAAGCGATAATTGCAACTGTCAATAAATGCCTTGAGCTGCAAATAAAGAATTGTTTTTCCTAGAGTTATCTAGCTACTTCAACAAAGATTTAGGATTTAAACCATTTTCTTCTTCTTTAGAAGCTCCTAGCTATAAATATAAAACAGTTTACTGTCTCGCTCTTTCACTCTCTTTCTCACAAAAACGCATAACCATTTCTACTCAAGGTACCACACTCTTTTCTAAAAATGTTCTAGTCAAATTACTTGATTTGATTAATTATTTTATAGAAACTTTGCAAAAACAAAAATGCTACCACTGAGAACAGTGGTATTTTCTATTTAGAACTTTCTATATAGAGTTGTGTCGGTCCTGGTGGTGTAGTGGTAAGCATACTTGCCTTGTAAACTCAAGATCGCGGGTTCAATCCCGGTCATAGTCGATGGGTTTTACGGACGTAAAAATTCTAAGTATGGCTTCCTTCGGAAGGAAAGTAAGGTCGCGGATCCCGTGTCGTACATTTACGGCACAGTAAGAACCTCGAGCCTGAAAGAAGAGACCTCTGAGCAAAATTTACTAGTCATTTCACTCCCTGAATTGAATGGGACGCTGATGACCTGATATGTTAAAGAGCGTCCGTAAATAAATCAAATCAATTTATAAAGTTGCAATAAATATAATTTTTAAACTTTTAAAGATAAACAAATTTAATGTTCTGATATAGAGTTTGAATATATATATACACATATACGCCTGCAGTCAGAAAATCGTTACTTTATGTAGGTATATAACCTGTCAAGCATGAACTTCTGCTCCGGTTCCTTGATTTACACCATATTTTTTGTGTTCTCTCAGCTTTCGAACTCGAAGATTTACTTCGCTTCATATCGCAAGCTTGACAGGCTAATTCGTTCATGTCAGCTGATTCCTTATGTCCTTGAACCTGTGATCAACAGATGTTTTTGTGTCACTGAAGATCTAGTAATGAGATACTAACTACGTGTATATTTCTATTGTTCTCAGTGCTTCCTACTACTAATTTGACACTAGTGATTTTGCACTTAAAATATGGCATATTGATTAGAAATATTTACCAGAAACTGTCGACGCAACTGAAGCAAAATTGAGAAAATCTTCGTTTTCTCTTGACTTTCGAACTTCATCCGCATACATATGTATAATGACAACTACAATAATGGAGTGATGAAAGTAAGAAGCAAGTTCGGGAAGTTTAGGAAAAAGGAGATGTAAATAACTAAATTATAATAAATGCTAGAAAGAATAAGAATTTATATTAGAAAAGAATAACTATTTTTAAGGTGGTATACTTTAGGAAATTTACCACACATACAAAGATATGTATTATAGATGCAAAGTACCTATGCCATTTAGTGCAACAAAACACTGTTGAAATTGTGTCATGTGTCTAAAATTAAAAAGTTGCAACTTTTCAACGTTTCTAAAATTTTTCAGTAAGGAAAAAAGTCATCCATATCAGTTCAACTTTCCAGAGCTTCGTAACCCAGAGAAAAAGACAAGATAGTAACATTTGAAATGTGAAATCCCCAGACTTTGGTGATTTTAACTAAATTTTTAATAACATTCAAACTATTGAATATCTAGGAAATTACTTTTTGAAACTGTTTGATGGTGATCACTCTCTATGTCATTATTTGAAGTGTACTAATAATCACAATAATAGATGGTGTCTTTTTATGTTGAAAGATGATTTGCAATAACATCTTTAGCAGAATGTTTTCGCCTTTTTAATTTTGAGTAAAATACAAAATAAGAGATTAAGAAAATAAGAAGAAAAGCCAAAAACAATTTTAGGGTGCTGTTAAATTATTGGTAAGTTCATTTTACAAATTTTCTGTAAAGGCACTTTTAAACATTTAATTCTAAAAGCCCATTATTGAACTATTTAAGAATCATAGTAATGCCATTTAACTTACATTTTAATTACAAAAATGTGTAGTATTGACTATAATTAAAATTAGCGTTGTAGTCTTAAAAACAATACACATGACAAACTGCACATATTTGTGAGAAGGAAGGAACTCTCTGCATTAAATTATTTCATTGCTTCCTGTTCTTAACTTGCAAGTTAAACAAGTTTATGTAGCAATATTACTTTCATATTATTATCACTCAAATTCATACTAATGTTAAATACTTTTAAACCACGTTTATTAAGTCACTAACTTGTACGAAAATGCAAAGTTAGTATCCTTAGATGTGTACTCATTATTGTTAAATTGCCATTGATAATGTTTCGAAAGTGCAACTGTGGCTTGTATTATCAGGCTCTGGCATAATCATCTTCCGTTTCATGCGACTATATTTCTATTATTATTATTATTATTATTATTATTATTATTATTATTATTCACATTCACTGCAGGCATTTAGCATGTGATTAAAGTTTCTTTTTTTACAAGTTTTATTATGTATTTCACTTCAGAAGACTCCTTTGCATGAGCGAACATTAAACAACAGCTAAACATAGATGAATAAACTAAATGTTAAGTCAATCACGTGTCTTCTTAAGTTATATTAGTTAAGAATACAAATTACAATGAACAATTATGTGATGTTTGTAAAATATATGAGAGAAGATTGCAACGAGCCCCTTCATTAAGTAGAAAATGTCAATGGGCTCCTTCTTTCCCTCTAGGGTTCATTTTTTTTAGCTATATTTTCTGAAATGAACTTTCTTTCACAATATAAACCAACCATCTTAAGTACTATTAAATAGAAATAGATGTGGTCCAGGTTGTAAATTAGAATAAAAATGAAAGCTCTATTTATATAAATATTTTTACTAGCTCTGAAGATCTTGTTTCGGTATTAGTATGTGCTTTATTTAAACCTATCTGCCTTTAACTGGCAATAGCTATTAAGCACAGACTCTCTTTTCCTCCGCAGTACAAGAACCACGCCTTTTGCAGTTAACAAACACGAGATATAATAATTTAAACTTCTATATAACTATATTTAGGGAAATATATATATATATGTATATATATATATATATATATATATATATACAGGATGAGGCATTTATAGTGTTGCGACCATGTTTCTCCGAAACGAAGGGGAAAATAAAAAAAATTTACAAAATTTGATAGCGTCCTTAATTCGTCCTTGAAACTCTATTCTCAATGTTATTTCAATGTCAAATTGATTTTTTCTAGTGAAGTTGTATATTTTGTTCTCCGAGAATGGTAAGAGCATTCAATTTTCAGTGTAAAACTCTAATACATCTGTCAGCTAGGGGTTATAGATTGGACAAGTAAGACAGCAAATGTTTTTCACTCACTTTCACTTCTCTCTCTTTTATTTTGTTATTGCTATGAAGGAAACTAATTTGTTTACACACAGAACTCAATTTGTTGACATCGATAGACAAACGATTGCTAACCATTGCCAAATCAAACCTCAAATGATATTACTCTCAATCATTCCACTTCGTTTTGCAATCATGGACTTTCGATATACGATCAACGAGAGTATCGATATGGTTTACATTTATGGCAAAGCTCATAAGAACGTTAGAACCTCCTCTGCGAAACTGGAGGTATCGTACCAAGAAAACACCATCGAGTGAGAAGTGCTACTGGGGAAAATTCGGAAGTCTCTGTATTAGCTGCACTTGCTGCTAATCCTCGCCGAAATTCTCGTCAAACGAACGTGATTCGGTAATCTCTCAAAGGAGAAAGATTGAGCATCACAAATACCATGCATATCACATTTGCTACATCAAGTCCTAAATGGGGATGGGGATGATTTTCAGTTGAATTTTGCCAACGGCTGTACTATAATTTCAAAACGATAACTTTTCCAACATACGTAAATTGATTCCAGTAAAGTGAAAGTGAGTGAAAAACATTTGCTTTCTTATTCATCCAATATCACATCACCTCTCACTCCTAGCTGATAGATGTACTAGAACTTTCATACTGAAAATTGAATGCTCTTTCCATTCTCAGAAAATAAAATGCACCATTTCATTTGAAAATATAAAATTGACCTTGAAATGACATTTATAATCGCATATCAAGGACGAATTAAGGTCGCTTATGTCCCCCTTAGAACTCTTCAAATTTTGTCTGAAGAATTTTTTTGATTTTCTCCTTCCTTTTGGAGGAAAATGGCCGACACTGTTACTCTGTGTGTGTGTGTGTTTACTGTGATTGAGCTAAGGCTATTAAATCTTTTCTTCCGCTCTACCAATTTAATAATAATTACAGTTAATTTCAGTGGCAATATCACAATTATAACAAGCAGCAACAAGGACAATACTCATACAGTATAAACCCATGTAAAAAAGTAAAGAGATAGTTAAATGTGTGCTAATACTTAAACATGACTAATGAAAATTAATAACTAAAATAGCTTATAATAAAGAAGAATGAAAAAGAAATCATTCATACCGATATAAAACTACGCAAGTCATATGAGTAGAACTAAATGTACTAATAAAACATAAAAATGAAAAGCACTAACAAAAATATGAAGTGAATGATTAAGGAATTTAATTCAGAATTATTTTCCTAATATAAGAAGAAGGTACAAAGGCGGCATGGTTGCACTCGTTTTCAAGAAGTTTTCTTGCCTTTTGATTCCGTCTATTAATGAACACACCGTAAGATATCGACATGCATCATTGGCGTTTATTTAGTTTTATTACATCTTTTACTGCTTTTCTTCATTTACTACTGCTAAGTATTTTCCTCACGTTACTGATTGCGTTCTTTAAAGCTATAAATATTTGCCCTTTTGTTTACTTCCAAATGGCGCTCTATCCAAGCGACCTAACATAAAAGCTGGGGCCATGAATGTATATTATATGACAAGGGTAACGTTTATGAGTGAATGAAACTTTCCTTTCTTGTGGGCAGCTTCGGAAGTGCTAAAGAACTTGGTAAAGAGCGGCGACACAAAGAAAGACAACCGGGGGAGGTAGTTCTGATGATCAAAGAAAGGAATAGCGTGTGTCGTTCTCATCGGGTCGTTAGTGATATGGAGAACGTCGCCAAACCTTACATAAATAACAGTGGATGACAGCAGAAGCAAATATATGTTTGGAAAGGAAATACCTTCTGAATAAAACATGTGGCAAGGTATTCTGGAATGTTTTTTACAATACATGTAAAAGAAAGGCAAAATCTTGCAAATGTAATATGTAGCAAAGAAACGATGATATTTTAGTAAGTACTTTTACAGTAATACACGTAAAAGAAAGAGAAAACCTTGCAAATGTAATATGTAGCAAAGAAATGATGATATTTTAGTAAGTACTTTTACAGTAATACACGTAAAAGAAAGAGAAAACCTTGCAAATGTAATATGTAGCAAAGAAAAGATGATATTTTAGTAAGTACTTTTACAGTAATACATGTAAAAGAAAGAGAAAACCTTGCAAATGTAATATGTAGCAAAGAAACGATGATATTTTAGTAAGTAATTTTACAGTAATACATGTAAAAGAAAGGCAAAATCTTGCAAATGTAATATGTACCAAAGAAACGATAATATTTTAGTAAGTACTTTTACAGTAATACATGTAAAAGAAAGAGAAAACCTTGCAAATGTATTATGTAGCAAAGAAACGATGATATTTTAGTAAGTACTTTTACAGTAATACATGTAAAAGAAAGAGAAAACCTTGCAAATGTATTATGTAGCAAAGAAATGATGATATTTTAGTAAGTACTTTTACAGTAATACACGTAAAAGAAAGAGAAAACCTTGCAAATGTATTATGTAGCAAAGAAATGATGATATTTTAGTAAGTACTTTTACAGTAATACACGTAAAAGAAAGAGAAAACCTTGCTAATGTAATATGTAGCAAAGAAAATATGATATTTTAGTAAGTATTTTTACAGTATTACGTTTTTATATCTAGGCACCCACTATAATACACCCAGTCACTATGAATGTCAAAGCAAACACTCTGTATAATTAGCTATAATGTTATAACTTCTAATTTCTCTGCTTCTACAACAAACTTAGTTTGTATTGCATTTTTAGGTTGGGAGGAGGATATTTAGATACTTTAGCCTCGCTCATGGATTACGTCAGCCGGCTAGGATCCACAGCGAGAGGCAAGGACGGAGACGGAGTCCCTGGCAATGTTTCCAAATGGAGCATTTCGTCGCCGGTGGAGCCACCACCTTCCAAGTAGCTCGAGCCCCTCAGAAACCTTTTCAAAGCGCAAGTCGCCGTCACGCCGCACCAGCCCTGATACTTTTGAACTTGTAAGAGAACCAACGGAATGAAAAGAATGGAAAATTCGTCAAATGGAAAAATTCATTTCACCATTTGCCTAAGCGACCAATGGAAACCACGAAAAAACCAAATATTCGAACCCCAGACCTACCAATTAACGAATTGCAAACATTACCACCTGAGCCAATACGGACTTTAATTTCATTTACGAATTTTGTACCTGGATATTAAGTGTTGTTTTCTGATTGTCTTAAAAACACATAATATAGTCATTATTCCCTTAAAACATTACTTTTATGATCAGGTCGATAATGTTTTGAAACATACCTGTATTTTTTTAAAGAGACTACGGGCACATACGCGTATTTTTAGTCAAATAGGAGGGTAGGTACATAAGTTTCAGGCCTAACCATTTTCTAGGTATGATAAAGACAAAAACTATATTTCTCTTTTAAATATAGTTACCCTTTATTGCAATACACTTCTCACAACTTTGAATTAACTTTTCAATATCCCCTCCAAAATAGTCAGAAGTCTTGTCTGCAAAATGGGCATAAACAGCATCCATCACTTCTTCGTCACACTTAAATTTCCTTCCTTTCAAGGTCCTTCTTGAGTTTTGAGAAGAGAAAACAGCCACTGGGAGGTAGATCTGTACAACAAGGTGGATGGTCGATCTTCTTGAAGCCACACATCTTCAGAGCTTCCTTTGCAACAAGAGCTGTGTGCACAGGCGCGTTGTCTTGAAGAATGCGCACCTCACCACTCATCTTTCCTCGTCTTTTCTCTTTGATGGAAGCTCGTAGTCAGTGCAGCAGGCCAGCATAGTAATCCCCATTTACTGTGATGTTCCTCTCCTTGAAGTCAATGAAGAGTATTCCTTCACAGTCTCAAAACATTGTGGCCATGATCTTCTTGGTTGACTGAGTGACCTTGACCTTTAGAGGCGGTGCTTCGCCAGGTTTATTGAATTTTTTTTTTTTTTTTTTTTTTTTTTTGGACAAGGGAACCAAGTTTCATCTGCTGTAACAATGGTTTGCAGAACTTCTCTCTCGTTGCCACGACAGAGCTCCAAAAATGCCTGACAACAGATAACATTAATGTTAATGAATAATTCGAAAGGCTGTTGTTTTAGAAAGGCCCAACCTTGCTGCTATTTCTGTAACTTTGAGCCGCCGGTCTTCCATAATTTCTCCATTAACAAGAGCGATGTTGCTACGAGTGAGCACCTCCAAGGACAGAACTGCACGTTCTTCGTCTTCAATGCTTTCTCGATCCATTCAAAAAAGTATGGCCCATTCTTTTATGACAGAATATGAGGGGGTAGCTTCCCTATATACACCGTCCAATTGCTGTTTAATTTCATTTGGAGTAAGTGCTTCTTTTGTGAAGAACTTAATAACAGCTCGAAACTTCATTGTGAACATGTTACAATCTTCTGCACATAGCCTTCTTTATACAACTATTTCTGAAAAATTGAACACAACGGAGCCGAAGTTGTAGCTGCAATTATTTACTTAACAGATGATAACAGATAAGAGTTTTGTGAAGGCGATAGTCCTCATCGGCGAGGCCGGAAACTTATGGACCTACCCTCGTAAAGTCAGAAAAATGCAATATATGGAACAAATTAATATTTGTTATATTGTCGGAGTAATATTTATTATCTGGAATGTGTATTTAGAAGAAATGAATTAAGAATTATTATGATAATTATTTTAGCAGGATTCAGTAACTACAAGAGTTCAGAAGTGTATGTTATTTTGAGATTTGTGATTATACTGCAAATTACTCTCATAAATGCGGTTACCAAACGCCTTTGAGATAAAACCATGTTCTTTTTGCATTTATTAAAGAGCAGTGTTAATAATATTTTCCAAATATTTTATTAGTATTTAAACCAGTTCCACATATTCCCACCTAATGATTGCCCGTGAAAACCCACACCGCTTTCGACTTTCACTTCAGACAGATTAGGGGAGCAAGTCTTGAAGATACTTGAAGGTTTCTTAAAAGAGCTTCACTTTGCTTTGAAGTAACTTTGAACATATTTGCCAATTGTAAAGATAGTTATGTGAATTATTAGCTAGGCCTCGGTAAGAATGATCGTTATGCAGATGTTAATGAACATCTAATGTACTTAACACAGTAACAGTTAACTGCCGTGCTATTATATGGCTAGTCTGATTTTTAGGGACTTTATGGCACCAAATCTTGAAAACGCTGACAATGAAAATTGGATTTCCTCGCTAATGAAGCAAATTTGAAGATATTCTAAAAGAAGTTTTAATACATTTTGTGTTAAAACTGGCTTATTATACACTCCGTTATTTTTCTTCGTGGACCCATATTCCCTAACTCAAATTACTACATTCTATGAAATTATTTTACACTCTGGAAAACCGTAGCTGATGGAATTATCTAAATGTATAGTAAGGAGATTTGGAAGAACTCGCAGAACTATATAGTCGGTCGTGGTGGTGTAATGGTAACCATATTCATTTCGTAGACCCAAGATCGCGGGTTCAGTCCTAGTCAGGGTCTATGAATTTTTTCGGGCGTAAAAATCCTAAGTATGGATTCATCGGAAGAGAAGTAAAAGCTGTGGGTCCCGTGTCGCAGTTTTACGGCACGTAAGCGATAAAGAAGAGGTCTCTGAGCTAAATTTATCGGCCGTTCCACGCCCTGAATTGAATGGGGCGCTGATGACCTGAGATGTTAAAGAGCGTCCGTAAATAAACCAAATCAACAATAGGTCTGTAGATGCTGACTTAAGCAATGCATGATGGAAATTTATTTCCTACTCTACTCTACTCTACTCTATTAGATATTAGTTCATTCGAAATTTTAAACGTTGTAGAAAATTGTAATTATTTTATTGAGAGCTTATTAATTACTAATATTCAAATATTAAAACTGCAGTTATAACATAGAACTCTTTCTACCTTCCCCCCCAAGTATATGATTTTATTGTTGATGTAACAATTAGTAAATTATAGTATTACAATTTGATTGTTTTTTTTAAAAAAGCAATAGTTATATTTGGAAACAGAGAGGGAGTTTTAAATCAATATTATAAAGTTATTAAGTGTGGTCAAATAATAACATATACATTTAGTAATGATATAAACTTTTCTGTAGTCTTTCAGGAGACAAATATTTTCAAAATATCTAAAGGAATTTGAAGTCAACAGGCATCTTAAACAATTCAATTTCGCTCCTTCGGAAAAAGTTCTTTGTAAACGCACCCGGGGTGTATATAGAAGCAAAACTAGTGCTCTCTCTGAATTTAAATTTTATAAATCGTCTCTTGTGATTATGCTGCCTTTGTTGTTGATGGCAGAACATGACACTCTTGATGGTCGCCTCCATTTCTGTGTAATTTGTTAATCTGCATATTTATAGGATGCCTCGAGACATTTCTTGGCGCTCACTTCCATTATGATCACAGAATCTTGTTTGGTTGTCACAAGCAACAGTTGCAGGCTCGGGGCCAAGTCATTTCCTTGCCACAAAGTGCTGAGTACTTCGTAAGAACAAATGAAATAGAATCATTTTTTTTCTTCTATTCGTTATTCCAACGTGAAAGTGCCTGAAGGAGGCAAAACTATTTATCAAAATTGCATCCATAAAGACTAGTGGTGTGCGAGTGGAATATTTTATCGGCATTGTTATCGAAGCTTTTTAAAATGTTTACTGAAATTATATAATATAAGCTATTCCGTTCTATCACCAATATATTTACAATATCGAAATATATTTGCAAATTGAGATACTTATTTCTTAGCACTGGCAAAAAATAGAATGTTTATTATATCATTAAAATTCATTTATGTGCTTCTGACTTGTTAAAAATATCGTAAAAAATACCAAACGTGAAGCTTAATAAAATTGCACCAATGTAAATAATAATAAAATAATAACAATAATAATATTTATTTTATAAAATCAAGTATGATTTCGAAAAAATATTATAAAAGTATAGCAAATTTTACCTTTCGTATATTTTGTAAAACATTATCTGACACTAAGAGGGGCGCTCTAAAAGTTCTCGGCGTAACCAAGATAAGACAAGATTTAAGAAAACATGGTCACCTTGTAAATCAATACATAAGTCCAATGACTTTCTAACTTTTGAATACCCTCAGTAAATAAGATTTGTCAATCGTGAAAAATAAACATCTATCTCGCTTCAAACTTCATCGTTTGTTGTAAATCTTAACCCAGAAATTTCTTCAGGTTTGGGAACAAAAAGAAATCGCTGGGAATATGGCGGATGTGCAAGCGCTTGGAAGCGAAGGTCATGAATTTTTGCAGCATGAAGGCTACATTATCGTAATGAAACAGAACTTTCTTTTTCGCAAGTTATGAACGTTTAGCCTGAATAGCATCCTTCAGTTGGTCCAGTAGTGAAGCGTAATATCCCCCGGTAATGATTCTACCCTTCTGGGTGTAGTCTATGAGCACAACACCATTAGAATCCCAGAAAGCCGTAGGCATGATTTTTCCTGCGTATGGAACAGTTTTTGCTTTCTTCGGTGCACTTTCACCTGTTGCCGCTCACCTTTGTTGACTAGACTGCTCGCTCCTTCCTCTTTGGCGCGTAGTGATGAATCCAGTTTCATCTCCGATTACGAAACGTTGGAGAAGCTCAAGGGAAATGCGTTTAACAAGTCTAAACACTGTAAAGAAACGTCATTCGAATGCGCTTTTAGTCCATTGTTAACAAACGCGATACCCATCAAATGGGAAGCTTTCTCACATCCAAAACTTCGTGTAAAATGCAGTGAACACGGCATGCCGAGATCTTTGCAATGTCAGCCAATTCGCTTACCTTCAATTGGCGATCATTGAGTACAGCATTCTGAATTTTTATCATAATCTCGTCCGTCGTTGCAATTTTGCGACGCCCTGAACGCTCATCATCTTGATGGATGTACGACTACTTTTAATTTCAGCAGCCTACGAAGGGGAAGAATTTGGAATCTAACTCCTTTTATACTTATGTTGGGGTTAAACCCTTAAAAACGAAGTACTTTATCACAGATAATATTTAAGTTTGTAGAAAATATTAACACTAGTTTGTTTACACGATCGTCACAAACTAGTGGCTACACTTACGCGTCTGATACTTTATAGGGTGGCATCTAAAGAACGTACTTTAACAATTATCATAGCAATTTGGCCAACTTCATGGCATCTCTGAATCAGGTACAGAATGTTTAAAACACTCTATTTTAGGGTGATCTTAAATTTGCATGATTTATTTAAACAAATAAGCTATTAAATAATGTAAATAAAACGAATTAGCTCATAGATAAATATATTTAACGTCTTTCATTTCTAATTCATGATGATTAATACTTTATTATTACTAAGTATTGTGTTGGTCCTGGTGGTGTAGTGGTAACCACACTTGTCTCCTAAACCCAAGATCGCGGGTATGATCCCGGCCAGGACTGATGGATTTTTTCGTATGTAAAACGCCTAAGCATTGTTTCCTTCGGAAGGGAAGTAAAGCTGCGGGTCCCGTGTCGTACATTTATGGCACGTTAAAGAACCTCAAGCCTGAAAGAGAGGCCTCTGAGCAAAATTTGACCGCCGTTTCACGCCCTGAATTGAATGGGACGCTGATGACCTGAAACGTTAAAGAGCGTCCGTAAATAAAAAACCAAATCAACTAAATATTGTTGTGAAATAATTACACTGTCACAGAATATTAAAATAAACTTGTTAAATACATGCAATGAAATAAGGGCTTGTAGCTAACAATGCAGAGCAGACTCTATTTTGGATAAATGTGTATATTTTGATGTCCATGTATGAAGCCATTTAAAACATTTTCGTCGGTTATGTTAGCGAGCTTTCAGTGCATTATTTTAATTGCATTTGAACGCCATGTTATTTTTAAGTAGTTTTATTATTCTAAAGGCGTAATTTTACTGTCCATAATTACTAATATTATTATGAATTATAACTTGAACTATTTATTAATATTTTCCAACATAAAAGGAAACTAAATTTGTTATTCGCAATTGCGTTATCGCTATTTAAGGTATGTCTTTAAACATTTAGATTTTAAAATAAACAAATACTTATGATGTTATTTTATAGTCGTTCCCTTTTTATTTGGGAAATGTGAGAATATAAACTACTGTTACATGGGTTTGTATATCTGATAATAAATATTCTTTGTTAACACCATTTTTATTTTTTAAACAGTTAATATTATGTTCGTTGCTAAATATAAACACCTAACAAAGAAACTTCAAAATTCTGTAAATGTGGCTGGACTAACTTTAGCCATATTTTGGAGCGACATACCTACAGGACCTTGCCGACAAACTTTGACAAATGAAAAGCAGGAATATAAAGTTAGATCTCCTGTAAAACGTTTTGCAGAAATTAATTCCAGTTTCCATGCATTTTCTGGCAATTAAGAATGAAAATTGTTTTCCCACAATTGAACTTGTATTCGGTCATTCAGTTCCCCTCTGTTGTCAACCGAAGTGATGTACTCGGTACTCTTAACATGTCCCCAAAGAAAAAATATCAAGGGGAGTTAAATCGCATGATCATGCTGGCCAGTGTTTTGAGTTATTTATTTATTCCACTAAATAGTATAAAAGAAATTCAAATGGTAAGCGTAATTAATTTACATTAAAAATATTAGAGTATATAATCCTAGTTGAAATTTTTAATTTCTTAAATACTGAAGCGGGTGGGGCTCCATCCTGCTGGCACTACATATTTATGTGCGCAGCAAGTGAGGTAGCACATCAGGTAGCACAAAACAACAAATTTACATACGACTGCAATGTGGCACGAATCGGTCCTGGTGGTGTAGTGGTTACCATACTTGCCTCCTAGACCCATATCGCGGGTTCGAACCCGGTCAGGACCGATGGTAACCGGTCAGGACCGGGGCGTAAAAATCCTAAGTATGGCTTCCTTCGGAAGGGAAGTAAAGCCGTGGGTCCCGTGTCGTACATTTACGGCACGAAAAAGAACCTCAAGCCTGAAAGAAGAGACCTCTGAGCAAAATTTGTCGGCCGTTTCACGCCCTGAGTTGAATGGGACGCTGATGACTGAGCTGTTAAAGAGCGTCCATAAATAAATAATTCAAAAAAAAAATGTGGCACGAAAGACGAAATGAATGCACGCTACATAAAACAGAACTTTAGGTACAGTGTTACAGGGATAATAAGACGGATCAAATGCGCAACACATTAACCAACAACAAACTACAACATCTCAGCATTAACAGAACTGATAAGGAGGACATAAGGCACACTCTTCATGCTTCTAAAACCGATACAGAAGACGCAAAAAAGGTGTAAGCGAATATGTGTTTCTTAACAGAAAGGATCCTCACTGTATTACGAATCATTTCTCACAGTTTCTCGGCGAGATCCTGAATAATTGCTACAACGTTTACTGATAATTAACTACTAATTTAAAACTACTTCCATGTTTATTTTATAAGCAATATCGTATCAACTTTACTCTTTCATCTACACTTATAAGACTAAATAAGAGTATATAATCTCCAAATTAAGCATTTATTTATATATAAATGGAAAAATAAATAATACATAAACCTATTTAAATTTCTTAATAAAACAACCTCTAAAACTAAATAATGTAAATAATGTATAGTACAAAATGATCTGATATAAATATACTTGGATAATACCCTACCAATTTCTTCAAATCATTCAATTTGCTCTAAGAGTGTTTGGAAGACAACTAATTAGGAAAATAATCTTGTGTCAGTTGGCAAGTGAGCCTTACTGTGTTCATATATATATACATTGCAATAAATTTGCTTTTATTCACAAGTTATTTAAAAGTAAGGACGAACATTGTTTCTTTCTTGCGAACTTTTCTTCCTTTCCGACCCATATACTAGCATTTCTTTTTCCTATTTCCTTACGTATCCACGTAGGCACGGCATGATGAGCAAACTGGTTGGTCATTCGCTCAATTAAATCGAATGGTGGTAACATCATGCTGAGTAGCGACTTCTCTTTCTCGGACACATAAAATGGAGACCTCCATTCTGGTGAAATGTAAGCACCCAGTGACCCAGGTAGTACATATCTTTCAAATATTTATTGTAAAGTATTAGCGTATTGTTATATTGGCTTAAGATACCGTTGTTATAAATTTTCTCGGCAAAAAATGTGCAATTAGTAAGTCAAAATATTAAGTCATAGTAATGCAGGTCTTTAATTCTTTGTTAAGTCATGAGATTTTATGATATGCTTGTATTTTAAGACTTGTTTGCCAGCAATGAGATGTTCATGATGTGGTAAATGTATTGATATTTAGTTTAAAATTTAAAGCTTCAAGGCTTTCAATTTATTATTTTAATTTGTTCAATAATGTATTGCTGACTTATTCTTACATCAATTGCATGTTAAATTTATTTTGCTGTTGTACAAGTATTATATATTTTAATTCATTATTCAACAAATTATATTGGTTTTTCCATTGTCAGAATTTGAACAATCTTTTTCTTCTTCTTCTCCTTCTCCCATACTGTAGAGTTACGTATATGTATATTTCCATAGAAATATTTTTTTTCAGCGTACTCCCAAGGTCTTTGTCCGACATTGACAGCACGGGGCCGAAGGCAGGGAATTAAACCAATTTATTTAAGATGTAGTGCAACATTCAAAATTAATTCATAGAGGGTCATAAGCTTTCGTATGTGTCCTTTATCATTTAGACCAGCTGTTGTCAAACTTTTCTTGGCCGCGAACCATCTTTGAAACCTCTCTCTGTTGTATGCTATGTATTTCTTTTTAAATTTATTCATTGCTGTTTACTAAATTTAAAAATATAAACAAACAAATAGATTTTTTCAATATTTAAAATTTTATTATAGTGAATCCTTACACAACAGTAAGAATTATAACACTAATATTACGTTCAAAAATATATAAATGCATAAAGTAATAACAGTAATAATAAACAACAAAAAATGGTATATTACTCAATATTAAATCAGAATTCGAGGGATGCTGCATGATATGTCTGCTTTAATAGGAGAAAATGGTATTCTGAGTTCTGATTCTACATTTGTCAAACTGTTTCCGTACTTGTTTTTTTTAACTAAAAGAACGCATAGAATGATTTTTATAAAGTTGAGAAATTATGCATAGTTGGGGAAAAAACATCTTATAGATAACTCCCAACCCTATTCACTTTGCTGTCGAAAGATTTGTATCGCTACCAGGAAAACATGACGGTATATAAGTACACGTTTTCTATTTGAAAGCTCCCTCTGCAACAAATAGTCGCCATCATTTGCTTACTAATGACATTACCTCAAAAATACACATCGTAAAGTTGTTTCTTTTCTCGTAATCATTGTTTGTACCTATACATTCAAAAATAAATGCTGTAAACTTTACTCTAATGCTTCTTGGACTCTTGACCACCTTTTGTCTTGTAGAAGTCCAACAACATTCCTTGTTACTCTAAACGCAGTACACATGTTCCTGGCCGGCTTTAGGATTTCAAAATAGAGACATTTAGTAGATATATAATGTGAGGTGGTACGGAAGACTCGCCCGGGGGGGCACAAGGACTTCTCTGGAGGCTTGAAGTGCTTGCCATAGCGATAAGGTGCTGTGAGAGTAACTTGTACACCTTATTAAATCTTGTCCTCAACGGGAACCCGCCGGGGAGATGACAAAGACAGATCGCAGGCCATTACTTCTGGTTGATATACAGTTAACGCAGACCCTCGAGGTCTGAGACAATGCTCATTATAATCGTTGCGTGGTTGGCCTGTTATCAACCACCTCCGCAGGAGGACAACAGGAAGATGATTGGTCGCCCGACTTAAAGTCATTTTGTTTTACGGTGCACTGCACTGGTTCATGTTAACACGAGCACGTACACTCTGCTCAAGTAGCCAATGGGGCGGGATATAACATATCACTTCAGTCTGTGGATCCTATAGCCATTCGAAGAGAGTTGTTAAATCTTAATTCCAGGGTGTATATTTCGTCAGAAATTACATACAGTGTGTACATTTAATGAAATTGTCACACTTCGTATTTTAACTCTGTTGCAGTGTTTGTTATTTTTATATAGTTAATATTAAAATGTCATCTTAGAAAAAAATCACAGTAATGGTAACTTAAAGAATTTACATTTCGTATATTTTCAAAGCTAAATTAATTAGTGTTTTACTTTTTGGTTGTATGAAAGGAATGAGTTTTAAGTAATTTTAATGCTAATCTGAATGTATATTTATTACCATCCCTTTATACTTACTGGAAGTAAAATAAATAAAATTATACCATGTAGTAAAACCTTTTTGAGAGCCTGCAACTTGTTTGGCCTGTGTAAGTCCTGCCTATTTTATGAATACTTCTGACATTTAGCAAGCTAATGGTAAAATTAAAAATGTTTTGAATATGGTTTACAATGAGTTAATCGTTTTGTCCCTACCATTATTCCTATTAATCTTTTGTATAATTTTTTTTTGTCTTTTATTGAATTTCCAAAATATAATTTCATTTGTCATTAAGGAATGGAAGTAAGCATAAAATACTGTTTTAGGGTGTTCTTATTCATAAAAAATAAATTATTTGATTGCAAAACATATCGAACTTAATTTGGGTAAGGTGTAATCAATATAGTTCCAATTCATATTATAGACATTTATAAAACCAAGAAATTTTATGTTACTAGATTCGATGATTTTACTGCCTCCATGTTGTATCTTTAGGTCTGCAGCGTTTTTATTCTTTGTGTGCAAATGAATGTATTTAGTTTTTTATTTATGTTATTGCCAAACCAGTAACAAAACTACCTTTTAAATAAGGCATTATCTGAGAGGCGACTGGTTTTCTGTTATTTAATGAGAATGCTAGTATAATTTGCAGTAAGAACTGGATAAATATATTTGCTTATTATTTCTTTTTTTTTTTTTAATAAGGTTTAACGCCTGTTTTACTGCTGAGATATCACAGGCGTTGTACACTGATGATACATGAGATGAATGAATGATTTATTATTTATGGACGCTCTTTAACAGCTCAGGTCATCAACGTCCCATTCAACTCAGGGCGTGAAACGACCGACAAATTTTGCTCAGAGGCCTCTCAGGCTTGAGAAAGCCATACTTAGGATTTTACCCCCGAAAAAATTCATCAACCCTTACCGGGATTGAACCCACTATTTTGGTGCGTAGATTATGTAAAGTTATATTATTTACAATGCTTATGCACCTAAAGTTAATGTTTCCAAATCCTCAATAGTTATCCTAAGTTTCTATGAAATTCAATTAATATAAAATTTCGTCAAATTTAGAACACTACAAAAAGCCACAACATCAAAACATTTTCTGAATGTTTAAGCCGTAATGGTGTAGTGGACTCAAAAAGTCTCTAAAAGTATGTAACCAATGTATGCGTTTTTAGATTGGAGAGAATATATCAAACTTTAATTAGTGTTTAATAAATAAAATAAAACGTCTAATAATATAAGTTCGTTTGGATGTAATCGATAATACTTTTTTCTATATATACTACAGAATTTCGACATTAATTGTGATTTCTGAGAGTTTCTTCCAACACAAACCACCAAGAGGTAACTATAAGGAAGTCACTAAATAAAAATAAAAATTGTTTTCTTAGGGACGAATCGGTTATGTAACCGAAATAACACACATGACGTGAAAAAACAAATCTGACGATAAAGATGCCGTTTGTACATCAAAATAATAAAACAAGCTTAGCTTTAGAGCCTCTACTGAGTCTTAAGAGTATAACATTCTATTGTTAACAAATATCTTGTAAACACTTGTCTTTTACAAATAAGTGTACAACAGGCAACATCAGAGTGAATATTCATGTACAGTATTTTACCTTTCAAATAATGTCCGTCGTTCATGCCCTTTGATTGTGACCACCAAATAGTTGGAATTTAAAACAAGTGATTACTATACATAGAGTCAGCTGAAGAAAATGGGATACCAGTAGAGGTACTTTCTTTTGAAACCGCACATTTGAAAATACACGTTAAGTGACTGGTTTTGATTCTCTCCATAACAGAAAAATGCAGATAAGCTTCGGTGGTTGTAGAATAAATAAGACACTTCTATATTAATTTTAATGCTTACACCTCTTTGTTTAGTTTCCAGAAATTTAAAAAAAATATTCCTTAAATGTGATCAAGTTAGTATTTATTATTATATAGACAACTAGCTAACACTTCGTTATTTGCTTTGTTTTAAATCCTATCGACTTAAAGTGTAAAAACATATCTACATAAATATTTTTATAGACATTTTCAGAAACATTTTAGAAGTGTGTACACCTTTTCAGTTAAAAACGTGTTATACTTTAATCCAGACATTTAAAGTTTAAAATTAATGAACTTTCTAGAACAATTCTTATGGTATAAATTCATAAGAAGAATAACACAACTAAAACATACATTAGCAGTAGTGGCGAATCCATACCCTCCTTTCTGTTCCTTTGCCACGATTCTTCAATACAGCAGATTGCATTGTAATGAACAAAGGAAAAAAAAAAAAAAAAAACAGTTTTGACTGAAAATAGTGCTACATATTTTCATTCTATCACCAACGTAAATTATACATGTGGATATGGATATTTGAGGAAAACTGCATAGGTAATATAAATGAAAAAGTTAATTAGAATTTTTTTTCGCAATATGATCTGAAGACTTGAGAGGACTAACGGAGTTTTTGATTGTCTTAAGGGACTAATTTGAATGTTTATGTTATTTCATTGTTCCTGAATGAACAATGGCGTCATTTTTCTTATGTTTCATTCCAAATGCACAAATGTTCTCCTTAAGTAATTTCTATCAATTATGTCATTACTAGGGCTTGAATTTTTAGGTAGGAACATGTTGGAAATTTTTTCATTTTATGTGCTAAATTTCTTGAAATATGTGACAAAAACGCAAAATGATTCAATTATTTTATGTGAATATAAAACGTATGCAGTACTGGCCAATGTAATTTATGCCCCCACAACTGCTGAGGAATTGCAGTACACAATGAGAATAATCTTCAAATTATCCATCTGAAATGACTTAGTGGAGAAACAGAACGCTCTACATCATAAAAAGTCAATCTGGAAATGTATACCGGGGCATATTATACTTATAGCAAATTCCTTTTCTAACACATTTTAATTTTTACACATAGTGTGAAATTCGTTATTTTTTTCAAACACTTTTCTGTAGGTTTTGTAACTGTTGTACTTTAAATTCACTAAAACTCTAAGGTATATTTTCCATATCATGTACATA
This sequence comes from Metallyticus violacea, assembly GCA_030762175.1. Lineage (NCBI taxonomy): Eukaryota > Metazoa > Arthropoda > Insecta > Mantodea > Metallyticidae > Metallyticus > Metallyticus violacea. The sequence goes on along the minus strand of CM060832.1, from coordinate 57,070,110 downwards.
AGCACTGGTTCTCACAGAAAACTTCCTACCGTTTCAAGTTTTTCAATACTGTATTGCATCAGAGGAAAATCAAATATATGTTGCGACAGGTCCTCACACCCACCTATGCCCAAGAGTGAATGCCTTTAGGTAATTTAAATAGAACTAATTATTAAATATATAGCTTGTAGTAATAAACAGCAACATTTCATGTATTACGAAAATGTATTCATGGCTACATGGACGAGTAACTCTATAACAATAGGGAAAAGGTTGCCTTTTGTAATCTTTTGTGCCTCTTCTGCTCATAATGGCTAGAGTAATGGGTCTCTCTCTAGTACCTGCAGGTGGCCGAACAATACATGCTTTGTATCGTAGTTGCTGGAGATGCTTCAAAAATTTTAAAGGTAGAAGGGGAACAGGTGTCTGCGATAAAGTCATTACATCGTGTGATCAGGAGCTCCCCAATGAGAGGCGATGAATTTAAAGTAAGCGCGTTTGGAAGTTTAAGCGCACGCCAATAGTATTTACATATTTTAAAGGCTCAGGTAGCCGTGGGCGCTATGCTGTGAACCCTGTGATTTTTATAACCACAAGACGACGTTTTAAATTTCGCATATAAGGAGAAACAACTTTGCAAAGGCACGTTTTTGATTATCAACATCGCTTTACCATAGCCCGTAGAAGAGAAGCACGCCGATACAATTTCAAGCAGCGTATGTAGCATGAGACATTAAAGTCATAGAGGTAACGAACCAAGAGGTCCATAAATAAGTGTAGTGTGATTACAATTCCCAATGCATTCAATGAAGCAAGGTTATGCAATTTGAACCTCCTCCTTCCACCTCCCTCCTCCCGTGACCAATAAGCCACGAAAGGAGACTTTGGGTCCATTAACGACCCGAAATATGAAGTAGGACCCTCAGGTACATACAACGATAACATCATAATTTGCATATAAAAACCGTTTCAACATCCAGTCGTTTATTAACACTGCTATTGAGCATATCGTAAAAAGTAAAAATATCTTTACATTCTGCAACATATTACTGTAAACGATAACTTTTTGCTTTGAGCATCATTAAACCTGTTAAAGAAAGATCATTTGGAAACTGTCACCTCACAACATTAAAAGCTAACTGTAACTAAGTGATCTCACCTGTACTATTCAACGGTTCTCCCTCATTGTATCGCGTCTTTAATATGCTTCGGCGATGTCAAGCTGCAGACACTACAATGATCTGACAAAATTATTCCCTTTAACATAGTACCAGGTTTATAGACCTTTTCTATTAACGGAGATATAGAGGTTCAAGAGTGAGTCCGAAATAGTTATGGACTCGCATTAAGCCAAGGACTGACATTTCAAACTGCTCACTCACACGTTTGCAGCATCACATTTTGGAATCCACGAATTTATAATGAGTAACTTTATCTCCTGTTAAGCGTGCACTCTGATGTTGATACCAATGTTACTGTTCCATGTTTGATAATACCGCTGCAGTAGGAGGCCTCAAACTGGATGTTTGTTACAATTACTTAACTAAAGCTGAATTTTGTGCGTTTTATGCAATATTTTAAAATAGGTATATTTTGCTGATTTGCTTAAGGTAATTTAATCTTATAATCATTTTAACAAATGGATAAATTAATATCAGCACAAAAGAATAGTTATATTTATTTAGATATATTTTATGTGGTATAACATTTAAAATATTAGATGATTTTTCCACGTCCAACGTTTTAAACGGGTTTGCAAAGTCATTTTGCAGGGCAAATAAAATATGTATTTACCTTAGAATCCCAGCCCCAATCATTACTAATCTACTTCATTCCCAAATTCCAAGTTAGAACTTATTGGTGTCAGTTTCACTTAAAATATTTCAGTAACACTTCTTGTAAGTTAATCTCACAAGCATAACAGTCATTTATTCATAGGAATAATTCATCAGCTATGACTAGATAACTGCAAAAATACTGAAAACATGTACAGGCAATATTAGCAATTGCTGTAACTTCTTCTTTTTAACAGAAGATACCCGGGTAGGTTAAACCATTCTATTATATAAGAAAGAGCAAAAACCACTAATGTCGAACTACAGACCAATAGATCAATACTAACAGCTTTCTGCAAAGTATTTGAAAAACTAGCGCTAAGAAGAATATATCGCCATTTAGATAAAAATAATATTTAACAAGGAAACAGTTTGAAATTAGGAAAATCATATCAATCAATGATGCCACTTTAAAGTGAATTTCTCGAATCCCTTATTAATAAATTTAATATACTAGAAATATTCTGCCATCTATCAAAAGCTTGTGACTGTGTAAGGCATAGTCACTTTTGTTAAAATTATCCTATTATGATATTAAGGGCAAAGGTTATGAATGGATTACATCATACTTATCAAGCAGAAAGCAAAAAGTTAAATAAATTCTTCAGATAACTAATTATACTCGGAATAGTCAGTAGTAAAACATGTTGTTTCTCAAGGTTCTATTTAGGGCACATTATTATTTTTAATATATATCAATTACCTCCCCTCAAATAATAATCAAATCGTTACGAGTAGCAGAGGTCGTTTAGGCATGGACTCATGAGCGGGGGGTCTGGGGTTCGATTCCCACGAGGACACTCCTCCCTAACTGAGGTTTTTCCCAGATTTTCCTCAGTCCTCATAAATGGCATATGAGGGGAGTTACCCTAAACAGAACGCTTCCTTTCTTAATATAAGAAAAATCCTTTCCCAGTTTATGATTTCATCTCATGTATCCCAAGATCGCGGGTTCAAACCCGGCCAGGACCGATGGGTTTTTTCGGGGCCTAAAAATCCTAAGTATGGCTTCCTTCGGAAGGGAAGTAAAGCCGTGGTTTCCATGTCGTAGATTTACGGCACGTAAAGGAACTTCAAGCCTAAAAGAGGAAGTCTCTGAGCAAAATTTATCGGCCTTTCCACGCCCTCAATTGAATGGGACGCAGATGCCCTAAGATTTTAAAGAGCGTCCGTAAATAAACGAAATAAATAAATACGCACCAAAAATATTAACGTTTATTAGATCATGATATCTATTGACTTTCCAGACAACCCATAAAACGAGTGCAAATGTGCTTATATTTGAAAAAGAAGTATGGCTGTAATATCTACAGATCAAATAAATAAGAATACTTGAGTTAAGTTTGTGAAAACTTAAAGGAAAGTATTATTGTTATTATCATTAATAATAGTATTAGAGCTTACAGTATAAAGTGGTATTTCCTGAAAAGTTATCTGTTACTCTTAGAGCCCAATGAACGGTGAGGCAGGATTTCATTGTACTTTACGAGAAAAAAAAAATGTTCACATAGTTTTATTTCCAACATCAGGCAGGCCACGTGATTCTGGAAGCACGAAATGTTAGATTAACTGTCTGCCTAAGGTAACTCTTGGTCCTCCGCAATAAATATCAGTGTCAGTTTTAGAGTGGAGCCCACAGAGAGTTCAGTGATACGGGGGAAATGTACTCTACTCCGTTTTTCGATACAATTCCCAGCCTTCAACTTCAGGATTCATTAGTTTCTGCCCACACACTGTCCTTCGCATGCCTTTTCTTTCCGTCTTATTTTATTTGCTTAGGCACTGCTGGCGAATCTCATACCTTGCTATTCATATTGATCTGGTGCGTAAAAACAAAACATCTATTTCAGGTAATAAGTTATAAAAAAAAAACACAATGATCAACGAAAAAACATCTGAAATACGTTATTTGTTACATTTATAAATAAGTATAACTAGTAACTCATGATATTAAGCTCCAAGTTTCCTAAAATGAAAGAGTATTTCAAGAATGTAGAAGCTATTTGATCTTTAGTAAATAATACCTAATATAACATATTTCCCCTGAAATAATGAATAGTAGTGCTGCATATACAGGGTGGTCCAAAAGTACTTACCTGTTTGAAAAACCAGTTCTCTTGAACCGTTAAACAAAGTGAGGTATCGTGTGTTCCTGATTATTTCATGATTCATAATCACAGTACTACCAACATAGTGAGAATCCTAAAATTGTCCTACTGGTATTTCAAGCAAAATTTGATGGAGCACCCCTTCTTCATACAGGATGATGCCTAACCCTTTGCATAGATGCTATTTTCCATTTATTATACGACTTTTGGCAATAGAATTCTTACTTTACACTTCATCGGTGGTTTGGACTGGCAGCAACGTCTCCGAACTTTCATCTATGTGTTTTCTTCCCATAGCGTTTACTCAAGAAAAGAACTTATCACAATTTATCAACAGTAAGTAACTCCTACAGTCCTTTACAGCAGGACTGCACAATATTCTTGAAGCAGCAGGGAGACACTTTGAAAGTGTTTCCTCTTTAATGGATTTAAGTGTTAAAATTGTACTGGTTACTACTATCTAGTCTAAAATACTTTCATGCTTGTTTAATCATGCACTACTTTTGGTAAGTAATTTTGGATCTATGCATTTTTATTTAAAAAGCATAACTATTATTTATTTTCTATTGCTGATGTACAAGCATCGTTAAAATGAAAGTAGAAAACCTGAGTATATATATATATATATATATATATATATATATATATATATATATAATATATATATATATATATATAATTAACACACACGTTCCATGTTTGAAACGGTTGACATTAAAGCTATAATATGCTATTACAGTAAGCTAGTTAGCGAATAGCTTTTTAAATCATCGGGCATGAAAAGGTGACTTGTTTGTTGTACCAGGAAGAAATGTGACTACAATGAAACTTTTAAAATCTATAATTTTTATGTTATATTAAGCTGTGTTAAGAAGTTTATGAATAAGATGCAAGGTCAAAGCTATTAGTGAAAAATCCACTGAAATGAAGTCGTTTATAAAGCGTGTTCTCTCGACAGAGGACCATGCTATTGTCTGTAACAGGTTTCGGGGCCTCAAGCGAGAGAGTCACTCGATAGTTTTCTAGCCATATTAGGCATGTGAAACATGTCTCAACAAAAACCGAGCACGAATGGCTAAAAGTATCCTCTGAGGCTCGAACGGAAACTGGTAGACATGGACTTGCGTCTTCCAGCCATTAGATTTTTTGGCTCCTGAACATTGAGCCACATGAAAATTACTTTGAATGAAGAAGAGGTGCAAAAATTGGGTCAGAGTGCAATGAGGGTTGATTTCATTTGATCTTTGTTTGCATTTACGGTTCAACAACATTTGCAGTATGCAGTCACTTAGTTAACAGACCTCGAAACGTGTTGCGTGACTGTGTCGGAATGCTGTTTACATTATATGTGTGGTTCCTCACGATATCAGCCAATTATGTCTTGTAGGAACGCACTTGAATTTCCGGTATACGAATTACTCCGACATAAATTAGAAATGTTGAACATCTACATGCGTATTTAATTGGATGCTGATTTATTATAATATTTTCTGAGTGTTGATATTTGTTAACGAATTACATAGCATTACATTATCAGATAGTGGGAGCAGGTGACACGCTGTGAATAGAAATTGTGTTGCAAGGCAGCTGTCGCTATGCCCGAGTCATATGCAGGACTTAGCATGTGGTGTTAATACACCTTAAATATCATGTTCAATTTGATATAATCTGACTCGGACACTTGACCAAAATATCGTGCGCTTAGCTTTAATTTACTGGTAGCCTGTTTTATTACTGAATGGCTAGGTATTCTATTTTCACCAGCACTAATTCAAATGACTGCGTTGTGATGTTACAGCTACACTTAACGTTTTGTTCCTCTAATCAAGCAGTTACAGATTGAATCAATAAACAATAAAATCATATTCGTGTGTTCTCACATTAATCAACAGTTAATAGTTAATAGTTAATAGCAAACTAATAAATGCACAAACTATAGATTATATAGATATAATCAACAGTTAATAGTTAATAGCAAACTAATAAATGCACAAACTATAGATATATTTCTACGGTCTATGTCACTATAGGAAGACACATTGAAGCACGAACCAGCAGTTTTTATTGATGTAAAATGCTTAGCTCCTAATATAGAACCTTCATACTTCGTCAGTGATCGGGTTACTGAGCCATAACGCAGTGCAAGGCTTCACTAATAATAGGTTTGAGTACGCACATAGCCGCGTGCGTTGGTTCCTACTTAATTGGATCGCTGTGTATAAGGCTGGTACAGAATTCCTATGTTTTTTTACTGTGATAAACGCTTTTATTTGAGACGAATACCATAATGAAATTAATCAGTAATATATTGTCCACCATTATCTATGACTCTTCTTGCGCTAATCTTAGATAGAAATGGTTCACGAGCTAACCCATGACGAGTAAGCAGAGATGCACAAACGTTCAGCGTTTGATGTTTTTACTTTAAGCGTGTTGTATCCATACACCGGAGTCTTGAACCTTGCCCATGGTATGCAAATGTCACGCAATGGTTGAATAGTCACATTTCATCACATCTGCTAATTATTATTGACATGGGTAATCCAGGATCAAAAGTTCAGAAGATCTTCAAAGCTCGATGGTACTCCTGAACTGGGCAAATCGCTCTTTCAAAGTAGCATTCGATAGATAAATAGATAAATTTTCTTGTGCTTTCTTCAGTATATGGCACAATGTTTAAATCCGTCTCCTTTGCCTATTTTCTTCTATTAAAATCAAAATGAAGAATGTGTTGGTTGTGTTCGCTTTTTTCTCCCCCTTCCACTTGACGCTCCATCTTCTTTAGCTCACAAATAGCCAAAACTTTCTTCAAATCTGCGAATTTACAAGCAAACGCTCCAAATAACAAATAACAGATGACAATCGGAAACACTGTCCTAACAACGCAGTGATGTGATGAACAAAAGCGTTAAGAACTTCTACATCAACCTAATACAATGTCACATTTCCCTGCTTAACCCACTAATGCCCAGAAAACTTTTTTTGTTTTCTTTTTAAGATTTTATGGTGCTTTTTCAGTTGTATTATCTACAAGTAAATTATACTTCTGTCAATTTTAATGCAATTTTTAACTTATAAGTAATAATAATTAAAAAAAAAATAAAAATTCAAAAAATTTTAAAAACAATAAAACATGAACCTTAACTAATTATATTAATAATATTTTCTTTAAATAAGAATTAAATGTAAAAATTATACTAATAGGCAGAACCCGGAAGTTAGGCAAAATGTCTTTTCCATTTGAGTGGGTATATTTAAGAGTCAGAAAAGAACATGCTTCCGTACATTTAGATTCGGTAGGGCCTATTTTACATGGTTAGGGATTTGTTCTGAGATTATTTAAGCATTTTATTTACTTATAAAGAATTTCAACGTATCGAATGGAAAAAATGTATAAAAATTGAACGGCATATTCACTTTACAAAAATATCCACTGAGAATCTTGTCATACATTTTACTTCTTTTCAAGCAGTCAAAAACTTTCTCCTCAACCCTGGGCTTCCTGAGCTGAATCGCCCTACCCCGATCTATACTAGCGCCAACAAGATCGACTTGGGAGCACTAAACATATTTTTGCGAGGTTTCTATAAGGGTCAATTATATCACACCTCTGTGGCACAAATGACAGATTTATATCGCCGAATCCTACAAACTATAGAGCTGTTGACAATAGAATTCCCTGGTTCATGTGGCAAAAGAACGAGTTTCGCCTAGATGTAACCTGCGCTACAATTGAGCTCCCATTGAGATGTGGCACAGTGAAATCCAAGATTTTTAATTTATTTTTGTTGAACATGCAAACCACCAGACAATGAATGCATCCATTATAGTGGTTTTCAAATGAGAAAGGGATTCGGTTGAAATCAATGGAACGTAAATACGCAAAGTTGCCGCCAGCACTTGTTTCCCTCTCTACTTCTATCACCCGCACTTAAGCAAGCAGCACCGTGTCTGTTATAACAGTTATAGCTTCCTAAAAATAAACGCATTTTCCAAATAAAGCATATTGTTTACCTGATATTTAATCTAATGGAAGTGTTAGCGGCTCGTTCTGGGTGTCGCTGTCCCTTTTTATCACCACTATCATCGTCCTTGTAATCATCAGGATTATATATATATATATATATATATACATATATAAATATATACATACATATATATACACTAATGGTTCTAACATTTCGTCACCCCTATTTCCTTCCTAAGGTCTTCCTTTCATAATGTTTCAGCGTGTCGAACGTAGGATTACCAATTTTCCTGTGCCACATAGTCTGTTTCTTCGCTAACGAATTTTTCACGTCTTTCATATTAAATGTCCTAATTTTATTTGCAACCCCAGGCTTTATTTAGACTACACATTTTCAATTCTATTGTAATGAAAACAACAAGGGGACAATCGAATTACCTCATGCCCCCTTTTATTAGGCAGTTGATTTAGTTCGTAATTTTAGACTGATGTTTAATAGGTAAAACATATTGCATAGGTTAATTTGTTGTTTCGTTTACCGAAAACTGAATTCCCCTTTTATGCAACCATTGAATGATATTTTTTTTTCTGGCCGAGGTCGTTAAGGCGCGAACTCGTGAACGGGAGGTCTGGGGTTCGAATCCCGCCAATACCGTCCTCCCTGACTTAGGTGTTTTCCAGGCTTTCTTCGGTCCTCATAAATGACAAATGGCGGTGAGGTACCTTAAACTTACGCATAAAACGCTTCTTTCCTTAAAAAAAAAAGTCCTTTCCCAGTATATCATTTCGTTTCATGTATCATCAGTGTCCACTTGTGGTGCATCACTAAAAACGGGCGTTAAACACTATTAAAAACTCTAATTGATGTATTTGGAAGTTCGTTTATAGTGCGAATGATAAGAGGCACTATCCGTTGTTACTCTTCTAAATAATTTAGGAAATCATTCAAAAGTCACTCTTTAAGTGCTGAAGCTGTTATTTTCTCATGATATTCAGAAGTTAGTTTAGAACGAAATACCCATTTGCTCTCACGAAACCTGTTTTCGCCTATCCTACTTGACAAATGAAATCCGCTGTCTTTCCTCAAAGATTCCTTCGGTCCACCTTTATTAGAGCGTCTTGCAAAATGGATGTTTAAGTGTGACCCAAGTTTCATCTAAATAAAAGATTGATCTTGTGCCACCAGAACTTTGAATTTGATGCATTATGCGCAGAAATTTTACCTTTCTGCCACAATGTCACTGCTCTCCATTAAGTATATGCATCCATCATTTGTCTTTCTGTATTTAAAACCTAAACTTCACACTACTCTACAGAGGGACCTTCATCGTAAAAGCCCCAAAGCCTTCGCACAACGCCCTTGTCAAAGTCATTTAAATGTAACTATCTAAGAGGGTCCTTTGTTTTCGAGGTGACATACCAGAGCAGATCTTTTGATCTCAACACAGATGCGTGACACAGTATTTTTATTTACTCCACAAGACTCTGCTGTTAGGCTTTGACACTTTTTAAAACCAAGACTTTGTCTCTCTTCTTCTGAATATTTTTTTAAAATTTGTGTACATTATAAATCATCTTTCACGCCGGTTTCTTATTACTTCTATTTTAGAACTAGCCACTTGTACCCGGTTTACTTAGGGCATGGTTCTCGCAGTCAGACTGGCTAGTGGCTACTATCAAATAAACTTACTATGAAGCAAGCAGAAAGAAAGATATGTTTGTTAGAGTGGTGTGTCATGGCTCCTCGAAAGTGTTATCGACAAATGTTTCTGCCATTGATAATGTTGTGTTTCCATATAAACAGACTCAGCGCACTCATACCGTCAGTAATATAAGCGTGTTATCGTCGTGTATATACTGGATACACCACAGTGCCACAAAATGTTTTCTACTTGTCTTGTTAGATAATTTATGTTATCAGAAATATTTCGACCCAGGGCGAGGGACACTTTATATTGCTCCTCTTCTCTGGTTGATACACTGTAACATGAGGGCACAATATTGCAACGTTGCAAGCTGTTGGTTGGCCAAAGGATAGAGGCTGGAGAAGGTCAATCCCTTTCCCATTTGAAAAAAACACTAAGTTTTCTTAAATAGGACTTCTTATTTTTCACTAGTTTTTCTTGAACACCCTATATATGGCTGGAGCTTACGTTAGCAACATTTGCATCCTTTTATTGTCGGCTATACTATGCTGTTTATCATGTTTTCACTCCTTCTACTTTTGCTTTACTATTAGCAAATTAAGAAATGTGACTTTGAAATCAAAACACCCATCATGAAGTAGACAAGGTATTTTAATATTTTAACCTAAAAGAATAACCGTTATCATAGATAGGATATCTGAAAAATGAAGAAAAAAGACTTATGAAGAATTTTGATAAAGGTGAAAATTCCGAAAAACTACTTTTGACTAATCTTTATAATAAACTATAACTTTTAAGTGGTTACTTCTATAATAAGGCATTCTGCTCTGATATATCAAAATAATTTATAACACTTACTAGAATTTGCTATTGATTAGATAGTTTTATAAAACTTAAAAACACTTAATTATACGTTATATTTATATGTTTTATAGTACACTACTTCCTGTTATACCGGTTGTAAATAAGACACGGCCAAACTTTCAGGACACATTACTCACAATTAGAAGAAGAAAATGTGTTAAAACTCATTTTCTACAAATCTTCTTTCACACAGGAATATACCATATGAAACTCTTTCTTACACGAAATGTTCAAAATGTCCCCCCCCCCTCCCCCATCAGCATTGATACATACGTCATTATGCTGGCGGTGACTGTAAAGAATTACAACTTAACCAGAGGTAACCAAGAGGGCATTTGAACATTTCATATAAGAAAGAGTGTCATGTTGTATGCTGGTACGTTCTGTTCCTGTATGTTTCCCATGATTAATGTACTACGCAGAGTTGTAGAACTTGAGTTCTAACATGGAAACAAAGCGTTTCCGTCCATATAACATATTTTTTCCCCTTCTAAGTGTGATCAATGTATCCTGAAAGTTGGCTGTACCTTATTGTTACACCAGTATGAGTGCTTCTACGAAGAAAATCCTGATTTAATTTGACCTAGGAGATGTTTAATGTATGGCTAAATCACCAGCTCTCTTCCCTTTATCCAGCAATATGTAAATCGCAGTACACAAATGTCACAACCTTCAGCACTGCTTGACTTAAAGTATTTCGCTCAATTTCTGAAGGTTTGGAGCTAACACTCTATACCCATATTCCGTTTCATATTATACAATGTTCAAATATTAATTTGGACATGTGTTTCGAAAATACGAAGGTTGTCTAAAAAATTCAATGACAAAGCGAAATTATTGTTTTAGTAGTATTTTCATTTTTCAAAATAATCTCCTTCAAGAGCAATACACTAATTCCAACAGTGCTCTAGCATCGTAATCTTATCCCTGTAGATATTTTCTGGAAGTTCTGCAAAATAGACATCTGCAGCTGCAAATACCTCCTGGTTCGAAGCAAAATGAAGTCTTTGAGCTTGGGGAAGATATGGAAGTCGGAGGGAGCCAGATCCAGGGAGTAGGGCGGATGTTCCAACAATTCGTAGTGCAAATCCTTCAGTTCTGAAATTGCTAACACACTTTTGTGGGCAGGTGCGTTGTCCTGATGAAAGATTACTTTTTTCCTCTGCAAACCATGTCTTTTCACTCGAATGTTGGCATTTAGCCTGGTTAGAAGATCAGAGTAATACTCTCTGGTTATTGTTTTACTCTTTTAAAGATGATCAATCAGCAAAATGACCTTAGCATCCGAAAACACCGATGCCATGACCTTTCCTGCTGATGGAACTGATTTTGCCTTCTTCGGCGCTGAACAATCGACTTCTATCAAATGTTTTGACTGCTGTTGGATTCCGGTAAACCAAGTTGCATCCATTGTGACGAATCTGAGAATAAAGTCAGTTTTTTCCTGTTCAGTTTCCCTAATCATGTTCAGAGGTACTCAGGCGCATTCTCTTTTGATCTGCTGTGAGCAAATGCGGCACCCATCTTGCGCTAAGCTTTCTCATCCCCAGATCTTGATGCAAGATACTCGTATAACCCACGCGCTCTTTAGATATGCCTGTAGATTCAGCAATTTCACGCCGATCGTCCAGCACCATAACGTGCACTGCTATAATAATTTCCGGTATATTGTTGCACATTTTGGGCATTCTTCACGTGAATCGTCTTCTAGGCTGGTGCGTCCACATTTAAACTCCGATTCTCACTTTTTCACCGTCGAAAACGAAGGCGAAGCTCCACCATACGTTTTATTACTTTGCACGAATTTCATTCGGTGTCCAACCTTCTTTTACGAAGAATTTGATAACTGCACGATACCTGTATTTTATCCGTATCAACAAACATAAATAAATATCTTGCTTCAGATAGCTCTATGCAACAAGCAACACTTTAGAAATGCTTGACATTTTTCATAGACGCTTATAACAGATCCGTCAACTTAATGGGAAAAATTCACAGCATTAGCGCTGCCGTTTCTGTTTCGAGGCCGAGAGAACTTTTCAGACGGCCCTCAGATTTTGCAAATCAAAGGCAGTTATCAAATTCTCTAGGCTATTTTATGAAGAGCAGTGCTCAACACTTAAAGATAAAACATTTGCAGATATTCGCTAGCTTATACTAAAGTAACAGTCCTTCAAAAGTACAGAAAATCACACTTAATTAGACAGAACTTTGGTTTCATAAAATACCACAATTATTAATTAAGTAGGTTAAATGCTTGTGTTTAGAAAAGTATTAATATATATTTTTCAGTCTTTAGCGTTATTTTAGACTGTCATTTTGCAGTTTTTAACAGTTCTACTAATCGTGTAGTTATCGACTTCTATTGCTAGGTTTGCACAGACGGAGAAAATGTCAGTTATTATGGTCATTCATTTAAGTGGTGTTTGTTGTACTTACAGTTTCATGACAATGGAGTTATTAAAAGATACTTTGCAGGCTGCAACAAGTAAGACTGGTTTGAACACTCGCAGTGCTCCAAATCTAATTAATTTCTTTGACACATTGTGCAAGTTAAAACTTTTGCTTTGTTATTGAAAATTGATTGGATGCTTTCCTTCTTATGCGTCACTAAAACTGCAGAAACGGAGCTTTTTCTGAGTTCGCTGACCTGCATTGACTGTTCAGTTTGCCTCAGTTGGGGAATATTATGTATTAAGGAATGCCTAATTTCGGTGGGGATTTTCTGAGCTAATTCAGCGAGTTCTTTTTTATATTTTGCTCCCTGATCCTCTTAAAGAATAATTATACATTTAGATATTATTATTTTTAAAAACCATCTACTCATATATTCACGTGTTTATTATTATATTAGCGCACATTAATTAAATTACTCACTTTATAGATATTTATGGCACTATCAAAGACCCACATCACAGCAAACATGATAAACTTATTATTAATTACATTTTATTCTGAATTTCACATTTGCTGAACCATATGCCCCAAATAACGATATAATGTTTAGTTTTTGATAATAATATTAATAATCAAATCAACAATAAAATAATTTGCATTTATTATAGCCAAATGAGAACAACTCCTTTCAAAATTATGGTTGCTGATAATTCCTTCTATAGATTAGATGCGCTTTTGTATAAATTATACAATTTATTAGTAATTTACTTGTTCATAATTGCTAAATGAATTATTTTAAATTATAATACATTTTATCTTTTCATAAAATATTTTACATACCTACATAATTTTAATATGTTTATTTAATGTATGTACTAGTATATATTTATGTTTCTTTGTACCACTGATATTCTATTATATTTACAATTTGTGCATTATTATTTCGTATTATTTTTGACACATTACAATATTGTTTGTTACATTTGTTGTTTTTAAATATTGCTCAAGTCAATAGTATGTATGCATGCTGCTTCATTATTTTTAGATTTAATTTGCTATTTCATTATCTATTGCAAGTATTGTTATCTCAATGGTTTGTAGTAAAAACTGAACATTTTAAATGCTATCTTATCCGCGAAAAGACAGGTCGCAGGAAGTAATTACATTCTTGTCTATCCTTTCATCAAAATCTGCTATATCATATTAAATGGAATTAATTATTAAAATTAATTTTATTTAAATGAAGTAATTTTTAAATTAAATATCTTTCACAGTAACATTAGAGACTGTTGGTGTCTCGTTCCTTCATACGTTTTAGCCGATACTCGACAAACACATCCATTATGTCTGTAATTTCACCTTTGGCACTTATAACTAATCACTTGATAAATTTAATTTATATTTTCCAATTATAATAATTATACATTATTCGTATTTTAAATTTGACGTTTTATTACATATGCTCTCTGCAGTTTTCTAAAAATCTTAAAAATGAATAGAAATTCTTGTTTATTTTAATGGCCTTTTAAATAAATAAGTATATATATCATCGTATTCTAGAAGTTGGTGTTAGTATTGAAATCTGGTTTATATTTCTGTCACTAGTAAAACTAAAATTAAAGTAAAAAATTACAAGGGAAGTTAAGTAGCCACTGTCAATAGATTCCAGTTGACTTTACTGTGCGCTCACACGAAAATATCAAGACGCCTCATTGTGATTATGGAGTTTCATCTGTTGGTTCTGAAACAAGCTCGCAGGCTCTCTTCATACCTATCATTCCATTCATGAATCAACTGCTTCGTTTCTATTCCAATTCTTTATAACCTGTTTATTTGCTTAGGGTTTTATTATTTACGACATATACTTCCTAATTATCTGTATTTTAGCGCTGTGAATATTTTATTCATTAACGTATTTGTAATAAAGCTGAGTTAATGGAACCAGAAGAGTGATGCCCAAGAGACTGTATGTTTATCACTAATACTCTTTCTGTAGTTCCAAATAAGAAAACTTTGCTATTTATGTGTAGTATAAAAAGTCAGTAATAAATACAGATATATTATTTCGTCTGGTTCATGTAAAGAACGTTGGTATTAATCATTGACAACCCTAATATTAGTGAATAAATAAGTAACGAGTGTTTTATACAAATGAGGTTTTTAGTTTAATAAAAAGGAACATTGTCAGTACAAAGATATGTAAATATAATGGCAGTTTTAATCCAGTTTGTATACCAGCATTGTGTGGACAGAGTCGACGTCACCCTAACCCTGAAACCGCAAGTCGGCTAACTGGCCTTGAACCCTAGAAAACCTCGTGGTTTAGTTAAGCAAAATAACACGGATATGATTATAATCGGGTAGCAAGATATTTTATAAAAACTCAAAACCTTGTGGCTCGGGTATTAAAGTGTTTGCTTAGTGTAGGAGTTTATCGACAACTGAAGTGAATGCACATTCGCCACTAACCTATATCCGAAATGGATGAGGAGTTAAACTTATGAATATATTACTCTAACATAACAAATATGAAACATTGAAAATTGGAATACAAAATATCGAATATTTCGGATAATTGCATCCTTTTTGGATTTGGTCATTGATGATTGGATATGCACTTATCTGATACATGGCATGTTTTGGGCACCAGCTTTCAATATTCAATTAACATGTTATGCTTAAAAATCCTTTTGTTTGTAGTATATCTATCTTTATTGTGAGTTCAGTCTGAAGTTTAGAAAAAAGTATAGGTTTATAGTAGTAGTATATTAGATAGAGTATATTAAAAACATTGCTTATTTTAAAGGAATTCAATTATCAATACTAACAAATATCTAAATTCTTATTAGGTAATAATAAGAAAGATGCTGAGGTTGTAACACAAATATTGCATTTAATTTACTTGGGACATGATTTATTTTGTTGCAAAAAATAATAAATATCAGACAATTTTATAAATAGATTGAAAATACAGAAAATAAAATGAATTTTACAGTTTTAAACTCGTGGACCTTCAACTAATAATGCACAAAACTTCATAATCTACATCATTTTTAGATAAGTTTATATTTCCGATTTTTGTTTATCGGTTTACCATCCATGATTAGAAAGTACTTTCTGAAATATTCATATTCTATACCATACTACAGAATCACTGAGAATTGTACTTTTACACAACATTTAGTAGAAATATAGTTTTGGTTATATTCGCCACTAAAACTCAAAAAGAGCATTTAAAATGTACAATAAAATAATTTTAAGAAAAAGTGTGTTATTTGATACTACTTCTGAAAATATTATCCAAATATTAGAATTTGTGGTCTGTCTGGCCCTTATCTATGTTCTATATATAGCTGACTGACCAACCTAATCAAAAAAATATAGCAGAATGTTTGTGATACGTATTCTGCTTTTTGTTAAATGTATTGTTTCGTAATAAATTTTATATGCTGTGCCTATTTTGTTTCTTTCATAAAACTTCTAAAATCTGATTTTTTTGCAAAATTTCCTAATCTTTTAACCGATATTCCACAGAGAGCTAATTACAAGTATACTATACATAACCGATGAGCGTTAAAAAGCCAAGAAAAATATAATTTTTGTATAAAAAGCACTACTTACAACAAACCAGCGTATCGTGTTTAACAAAAGATAAGGTACATCGTTGTTGCAACAGAATTTGTGACGACTGTTGATAAAGGAATCAAATGAATGCAGTGAACGGTTTAGCATTTTATTTGCATTGTGGCAAGTAATAAATTTAATAGTATGCATTTTTAACTATTTTATAAAGTACTTAATTTTTTCAGAGTTTTTTAATAGTATTTAACGCCCGTTTTTACTACTGAGGCACCATAGGCGGTTTTCGGAGTGTATCGAAATAATCCCTAGAAAGGGTAACATCGCAATTTGTAGAATTTCAGCAAAAGAGAAAATACATTTCTTTCAGCTTATTAACGTGCTAGCTGATTTGGAAGATTAAAATATTTTGCGAAGTAAAAATGCTAATATTTGTAAAATTTGTTGTACAACTTGAATTTGTACGTAAAAACGGCAAGTTTTCCTGAGCTTCCCAAGATGAACTAGCTTTTCAGGGCTTTTTCTACCATGTCTTATATTCTCCTTGTATAAATGAAAGCTTGATGACAAGTATGAACATCTAGAGAAGTTTCCTTATTTGTTTGTTTAGGATGCAGCGAATGGCTAATGTTTTGTTGTGCGCCAGTATCGCCGCTTGTTTCCGCTCACCTGCTGGGAGGGAAGCGGCGTCGTTATTGGCAAGGGCCGGCCGACCCGACCCGAAGAGAGGCGCTGAGAGATCATAATTATAACTTGATTTATATGCGGTCTTCTTTAAATTATTGGATCCCCGTTGTACGGCACGCAAGATGCGCAAGAACAGATACCTGTTTAGGGAGCGGAATTGAATTGCCGGAAAGGACAACCAGAACAATAACCTCTATTGTTACTATTCAGTCAGGAACCCTTTTTCAAGAAACCACTGGTAAGAAAATCAAAAGTTAGCTTTTTAACTATAATGCTGCATTAAATTTAAATATATACAGTAAACTTTTACGTCAGCTCATATAATTTGAGTATATTTCCAGTTTTCGTTTCGATGCTATTTCGTCACGAAAGGTACTTTTATACGTAACTGCAACTTGTTTTACAAAAGTATAATCTTTTAAAGCAATTTATACTCATATTAATCCTTTAATTAATTTTAATTTACATATTTACCTTGAATGTATCGTCATGGGCAACAAATATAAATTTGAACTTATGAAGCCTAGAAATTCTCACTAACAGCAAAGATCTTCTATACAAGGTAAATGTGGCTTGGAAGCCAATTCAAGCAGGAAGCTAAAATTAAACGTAGACGTTCAAGCTTAACATTAGTTTCTAAGACTAATCTTAATATTTAAAAAGCAATTAAGCTTTAACACATTATAGAGTTATTATTACTGATTCTGATTGTTGACATATTTTAATCATTGTCAGCCTGCTATCGACGAAAGATTTCTAGGCCTTCTCGCAATGTATAGATTCCACATTGAAGATGCACTTTCCCGTATGCCATATTTATTAATTGCTTTTATTATTTTAAGCTATGAACATCGTGTATTGAACATTCTATAATTAGCGGGATTTATTTTCCATTATTTGTAGTTTGACAATTATAATACCTGAAATACATAGATTTCATTAATTCTAGTTAATTGTCGGTTCTAAAAAACGAAAATTAATCCCATAAATATTCTTGAATTTACTTTATTTTCATTTTCCTCTTACTTTGTTTGTTTTTTTGTTTTGTTTTTTTTTTTTTTTTGTTTTTTTTTTTTAATCATACAGTTTGGCAATTAAGCATGTTCGGATACAAGAGAGAAGTTACTTTTAAATTTTCCACTCGTATTTGCCTAATAAATTACTCTTCTTATTTTAAATTTTCTTTAGAAATGTGAACAAATGTAAACACTGTAAATTGAACATTATAGAGTAGCAGTTTAAAGTGTGATGTTATGCGATATTTTTCATTCAAATACAACACTTCAAATTTTAGTTGAGCAAAGGGATAATATAACTGCGAGAGTTACTTCTCTTCGAACTCTTGTGTTTTTCTATGTAAATGTTGAAAGGACCTCGATATTGCAATGAGTCTTTCAACAAATGTGCACAGTATCTTATACTACTATACTTTTAAAACATAAAAATATAAGAAGATAGTATCACATATAATGCCAAAAAAGAGGTAACCGAAGTACTCACATTTTATACAGACCCAAGGTTAGGATGGCCGCCCCAACTAGAATTGAAACTGGCATCTCTCGAATACAAGTCCGCATTTGGTGCTTCCTTGTTACACTGCGCAGAACTTTTTCGATGTTTCTACAGTTCGTCTAGACTAGGAGAAATGTGTATGAGGCACCGATCTTTCAGTATCCCCCACAAAAATGCATCAGACAATGACAAATCAGGACTTCGTGCAGGACATGAAAATGTTTAGAAATCAGCTGAACGGGAAACAGCTGTTGGAGTATACGCCCATCCTCTTAATCAATATGGGAGGTCGCTCCGTCTTGTTGAAGCATTTGCTTGTGCCTATCAAGGTTGTTCAGAGTACAAAGTCCACTTGAAAACATTCAATTACATGCTGCTTGTACACTTCTGAAGTGATGTTAATTCTGTTTCTATGTGCATCCCTAATGAATGTAATGGGAAGATACAGCGGACCACACTGTAATGGGAATGTAACGGTCTCTGTGAATATTCATCTAGTTTTTCCCAATCAAGAAAACGAGCGTTTTCATATTGACTCAGTTGCACATAACGTTCGTCAGATACACATTGAATATGACACTGCACTCATGCTATGAAGTCTGTCTACTTTAACTCAAGGAATGTCATGTATAACATTTTATTTTCTAAGAATTACTTTGCTACATCTTTGATTACTTATAATATCGTTTGAAATCTCGCGCTACTAAAAACTGGGATCGACTAACATTTATTACTGTATTTTTATGCTGAGATAAATGTTATTATTGGTTGCTTTTGTTACAGATCTTGTGCTTGTGAACATCATTGTACATTTATAATGGGAGAAATGATATAAACAGAGTAGGTAAACGCTCTTAACGAAAATGTAATTTTGGCAAATTTTATAGAAAAATAAGAATTAATAAAGCCTTCAATTTTATTGTTTATTTATTCGATGTTAATATGTTCATTTGTTATTATATCAAAGTTCTACAATAATATTGCTTTTTTGAAAATAAAATCAGTTGGAAAAAAAAACATTCTAGTGCGTTGACAAAAAAGGACAACGATAAGTTTCATTATTAGCTCCTGATGTAGAATATTTAACTAATCGATGTCGCTGATGCTTGTTGATGAGATAGACTAACGAATGGAACTAGAGGGTATTGCACCTAAAGAAAATATGCTTGCAATATCAGTTCCGAAGACTAAAACAAACCACGTTGAAAGATTACTGTTGGAAATGGGAAAAGTAAGGTGGGCAAACATTCATAGAAAATGTGTTCATCTTTAACGTGTTGGGTACAGTCGTTGATTTACGTATTACAAAATAGAAAGTGCTCGTTAGAGCTGATTGTTATGAACATTTATATTAAATTTGCAGATTTTTTAAAACTAAAATACCCCTTTAGTTATAATGGACATTGTTTTTGTAGAACGTTGATTGTGTTATTTGTAGTTGTACTGAGATCAAGAAACCTAGCGACTGGAAGTCATCAGCGGTTGCGGAAGAGTGTGTAGACAACTCTTTGAACAGTAAAGTGGAAACCCTCACTAAAATTATTAGAAAAGATAACAAAATTGAGGATAAAAGTCAAATATGCAACCTCTGTTGAATTGTTGTAATGTAAGGAATATATCTACAACTCTCCATGTTATCTACAAGAAATGTTGTTTTGGAGGCATCTTGGGTCAGATATCACCTATGACTCTCTTACATGGAATTAATATAATCTAATGTACATATTTTACTATCACTATTAATTTGATTAGCAAATAACCCTGTTAATTTGTTTCATAAATGCCATTTTTATTTAATTTAAAAAGCAGTACTGCAAAATTGTTTGTCCGGACTGATCATCGATTATTTTATTTCAGTACTGCAAAACTGTTAATTTTAATTCTAAAATCAGTTAAACAAGTCATATTATGATGTTGTAGTATAAAAACTTTACTTTTTGATTTATAGGTACAATTATTCAGTTTTTAGTGGAAAATTATTTACATAATTATAAACAGTATGAGAAAGACTTCAGAATGGTGGAAATCGGTGCTTATACTTTGCTGACTTAAAAAAAAAAAAAAGATAAATGCCCATCTCTGTTAGTATTTCATTTATTAGAATTTGTTACACCCAATATCATTATAAAGAATTTTACTACAAAATTATTTTGTATAACAAATCGTTACCGAAAATATAATGGCCAGGGAGAAAAAAAAATATAGTGGTAATAAGGTTGTATGAACCATATGATGGAAGATTCGGTTACAATGTCACTCAAAATGTTGTAACTTTTTATTTCAGGATTTAGAAGGAAATAACTACCAAAATAACTTTAATTATTAACTAGAACACATTATGATGTTATTTAGCACAAAAGCATAGAAATTATTAAATATGTATAAAAATACCAATCTTCACATTTTCTCCTCACAACTAACCGGAAAAGTTTTAGTTTGTCTTTCCTACACAGGGGTTGAACTTGATGTCTCATAAAATTCTCTCAGCTCTTCAGGAAGCAATGCCAATCGGACAAGAGGTTTTTCAATTTTTCAACCGATAAACGGGATTGGTTTTTCAGACGAAGTACAAGTTGCTATGTATCAACCATTGATTTTCCTCTCTTTAAAATTTCAAAATCCTCCACTCTTCTATGGTAAGTTCATTTAAGAGCTATTTGAGATGGGTGAGATCCGGATAATTTTGAAATGTTGCACTTATTTAATGTTAACAGTGAATCCGCAACATTCTTAAAACCAAAGAAATCACTTGACTCTATTGGAACTACATGAAAAGGATCTACGGCTCCACCTTAATCTATAAATCTGGGGGAATGAGGGCCTTCCTTACCTTCTTCTGATTTCTGTGATACCGAAATCTCTATCGCAATTCAAAAAACTATGGCCACTTAAACGTAATATTTATGTACTATAAATATTTTTCTTTTAAAACTAATATTATCATGGATGGCACTTAGAACACCAGACGACAGTATAGCATGGGCATTTAGAACTGCGCTATCTGTTAACGATACTTGAAGTGCTTCAAGTGCATAGGCACTTAGAACATGACTAGGAATATCATCTGAGCACATAGATAGTACTTTTGAAATAAAATGATTAAATTTAAAAGTTGCACTTAAAACGTTTGGCATTTCCATTCTTCAAATATATAAAATATTATTTATAATTTTTGTAACTCATTAAAATATTCAAAACATGTACTTCAATAAAGAAGATATTCAGCTTCAGAGAGATAGAGAAGGAAGGAAGTAAGGAAGGAAAGAAAGAAAGAAAGAAAAAGAAAGAAAGGAAGAACGGAAGAAATAAAGAAAAAGAAAGCATTATTAGTAATAAAATAATACCTAAAAAGTATTGAATCATTTCTATAATTGTTGGTGTAAATAGTAATTAATTCCAATGAATATTGCAAGTACAACACGAAATGTATAAACATCCTCTAATTGTCAGGATGCACTATGAGTTCTATTTTTAAAGTTATGAAATAAAAGGAACCTACAGTGTGCATAAGTGATAAAAGTTTGAAAAGAACAATTTTAACAGTAACGTTTTGTTAAACCAGAACAAGTCTATAGGCTTAACATAAATGTAATTTAAACAAAATACGTCACTTAGTTATCGAGGAAAAGTTTAAAACTAATGTTGATTACATTTTAGGTTTCACCTTCTCGCCCCCAGTCACCCCCAATTTCAAATGGCACACATGGACGGATGGTCTGCGTCAGAGGAGAATATTTTCGATACTAAGCCTTGCTCAAGGCCGGCCTTTTGGCCTAAGTTCCCAGTGGGTGACACCTCCGGGAGGAAGGGATGCGATAAGGGATATATACCATGCTGCCACGATCTACGGACGGCGACTGCTAGGAAGCAGATAGCTAACATGTTTCCCTACGCCGTTGAAGGCCTCTCAAGATATGCGAGCTGCTCAGAAGATCCGCTTCCATCCCAGACACCGGAGCAGAAATCTTGCCAAAGCGCAAGCCGCTGTCAACATCGCCAGTCTATCTCACCCTGGCCTGTATACCAGAATCAACAGATTGAAATTGAATTAAATAGGAGAGCGGAAAATTCGTGGATTCATTCTAGCACTAGCATTCACCTAAGTGACCAATGGAAATCCCGAAAAAAACCCAAGATGAGGGTGGCCGACCCAACGGGAATTGAAACTGTGACCTCCCAAGTGCGGTTC
Organism: Metallyticus violacea; assembly: GCA_030762175.1. Classification (NCBI taxonomy): domain Eukaryota; kingdom Metazoa; phylum Arthropoda; class Insecta; order Mantodea; family Metallyticidae; genus Metallyticus; species Metallyticus violacea. Next base: position 57,047,347 of record CM060832.1, on the reverse strand, counting down.
TTAAACGTGACCGCCTGACACCCACATTTTTAATGCTTGCATTTTAAAGAGGATGTAACTGTTAACACATTTTCCTTTTTTGTTACCTTGCAACCTGTGCTGTTATTGTTATATAAATTTGGATAGAATTAAAAATAAGTGGGTTACTTGTGGGGTAAATAAACAATAAAATTAACAGTCGAGGTTGGTGGAAAATGATAAAAGAAGTAAAAGAAATTATAGAAATCACATTCTCTTAAACTGCAATCAATATTGATTTTAAATTTCCCCTTGAATATATAAAGTATTGTGGTTTTCTTTTAAATTAACTCTATGTTAAATAATCTGAGAAGTTATTCAGGCTGGAAGTTTGAAATGAAAGCCCTCTATGATTATTAATGATATAAATAAGGGCAAGATATTTATAAAATAACATATAGAAATTTATAATGAAAGTTAATGATCCAAGAAAGTTTAGACTGTTTTAATGTAAATAAGAAAACTGGAGTATCAGAAAGGTATTTGTTAAATGCAGCAACAAATTTCAATTATTAGAAAATTGTTTGAAAATTACGGAGCAATGGTGATCCTTTAAAATAAATTGTTAATCATCATTACTATAATCATCAAACTCTTTTTGTTAAGTTTAGTATTTTAAAAAATGTTTTTACCCAAACTTTTTAACTCGCACACTAATTTCTTAAACTTTATATTTTCTGTTATTATATTTAACGGTGTGTCTATTTACAGTTTAGGTACCTGAATCTGTAGAAAAATATCACTATTATTTATATTGATATTATAACATAATTAATAACAGTACTAGCATTTTATGAGCAGAATCGTCCTGATCATCACAGCAAGAATTTCCATGCAGCCTGGCCCTCATGACAAATGACGATATTTTCATCTAGACCTTCTCATATAGCCCTTCGAATCATAAGAGATAAGGGCCCAGTATTTTGCCTCACAAAGTATATTTAATGAAAATCTCGATTCAGTACAGAGAATATTTTAAAGTAAGTTAAAAGTTTAGAAAATATCTACTTCTAGAGAGGAGCGGAAGATAGAATAATAATTATTTCAAGCATATGTGAAGCTTTCTTGATGGTGTGCAGCGTCTTAAAGGTTCTTGTAGAATTTGAAGTAGAAAAGCAGAAAATGCACGAGAAACACGCTGGTTGTAAACATGTATTTCTCTGCGGCAGTTAAAAGGGAGAGAGACATGCATGTCCTACATACGGCATCTGGCTTATTATTGGAAGCGTGGCCAAGCTGGAACAGCGATCGTCAGATGTTACGAATTCGACGCTGGTCGATTTTAATCGCTGTTTCCCCGATTGTAAAGCAGTTGCGCGTCATGTTAATGGTAGCAACAACGCCACCTGTGTCGAGTAGATAACGAGCTCCTTAGTTAACTAGTACAGGACACGCCAAAAATTAGTATCAGCACGAAAATGCTGTAAAGGTTAATCGAGCGCAGGAAAGTAATTAAAAACGTGTAATCTTATTAAGAAAGCCCCAGATGACTCAGCCTTGCGGAGAGAATTGCCTAAATAATACACATAACACAGGTTTCCATACGGCATACTGTTAGAAAGTGTATTTTCTATTTATCTCATTGATAAAAACAAAAAATATTATACTTCATCATTTGTTTTGTCTCAGATTTATTCGGAATTAAAAAGAAAAAAACTCAAGTTTAAACAATAGAAATAGATTCTACGACAGATGTTAAGAATTAACTCCCAGAATACTTTCTCAGTATATTTCGTTTGTGTAGAAATTTGCTGTTTCGCAATCTTTTGTAGTTTTAAGGAAGTGGTAGCTAAATATTGTAAAAATTTAGAATGCATAATCAATTCCAGTTCAGCTCACAATTTAACAATTGTAATAATAATATTTTAATATTTTTATTGTTAAAACTCTATTTTGGATTCGAAGAACACGGGAACATAATTTGCATTATTTAATAAATATTTACTCTTGCAAAAGTAAAGTTAGTATTTGTATTATAAAATGTATAATACTATAAAAGGAAACTGATTATAAAATAAGTACTATCATATGTTACAAGAGATATTGAAAATGATGCCCCTTAATGGCAATACATTGCCGGTACCTGCATAGGAAATTCCTGTATTTCATCCAACTTCTCTGCCGTAAGAACACAGCAGTTCGGAATCGATTTCTTATCATTTAGAGATTCTGTTACTTGTAATTTTTAACAATTTGCTGAAAAGTTAAAAATATTGCATTTTTATATATGTATCGCACCGCCACGGATGGCCGAGGTCTTTAAGGCACGGACTCGTGAGCGGGAGGTCTGGGGTTTGAATCCCGCCAGGACCGTCCTCCTTGACTGGGCTTTTTTCCAGGTTTTCCTCAGTCTTCATAATTGGCAAATGCCGGGAAGGTACCTAAACTTAGGCCTGGAACGCTTCCTTATATATATATCCTTTCCCAATATATCATTTCATGTCATGTATCATCAGTGTACGCCGCCTGTGGTGCCTCAGTAGTAAAAACGGGCGTTAAACACTACTCAAAAAAAAAAAAAAAAACATATGTATCGTGTATAAAAACCTGATCAAGAATATATGTAGTGGCATAACTAAAGAAGAAAATTAGTGCACAATGAAAGCACCAAGTAATCACAAACACAACCACTCGCTCACAAAGCCTCCCTCGAACTAACTACAAGCTGCTTTCTGCACAGGCTTCACCCAATAAGCAACAGTAACTCAAATAAACTGTACATTAAAACTTGATGAAAGTACTCTAGTGATGTGTTATTTAATTTCTACAGGTTCCTAATAAATAAAAACTCTGCTGCATAGAATGACCCAGTTTGAGGATGTCAAATTGCTGACAAAACATTTACTTTTGATATGATTGCATTAGACAAGGAAAGTCTTGGGGCAGCTGATATGACAAATAAGAGTTTGAAAATATTAGTTAAACAAAGGAGAAGAAGAACAACGAAAAGTTTGCAAAAGGTTTATAGATTCTATGAAGCTGTAATGCACTAAAATTATTTTCTAAACTTTATCACTTACTTCCTGAAATTTTCGTTTTCTCGGATTCTCTGGTTTGTTTTAGATTTATAGACTAAAGTTTACAAACATTTTAGTCTAATTTAATATGGCCTCATTAAAGTAATTTTTATCAAATGTACATATAGAAATGACACAAAAATGTTTACATAAAATCACACTCATCTAATGAAAACATAGATGAAAAATCTCAGTTCATAAACTACCTGTAAAAATTTCTACCTTCAATATTGTATAGTTGCTGAGAAAACTTCCACTTTGTTGTAAATATTAGAGCATTCCAAAGGCCCTTAATAAAAACATGGCCTAAAATCTCGAGTTTAGCTTTAATGGTTCACGACATGCAAGAAATACAGCTCATTTCTGTCAAAACCCTCACACAATATTGCAGCAGACCTTCTTGAACTTATACCAAACGCTCGTGGTTATTGTTTTTTTTTTTTTTTCAGCACTAGGAACTCGAATGTTAAGGCTGAAAGTAAATTTTCTAATAGAAAACCTCATAAGGACATTGCCAGAAATAAATTCAACACATGCGATTCAAACCATTCATCGGTTATAGGTCTCTCTTAAAATCTCTTGTAGACACTGACGAGGGTAATAAACTACTTAATCAGATGTTTAAAGATTTTATTATTAAAATACGCCTATTATCACTAAGCAAACTCTGAATAAAATATTAATAACATCACGAATTTTTACAAGCAAAAGTAAAAATTGAATTATTGGTATAATTTGTAGAAACTAGATTTAAAATATAAATGAAAATCTGAATAGGTAATAGTTGCTTATAATCTTATTTATAAATTCCATTTACGAACTTCGTAATGGGAAATTCAGGCACAAATTAAGGCCTGTTATAATTTCTTTGTTTTAATTTATAATAAAACAAATTAAATTTAATATTCATGATCAATTTCTCACTTTTCAATATTAAGCTTCATCCTTTATATATTTCCGTATAAACATCAAAGGCCTGAGCACAAGACCTGGTGGCCAACACTAATAATCTCATCGACTTGTTGCATGTTGTTAAAGTCACTGCAGTTGCTGGATGGTCGCTCCACGTTTCATCATCCAATAGGTCTCGCCCTCCAACTTCCTCAAAGCGACGAACATTCCTCAGCGTTTTATGAGTGCCAACCAGCGTTCGGCTTCCACGTTCTAATCATAGTTTTCTGTATTCTATGCAAGTCAATGTCAGTCATTGTCCAAACGCAACATCTTACCTGAAGAATCTGTTATTTGCAAGGACTGTAGAGAACAACACCAATTTCAAATTTCTCACATTATCGACGTATTTAAAGGGAGAGGGGCATTACTTACTGACTGACTGTCGTAAATATAAATTGTTTGGCCAGATTGATGGGAGGGGGGTATGTAAATTTCTTCTCATTCTATTTAGAAGCTCAAAATGTATCACCTTGTTTTAAATATGTGTTAGAAAAGATTGTATCTAGGGTTCCAGAAGGTATTTCCGTTTCTTTTTCTGTTTACTTGTTACTGATTGTATAGATAGGATGTCTATCGCTCGGTCGTGCTTTGGCTATCTTCCAGTATTCCCTGATTGGTCTATGTTCTCTTATATAGACACCACCGGTGTTAAATTGTCATTTCCGCTGTCATAATTTGCTTTTATGTCTGTATTTATAAATTTGTACGGCTCCTAACTATAACGTAATCAGAAAAGGCTGCTTTTTCCCCAAATATCCTGAATGTTTATATGGTTTTTAGACATTTGTTATTTTTTCGGGAGTAAAAATTGATTTGTTTTATTTACGGATGTTCTTTAACATCACAGTCATCAGCGTCCCATTCAATTTAGGGCATAAAAAGGCGATAAATTTTGCTCAGAGGCCTCTTCTTTCAGGCTTAAGGTTCCTTTACATGCCGTAAATCTACGATACGGGACCCACAGCTTTACTTCCCTTCCGGAGGAACCCATAGATTTTTACTCCCGAAAAAAATCCATCGACCCTGGCCTGGATTGAACCCGCGTTCTTGAGCCTATGAGATTAGTATGAATACCACTATACCAGACGCGTGACGTGAACCTGAAAGAAGAGGGCCCTGAGCAAAAATTTTCGGCCGTTTCAACCCTGAATTGAATCCTGATAACCTGAGATTTTAAAGAGCGTCCGTAAATAAACCAAATAAATAATTAGACATTTATCTTCTTTATTTAGAGCTCTGTATTTTTTCCGAAGTTATATGCTCATTTTATTTTATATCAATAGGTCATGGGTAAAATGCTTAATTATTTTATTTAGTTAGATTTCTTTGGTAGAAGATGCAAATTTCTTCTATTGCACACATTAAGAATGATCAATCTTTTCTTTCTTCCTCTTAATCCTCAAGCCCAGCGTATCTGTAATTAATAATTGTGAAATAATAATGAGTTATAAGGTTGAGCAACACGTAGAAAATAATGTACATAATATTCAACAATGCTATTATCTTCTAACAAATTCACTAATGTAGATCGTAATTAACTTCGATAAAGAATCTTTTGAGGAAATAAAAAGCAATTAGTAATAGAAACTGACAAGGAGCCGTAATGGAATGAAAAAATTGCATTAGGTTGTGAATCAAGATTTGTTTCAATATTAGCACACTATAGTTAATTCTTCTTCACACCAGTGTTAACATAACAGTGTAAAATATTATTTTCAGTTGTGATAAAATGTTATGAAATAGGGACTCGAGCATTGTCAGTATGTTTTTCAATGCAATGAAAATGGTAGTGGACTCTTAATGTTAACTCCAGGTTTTGTAGTCGTAAAAATTGCTGTTTCTTGCTGCTGTTCCCCACTTTGCACTTCTGCATCCACAAATCTTCTTTCTTACCTTTTCTACCATTCCGCGCGAAACAAAAACATATGCCCTTCAACTGATGGCTCGTAAAATCGTTCCATTGAGGTTTTATGAATTGGTTCACGTTTCTTCCACAACTATCACTTTTCTAGACCATCAAAGTCGGCGTCTCCGACGGTATCTCACAACAGAGTGTGCTGAGGTTTCGCTTCAATGACTAGCACATTGACTGCAGGCAACAAACAGCTTCAAACGTAGAAATTAAGTTTAAGAGTAACATCTTTGTTCGCAATACAAACAGAACAGGTATCCCTTATTATTATTATTATTATTATTATTATTATTATTATTATTATTATTATTATTATTATTATTATTATTATTATTATTATTATATTTATTGTTGTTGTTATTATTATTATTATTATTATTATTATTATTATTATTATTAGCCATCAAAGGTCGGAAGTAGGGGAATCGTAACCTGGTGCCCGCGTAACCCCTAGATATCCTATAAATGTACCCGAGTACAAACGAACATTGAACATTGGACAGCCCTAATATAAACTGCAGAAAAATTTCTACCTCGCCATGTTTCCTAAAGTCCTCAGAAAACGATATAACATATGGACAATAATAACGAAGGCAGTAAGTACGTCTTTGAAATGCACAAGTGTAGAAGAAATCTTTTTAGAACACAATTCTATTAATAACTGTATACGTTTGTAATGTATTTGACCGTACTTCAGTGGAATGAGGCGCTAGACAACGGAGACAAAGTCGAGAATTACATTTTATATTTTAAATGTTTGTTTCACTTGGATTTTTTTAATGAAACTTTTAATGAACTCTCGCAATCCTGTTTATCATTTGTTATATTAATATTCATATCTTAAAATTAAAGGAAGTATATTTGTTTTATGCGATGTTGAATTTTCTCTTTCCGCTGTTGAAAAATGGAGCTTTGTTATTGTGATTATTTTCCAGTTCCACTTTTACCATCTAGAAATGCACCATGAGGTTAAAAAAATTGGCTTACAACTATTAGGTTATGGTATACTATCTTCCTTGAACACAATTCATTTCCTTTTTCATATATTTTTGGGAATTAATTTGTTTCATAGCTTGTATAGATGTATTTAATATATTTTGAAAGCTCACAATAAATATCTTAATCTTCCTGCATGATTCTGCCTGTTTGTTGGGTGCTTCAGCTCTTTTTAAATAGTCGGAATTATGAGCCCTGCTACACTGCAATATTTCATCAAAATAAATACTTCGGCATACCTGAATGAAACGTAACTACTATGAAAATGCTTTTATCGAAATTGCGTCATTTTCTGCAGTTTTTACGTAAACAGGCCACTTATTTTCTTAAACTTTTCTTTATACTTGCGTGAAGTTTTACAAAATAAAAGTGATGAAAATTGTACAGTAATGGATGGCTTGTTGTTGCCCTCATAGTAGTGACATCACATTAAAATTATGAATCGAGGCTATTATATCTTATACTTTCTCTGGTTCTCCTGGGAGGCGTTATCGGGGAGGGAAGACATCTTCCCGTGATTCATTGCTGCGGGGAGATGTGACGATGACTGAGAAGGGGAAACCCCTTATCTTGCACACAGTCCCACAATGACAGCAGGACGAATGAAGAATTTCAATTGTTATCTCTCACGGAAGTGAAGTGCGTGCGACGTGGCCACTCTAAAGGGTCGCTCGGCCTATGCCAGTACATCATGCATGTGACATTGCACAAACCGATGCAGTGATACGCAACACGCCATTTGCCAGCTTTACTCTTTTGTTCTTATCCAGTTTCTTCTTCGTCTTCCTTTGTTGTTCATTCTCCAAATGTCTGAGCATTCTTTATCTGTATAATTGCTGTAGTTTTTATGCTAGAATCCGAAACTGAAGTTTTGTGTGACCAAGCAGTGGTTGCTCGTGCACATTTTAGTTGGTGGGGCGTTGCGTAGAATCCCCGAATGTGAAGAACCATACCTTGCTTCGTAAACCCAAGATCGCGGGTTCAGTCATGAAAAGGAAACATCTATCCCAGCATTTGAAACTGGGACCTTCTAAACGCGAATCCCGAATGTTACTGCCAGTCACCCAACTCATATCGTATTGTGAGAGCTTATAGAATGTCTTCTTTTCTATTTCTTGCCTCTTATTTATTTACTGCTTCACATTGTCATACAGATTAACCCCCCCCCCAAATATTGTTTCATTTAGATGTTAGTAGTGTATGTTTTGGCAATGTTGCATTGTGTTGTTAACACAAACACTACAACATGTCCTGGGAGGGGTCAAGGAGCGCGTGAGCATGAAGGGAGAATTATGGCGCATGCGTGAGGAGATATGACGCTATTTTTAACTTGAAGTTAGCCCCTGAACAAATGCAGCAATCTGTGCTCTTGCTGCTGAAGGAATCTCTTGCCGCTAGTCTGCATTACTATGCGCGTGAAATATTGTAAAGGTGGGAAATGTGCTCTCATTCCAATTCGCAACTAATTCATATATACATACACCTAATCTACCGGCCAACCTCGGGCAAATCCTAGAAACCGGTGGACCCAGTGGTTTAGTGAGTAAATCATTGTACTTGTGGCAAATTGCTCTAATTCCCATTCGCAACTAATTCAACGAGTAAACCATTTGTAATTGTAATTATTGCAAATCTCCTTTAACTCCTGCAGAAAAAAAAAAAAACATGAGATGATAGTACTTGAATCCGCTATGAAATTTGACCAGTGCGGCACATCTATCTACGCTACTGCGCTCTAGATTTCGAAGCGTTATTATCTAGCTAATAGCTCACTACCTTCGGCTCTTTCCGCCGGCACTCGGGCATGGAGACTAGCAGCAAGAGATTCCTCCAGCAGCAATTGTTCAGGGGCTAACGTCGGGTCTATTTTTTCGAGAATGAAGTGACGCTTCCTTCTTCTCCTTGGAGACTTGGTAAGGGACGGACGTGCTACATATCGGAAGGGCCATCCAAGCAAAGATGCCAATTAGCAGTCAGTATGTGTAAATAAGAAATTAAATCAATCACTCTTATTATGAAATTGCGCACATATCTTTGGTTATAATACTGTTTAGATCTTAGGCCTTAATTGTTCTCTCTCTCTCTTTAGCTGTTTAATACAGGGATGCGTTAGATTCATAGGGATTAAGACCTGTGTTTGCGTGTTGGTCCCGGCGGTCTAGGAGTACATATTTGCCTCGTAAACCCAAGATCGCGGGTTCAATCCCGGCCAGGGTCGATGCCTTTTTTTCGGGCGTAAAAACCCTAAGTATGGCTTTCTTCGTAAGGGGAAGTAAAGCCGTGGGTCCCGTGTCGTAGATTGACGGCATGTAAAAGAGACTGAAGCCTGAAAGAACAATATTTACCGGCCGTATCAGCCTTGAATTGAATAGGACGTTGATGACTTGAAATGTTAAAGACCGTCTGTAAATAAACCAAATCAATAAAAATCAACCCATGTCTCGTAATTAAAGTAATGTATTTAATTAGTTAGCGAGTGTCCCTTTAAATTAGTTAGATTTGCAACATATGGGGTAGTGGCGAGGTAAATTAATTATTTTAATTCGCGATAATATCAAAATACAACTGCAGCCATACAATACATCGTTTTATTGTTGATAAATATTTATTTTTTGACAGGCATCTTGCACTGCCTCCCTCACTCTTCTTTTCTAAATAACGTTTTATTCTGTTTTTTTTTTTAATTTTATTTTACAGCTATACGGAGAATTTGGGAAACTATCACGTGTTCATTTGATAACTTGGTATAATTGTAGGGTACTTATTCAGTTAAATTGAAAGTATGAGAAAATACAAGTGGTTGTTTGTGAGCCAAAGAGTAAAAGAAGTTAATAATATACACCTGTGTACCCAATTTTTTTATGTTTAATGTGTTTATAGCATCTTAGCGTTTATCGGATTTGACGATGGCCACGCTTAGGAAATGACCTGACCAGAAGAATGGCAGAATAAAGCTATGAACTCCATTTGTCATTCGCTGGGAGAAACAAAAAAGAGGTTCCTTTAGTGGCGAGGGTAAAGTGATATCCATAAAAGTGGCATATATCAAGACGTGTGGAAGGCAGGCAACCTGATGTCTCACAGCGGGGAACCAGCTCGGAGCTATCGGCCATGTCATCAGCACACGCGCTGCTGCGATGACAATATCTCCGTAAGAAATTACCGGGGGTTGTAAAATGCGGCACTTCACGCTTCGGTATCACTGTCCGCAGATACACAAGACGCTACCGGCGCTACTGACCACAGATGAAGTTACTGTAGGGAAGTTTTGAACTAACATCTAACAAGTGGCATCACTTGTGTCGAGTTAAAACGATAGACAAATACAAATGCATACAGTAAACCATGGCAATATAATCGGTAGTATTTACCAAAGTGTTTTATAATAATATATTATATGTGAATGTAAATGAAATTGTGCACTACAGCTAAGTGAAATGTCATTGCAGAAACGAGTTCATATCATAACATAGTTTCAAAGGTGGTGTAGTGGTAACCATACTTGCCTTCTAAACCTAAGATCACGTGTTTGAACCCGGCCAGGATCGATGGGTTTTTTCGGGCGTAAAAATCCTAAGTATGATTTTCTTCGGAAGGGAAGTAAAGCCGTTGGTCCCGTGTCGTACATTTACGGCAAGATAAAGAACCTCAAGCATGAAAAAAGAGGCCTCTGAGTAAAATTTGTCGGCCGTTTCACGCCCTGATTTGAATGGGATGCTGATGACCTGAGATGTTGAACAGCGTCCGTAAATAAATCACTTCAACATAGTCTCAAAAGTGAACAAATAGGGAGAAACAAAATGTAGTACCGTCTGAAGGAACAGTTGAATACTTTTTTTTATATACTAAAAGCGTTTCTTTATCACAAGCCATTCAGACTTAACACTGCATTTTGTAACATCTAGTTATATAAAAATGTTGTAACACTCTAGTGTAACCAAATTTAATGATTTAATATGAATATTCTTATTATTAATCCATCAAAACTGATAAAACCTGCATATTTTGCAATGTATTTTTTAAATTTGTACATTCCTCATGGCGGTTTTGAAACCAGATGATAATACAATTAGTGACATTACTAATTGCACTGGTTTCTGCATTTAATTGCATTAGTAACCGTCTTGGCAAGCTTGCAAAGAATGTCAAGCTGGAAGAAAAGCAATAACAGTTGATTCACATTGCAAGCCCAAGTGTATAGGTGTTATAACTTGTTTCGTTGCTAGAAAATTATATTTTAAACAGCAAGTTAATATAACTTGTAAATAAAATGTAATATTAATAATAATAGGTTTTAATTTTTATCCCGCCAAAAGACGTTTAAAAACCACTTAAGTACCTTTGTCCAGAAATTTAAATAACATTTCTTCTAAGTTCTTTCTAGTGAGAAGTGTGGAAACTATTTGTTTAAAACAATAAACCTTCTGGAATGAATGCAATAAATTTCTTTTATAATTAGTACCCTATTTGTCCGACTAAAATGTTTGTATGAAATAAAGTGTTGAAGGCATTTTAATGTATGATCAAAAATTATTTTTTTCCCTGGAACTATCGAAATACAGGCATTTGCGAAATATATCTTCTATTTTTTTTTTTTTTTTTTTTTTTTTTTATTCTGACATTCCTCTTTTCCATTATTTAATTTTTCCTTGAAAAAGAATGAAAATTTTCTTCTTCTTTTTTCAGAAAGAGAATGTTTTCTTTGGTATTTTGCAATGATATCGATATAGTTCAACTTTTTGTTTTGTATTAATCTTGCATCATGCCTTGCATTCACAACTATCTAACACAATCGATTGTAGTTTTCGTTCCTAACCGCTGTAATTACCTGAAATAAACACTGTTTTCTTTAATGCTAAATAAGTTAATAACAGCAAGAGTAAATCCCAACAGAATTTCCCAAATGTAATAAAGCTCTCATGCTACGTAATTCTTTCACCCATTCGAATATGGTAACTAAATATCTGCCGGTCCTAGATGAAATATTTCTTCCTTGGATTAGTAATAACAGACATTAACGTTTCTTTTCTTAAATAGATATCCTTGCAATGCTTCCCTCCTCCCCCGCTCACGTAGACTGTACAGCGTTCAAATCGTGGTAAGACAATCAGATCACAAAAAGGCCGCCCTCTGTTGTAGGGGAGGGTGAGAGTTTCCCGGGGCGAAAACCATGTCTGGTTGTCAGTGGGGAGCGGAGAGAGAGACGGACGGTCCCAGTTCGTTAAATCCTCAGGATCAGCACAGCAGATAAGGGAGCCAGGCTGTGGAATGAGTGATGAGGAAACCGCATGTTAACACTGCTGCTTACTTTCATAAGATGTCCCCATCTACTTCCCTTTGCCTCTTTTTTTATCCTTACTTTACGAACTGGGACTTAACCCACATGTATCATTGTGCTTTATGCTTTCTTTTTATGTTTATGGCAGCTGTTGCATATTTAGCCATTCTTTTTACTATTATACTTAAAAAATAAATTCCTCCTCTAAAATGTAACATTTTCAAGTTCGAAAATCTTGTTAACAATTTAGCATTTTTATATTCCCATTACATCCTTGGAAAAAGAGGCTGTTTCTGTTTTAAAATCGCAAAAAGTTATCAAATTTATTTGCTATTTCCATTTAATTTAAATTCACACGACTTTATTTTCAGAATACAAAGAAAATAAATCCTTGTATACTGGAAGTGAATCTATTTCATTGAAGCTTTGAAAAACTCGTTGATTTCTTGTTAACCCATTATACTCCTTTTATCCTTTCATTACGACCAAGTCGGTCCTGGTGGTGTAGTGGTTACCATACTTGCCTGCTAAACCCAAGATCGCGGGTTCGAACCCGGCCAGGACCGATGGATTTTTTCGGGGCGTAAAAATCCTAAGTATGGCTTCCTGCGGAAGGGAAGTAAAGCGGCACGAAAAAGAACCTCAAGCCTGAAAGAGAGGCCTCTGAGCAAAATTTATCGGTCGTTTCACGCCCTGAGTTGAATGGGACGCTGATGATCTGAGATGTTAAAGAGCGTCCATAAATAAATCATTAAAAAAAATTAGGACCAAAACACAAGTTTGTTTTCTTATTTTGCTAACAATTACATGGATCGCGGTTTGCTGGCATACTGCATTTCATTAACGTTAAACCACCAAATCAAAGACGCACTGAAGCCCTGAATTACCAGGTGTGTCCGGAAAGTAAAGATAAATATGCATTTACACAAGGTTTATTTGAAAAACGCCCACCATATATGACTTACTGGTCCATACTTTACTTTTCAACACAGGTGCCGCCATTTTCCAAACACTTATTAAGACTGGGTACTAGCTTCGGTATTCCAGTATACCACCTTTTGCTTCAGGTAACGAAACAAGTGAATATCGCTGGGCGCAAGGTCCAAACTATACAGCGGTTGAGCGAGGTTGTCATGCAGGTGGGCACCAAGTGTCACAACATTCCCTTTCTTTTGTTTTGAATGGCAGTTCGAAGCCATTCCAATGTCTGACCCCATGCACCAGCATTAATTGTGCCAGGAGGCATGAAGTCAACCATTGCTGAAATTGAAGTTTTCAGTTCCTTGGCTTTTGGGAAATGTGTGTGATGTCAATGAAGTAACTGCGAAAAATCCAAATTTCATCCTCAGTGACAATAGAACCCAGAAACTCGTTACTGTCTTGTCCGCAGCGTGTAAAGGTCAAGTTTGTAACCCACCCGTTAACATTTTACGCACCCAGAGCGCGCACAATGTTCTGTAGCTTAATATTTCAGTCACGGTTTCTTGAATCGTGATTCTAGACACTTCAAGATTGATGTCATGCAATTCTCTTATTGACCCACGCCGATTTGCATGAATTTGTTCCTCAATTCTGTGAAGAAGGTCATCAGAGAGCATAGACGCCTCACTGCTCCTGTGCTCGTTAAGAATATCAGTCCTGCCACCAGAGAATTGCATGGCACTACTTGGTTACATTTTGTCCATTCATAACCTACCCATAAATACCGACAATTTGTTGTACAAAACACTGCGGAACAAACGTGAAGAAAAAGCAAAAGGGTCAAGATCAAAGCTAGTGTAGCCCGCAAGCAAAAAAATTGACAATTCGGCCTATATGCGTTGTATCTTCATGCTTCGTAAATGTTATGAGATTTGGAATCAGCATGAGCTGGAACCGGCAGACTTAAACATATCTCATAAATTCAAGCGAAGAAAGCGAATCTAAAGCGGTGTGTAGAAAAAGGTTGCCAAATTTAGTCATATTTATGAATGCAGTGAGGCACATTTAAAACCTTGCATTCGCAAGTCGACCGCTTACCAACGCAACCCCTAAGACCATCGCCGGCTTCTGTTGCTGAGAACTCACTTGGCCAAAATTCTTCCTTTATAAAACGTGAGTACATCACATAAAATAATCCTTCTTACGGAAGCTGCTGGGAAAGAATAAATCTAATTAGGTTCATTAGTGCAGAACTGACCAGGTAGTTTAACAAGATGTAGACTTATGTGCAACACTCCCTGCATCTTCTGTAAGAACGGTGTGTACAGAGTTCATTTGTTTTGTTTGTAGTACTCAGTACGAGTTTGCGGCGACAGATGCCGGAAATCGCGCCCATAAGAGGCCTGACAGTTTTTAAATGTGCCTCACTGTATTTTCTATCTCAATATTTTGAAATGTTTTCTGTAATTATGGAATGCTATTACATTGTTATTTTTTTTCTTTTTATTTTTTGTACTTCATATCAAGAAATGGCCTGTAGTTAAATAATGCATAACAGCCCTAATTGTATAGGGATTGAACATAAAGTTGCGACCTATTTTCATAAAGTCTAAGCACACATATGGCTTAATACGTATTATGATGTGAGGATGTGAGACTTAAGTAATAACGAAAGCATAATTTGAAGCGATTTTTTAAGCCTGGAAAAGATGTGTGCCATGCAGTAGTTCTTCAGAAAAGACAGCACCAGGAGTCAATTTATATTACAAGATTACTAAAAGCAGTATCATTATTAAAAATTAAAAGAGTGTTTTTGCTTTACATTCAATCCTAAAGTGTTTGCATAGCTTTACTTTATGCCCAACTTTATTTACCAAATAAAACAATAAAGATAAAGATAGCCTATTGCGTCCCATAAGGTCAAAGGGCTCCTAACAAGTAGGGAAAGCTCCCTTTTTCCTAACGCGGTGAGATATTCCACGCTAGTTACTCGTATGCTGTTTAAGACACTGGCTGATTTGTTCTTTGGTTACTCCATTTCTCACTGCACTAGTTGCTTTTCGAGAGATTTCCATTTTTCTCTTCCTCTTGCTACTCTTGACCAATCTGAATCCGCATGTTCCTTGAAGAGGTCTGTCCATCTTCTTCTGGGTCTGCCTTGTGTTCCTTTTCCTATCCGGGGGGTCCCTCATGGAGATCTTGTAGGTCCATCTGTTGTCCTGAATCCTTGCAATGTGACCGCCCCATTGTCATTTGCTTCTGGTAGTTATTTGTGCGATGTCTGTTGTTTGAGATAACTGATTTATTAATACTCCAGGTATTTTGAATCACTTGAAAATATTCTTGTAGAAATTGTGATATATTTCATTCATGAAACTTGTTCTCTGTTGAAACTTCCTTCTTAGTACTTTGCGGTCTGAAATAAAATTGTTTATATTTGAAAGATTCTGAAGCTTTGCGCCGTTTTAATCGCATGAAAAGTAGCGCAATCTTCAGTATCACTTAAAGACTTCTTGTTTGCTACCATTTTGTTGTATATGGCGTGGGCACTTGTATCGTTCTCTTGGAAACTGTATTTAAAACTCATCTGAAGCGGTTTAGTAGACTCCAGCTAAGTGCTCCAGGTTGGCCACCAATTTTAAAACTGTTTGGTAGATTGATGAATGATTGCTTCGTTGTTGATGCCACCGCTTCAATTGCAGCAGTTTCTCAGGGTGAATTCTGCTATTTTGTTGATTCGTACTGAACAGGACTGGGAGAGGAGTTCAGTAGTAGAAATAAGCACGCGATGCTACACAATACATGATGGTACTTTATTATGTTCAAAATCTTTCGCGTTATTTTGTGTGTGTGTGTGTGTGTGTGTTTTTTTTTTTTTTTTTTTTTTTTTTTTTTTTTTTTTTTTGCATACGACAGAATTTATCTACGTCGAATATAAATTTAGTTGCTGTGCCTTCCACGACTATGAATTGAGTCAGAAAATCGCGTCTGAAATAGAACTTATTACGAATGTCCCAGCATGTATCTCGACGCGTATAGAACTTAAACTTGACTGCGTCTCACCGAATGTAAAACTAAAACTGCTTCTCAGCAGAGTGTCCAACTTAAAACTGCCTAACTAGCGACTGCGTATGTCAAGTGAGAACTGCGTGTTATCTTTGTCTGAGTTGATTCTGCGAACTGGGTGCTCCATACGAACAAACGCTTCCCTACATATTAAATTCAAATCAAATAATGCTTGGCCTAACTAAGCCACGGTGTCACACAGACACGCACAAGCTTTGCGCCTCGCTTTGAAAGTTCAAACACACATTTACTATTGGCTGGTAGATGTTCATCTGCTACCTGTGCCATTGGTTATTATTTGCAATTTTAAACATTTTGTTGGCATTGGCCAGTTTAAAGCTAACTGTATGACCGCATGTTCAGTTCAAAGCCCTAATGAATTTAAAAGGGCTTGGGTTTATTAACCCTCCAACGGTGTTCCGTTTAAAAGTGGTATCACAGTCGACTCTCAGGTTTATTCTTCCCTTGTGTAAGGTTTATGGCCTTTTTGGCTTTCCAAGCTACCGTAAACAGAAAGCACAAGACGATTTCTCTTTTATCGACATACAAGTCACATGTTAACGTTATGCCGTATTAAACGTATATACATGATATCTACATTACTAATTATAATGCATAAAATATTATGATAATTGGGTTTGCAACATACGTATTATATTATATTTATATTTCAGTGGGGGTGGGCCGTAAGAGCTATTACAGTTTTAACATCGTATTTGAGCCACAAAGTGTACCAGTAAGGCTATATATCCTTTACCAGGTTATTGGTAATGGCACGTATACCAATCTCCACGAAAAAAAATATTTATGACACATACCATTTTCCATATTTATGTACTGGGTAAATAACGAAGAACAAAGGCACACCAATTGACGTAATGAAAATGCCGAGTAAAATACGAACGCATAATCACTCCCTGGCAAAGCCTCCCTCAAACTAATTCCAATCGGCTGCCTGCACATGCATTATAGGCCTTGACGACTTATTTCTTCCAGTTTCTTCTTCTACCGGCCCGCAACTCAAATAACCTCGCTGTAATAGCGCCTGATTGGCTACTTAAGGAGATATGAAGACAACAGTGGTTAATATAAGGACGAACATAATGTTATGAGATTTTTTAAAAATAAATATCATCAATAGGTTTAATTGCTTGTTTTTATGTTAGTTATTAAAGCTCTCCATTCATGTGGAATACAAGCTTATCATCTTCACAATTTTTTAAATACAGTGTAACAAATACATATACCCCATATTAGTATCCTCTATTACACTCTCCCCAATGGGTATAGTCCGTATACCGTACTAGAATCCTCCAAGTCTGCACAAAAAATACAAACAGGATAGGTATATTACGTCCCCTTTATCAAAGCTTCTCTGTACATTATGTTATATGACTTTCTGTGTGGAGAGAGCAACCTGTAATTACTACAAATTCGAAGTCCATCATCATGTGCTATTAAGCGGACAATCGTAAAATATCGAAAAGTACTCTGGAGATTATCTGCAACAGTGTGCATGGCTATTAGAGCGAAAACGGGTTGTCCAGTGTTTGAACGCGTTTTTAAATATTTTATCGTTCTGTGTTTAAAGTTCCGTCTTCTGTGAGAAGTAACATCTCTGAATGAAGACAAAAGATAAACGCATTCTCTGTACAAGAATTGAACATCTAGGAAAATGGATTATAGCAATTTACTTATCCTAGTTTTCTAATCTATGGATTTTTTCCTCTTTAGCATCAATAGTTGTATTCAGAACTGTACATTAATAGATAGTAAAGTGTTTTACAGTACACTAAAACATAGTAGAATGCATTACTTTTAAAGTAACAGCATATTTGGCAAATATGACAAATTTTCTGGCGTTATAAAAGCATGTCCTTGGAATAATTTGTAAAACCACTATAACTTTAACTGAAAACCGATGTTTCTTTACAACTAAAAACTGTCCTTGTCAAAAATTAATAAAACTATTTTTTTAATCCACTAAAGTAATCCAGCATGCTACCAAAGGCACATACAGAAGTGTTAATCGAGCTTATGTTAAAATGGGTGCTATTTATATGCTAAATTCATTTAACAGCGAATAGACGTCATAAAAACAAATATATCTGCACCTCTTGCAAACACTGCAGTAGTGAAGTTGCAATAGGATGAGTCACACGAGTTGCAGTATCAGGTTTTGGAACAATGTAACGGAAGGGAAGGGCATTCCGCACTTGTTCTGAAAGATAGTGCACTCTGGCTACGCCCAAATGAAATACAGACACTTCAGAGCACTCGGAATCTTGTACAGGTCGAGAACTGACGCTCATCTGCGATATCTGGTAGTGTATGTTTAACTGCTTTTGGTCTTTTACCGTGCAGGCTGTGAATCCATAAAACAGTGACTTTTATGATTGTTCTTTTTGTGATAAAATATGGGAAACCTATCGTTGCATTCTTAGTGGTTTATGGGCGGGTGCTGCGATTTGCTGAAAAAATTCAAGGCCACTTTGTGGTAACAACGCACAAGAATATCCTTTGGAAATGTTGTGGGAATTTACGTCAATTTTTTTGTGATAGTCGGCAATAAATAAAATCAATAATCAAGCAAATGCTGATATAATTCACCTAATAGTAACTTGACCTTACCAACAGTAGCAGCTGAAAATTGATTCTAATTGAATAGAATTTGTGGGCCCCAACAATTAGAGCCTAATTATAAGACTGTTTGCTTGTGGCCTCAAGTTGGCGCCAAATTATAAGGCCGTTTTACAGGCTCGAGCTATGTGCCTCAGGTTGGGCACCAATTTTAAAGCGATTTGTTGTCGATGTCAAGTGGCCTCACTTTATGATGCCAAAGTTGAAACGGTGTGGTAGATTGATTATTGGTCGCTTCGGTATTGTTGCCCACGCTTCAATGACAACAATTTCTCAGAGTAAATTCTGCTATTTTGTTGATTCGGACTCAACAGGACCGGAAGAAGAGTTAAAGGGTGTAAATTATATATAATGATATTTTATTATGCCCAAATTCTTTGCGTCCTCTGGTGTTTTGCGTATGATAGACGTCTAATATAAATTTAGTTGCCGTGTGTAGAATTTACAAATGAGTGCCGCGGGGCATAAACTGAAAACTGCTTAACTGGTGCATCGGAACAAACTTTCTGTGCATCGGAAGTAGAACTTGTCTGTGTACCGAGAACAGAGTTGCGTCTCACCGCGTCTCGCAGCGTGTAACTTCAAACTACGTACTAAGGAATGAGCAGTATCTCTAGCCGCGTGTAGATCTTATAACTGAGTGCCTCAGCAACATTTTACTTACAACTGCTTATGCGAACTACTTGTACCAGCCGAGCAAACATTTCTTACGTATCAAATTCAAATCAAGTAATCGTTGGTTATAACGATGCCACGGAGTCACACAGACACGAGCAATCTTTGCGCCTATCTTTTAAAGTTCAAATATACATTTACCATCAGCTGATTTAAGTTCACCTGCCCCATTTACTATTGGCTATTTTTGAAAGTTTAAAACATTTTGTTGGCATTGCCTAATTTAAAGACTAACTGTACAACGCCTGTCGGGGTTAAAACGGATTTAAAAGTCCTTCAGTTTATTAACCCTCCAATGACAGTCCTTCTGAAAAGTAGCATAACACTTGTCCCGTTTCCTTTGTGGTTTATGACTCTTGCCTTTCCAAGCTACCGTAACGGAAAATACAGGACTTTATCTTTTCTGCAATTCTTACTTTGAAGTTAAAGCTTATGGTACACATAATATTTATGAAACGTTTTGTGTCTAAATTTTTCTGCTACCCAAGGACAATAGACAGCCTAAATAATTAAAACAGATCACTCATTCTATTGCCTTATTATTTAAAAATATTTTACATTTGATTGCACATTTTCCCTCAAAAGTGTGCACTTTCCGAAATTCCTTTCCGAATTTATCGCTTTATCACATATATCATTAGATTTATTAACGTTCTTCGCCTTGATGTCATTTCAGTAAGGTTGTTTAATACTTGGAAAACTTTTATCACCCTTAAATGAAAGTAGCGAAAAAATAGATAATTATATAAAACACAAAGTGACATAAATCA
This sequence comes from Metallyticus violacea, assembly GCA_030762175.1. Taxonomy (NCBI): domain Eukaryota; kingdom Metazoa; phylum Arthropoda; class Insecta; order Mantodea; family Metallyticidae; genus Metallyticus; species Metallyticus violacea. The sequence goes on along the minus strand of CM060832.1, from coordinate 57,027,100 downwards.
ACTGTAGCTACAAGAAAGAGGTTCCTCTAGCATCCTCTCAGCGTGCTTGGGCAAGTTATAATTTCCTGCTTATGTCCTGCACTTGTTTTAGGATGGTCAACATTTCACATAGTTCAGAGCAATTAAAGAAGAAGGTCTAAAATTTACAGAGGGCCATAATATGATATCTGTACTTTAAAAACGTAACACTTGGTGCAAAAACTTTATCTGTTGAGATACTGTGAAACAAATCGCTGAATGCAGAAATGTCTAGATTGCTGTTGAATACAGTGTATAATTGCGTCTGCACGTATTTATCTGATATGAATTGTCTTATCTTTGAAGGAAATGGAAGCACTCGGGAGAATATCAGAGCTGTAAGATGGGCAAATCAGTACATCTCACCTAATTGGTGCAGTTTGGTGCAGACTTTATCCGAGATCAATCCTAGCCATCGCTTGCCGTAACTTCACGAGTGTTTCGGCTGAGCTGACCATATACAGTTTCTCTTTTTTCCAGAAAAGTCATGTAGATCGAAAAATAACATCTTGTTTACCTTTCATTTTGCTTTTGAATTGCGCTCACATAGCCAGCAATGGTGTTCATGCACTATGTATAATGTGACGAAATGAGTAAAGGTCGGCTATGTCTGGCGATCAACCTTCCTTCTCAAGGGACAAAACTCTTCAGGATCACCCACACATTTCTATAATAAAGTATGTTTAAATAACTGGTCCACTTCTTGTGGCTAAAACACAGTACCACTAGCGATTTTGTTATTCCGTAAATGGTTTAATATTTTCGTATACAAGTAAATACAAACAATATTTATCAAGAAGCCCTCTAATGCCTTATAGTTGAAGGTTTTGTATTCAAGCTACACAAATGAGTGTAGATTATTTTAAATCGTTTATAAATATCATTCAGCAACTGTATTCAAAAGAAAAACATACGTACACTCTGTTTCATTGCATGGATGAGCAACGTAAGTGGCTGTATACACACCGAACTTGCAATCACGTTTTATTCATCTTGTTTACCGATTTTATCGTGTTATTTTCCTTGTAAAATAATCTTGCTTCATGCATTGTTTTACAGTTAAGAAAAGTTACACTGAATGTTGGAGTTAACAGCGAATGATGTTGCATGAATAGCTCAGTACCGGAGTTTCCTCTGCTGGAGTAGATTAAGTCATTTACGGGCTAAGCAATTTCTACATATTCCAACCTTTAATCTCAGAGCTTCAAAGTTGCATTCAGAAGACAATTGAATATTTTTTTACAATACAAGCATTAAATATAATAGAAACAAAATAAATTACTTTTAACACATACACTACTTTTAGACTTTCATTAATGTTTATAAATAATTAAATTTATTACAGTCATTATAAACATTTCTTTTTGTAAAAATATTTTGCTATTTCTCACCAAGATGAGATTGAAAGTAGTTGCTATACGTATTTCGAAGGGATAAAATTAAACATTAAATATTATTATTATTATTATTATTATTATTATTATTATTATTATTGTTGTTGTTGTTGTTGTTGTTTTTTATCATTACGACAGTTATTATTTACTTTACGGAATTTCAAGAAACTATATCAGATTCGTTTCCTATTTGCAGCACTAGAAACTGTTTTGTTTTTTTTTTGAATGGTGTAAAACGCTCATTTTTACTACAGAGGCACCACAGGCGATAGACACTGACGATACATGAAATGAAATGATATATTGGGAAAGGATTTTTAAGGAAGGAAACGTTCCAGGCTTAAGTTTAGGGTACCTCCCCGGCATTTGCCATTTATGAGGACTGAGTTATACCTGAAAAAAAAAAATCAGTCAGGGAGAACGGTCCTGGCGGGATTCGAACCCCAGACCTCCCACTCACGAGTCCGCGATTTAACGGCCTCGGCCACCCGTGGCGGTTGGAAAGAGCATGTTAGTAACCATAGCGGAAGTTATTGTTGTAGCTGCAGCAAATGGTTCGTTGTTGTTGTGCGCTCTTTGCCTGGTGCTTTAACATGGTGGTGGCTACAGAACATTTTCGTAGGATAATTTTTTTTTACGATTATAAGAGCAGCCTAAGTCAACAAGAACTCCTTGAAATGTTAAAGAGACTTTGATCAGACTCTGCTCCTTCACTTACAAACTCTCTGCAGAGATAAGATGAGAGAGAACAACTTTGGGAGACGAGGAGCACACAGGGAGTTCAGCAACTGCAGTCTCAGATGAAAACGTCGCACGTAGGGATCAGCGAGTGAGTTACACCAAGATAGGGCAGTCTTCGCCGCACGTGTCAGAAATCCTGCACTTATATCTTCGCGAGAGGAAGATTTGTTCCCGCTGAGCACCTCACGACAGAGCGAAGACAGCAAGATGATTGCTACTTCACCACGACAATACCTTTGTGACCATCGCTTTGAAAACAATGCAATTTCTGCAAGCATCTGGAGTGGCGATGGTGAAACATCCATCTACTGTGGATTTTTTTTTCCCCTTGTTCCCAACTGTCAAGGAAAAACTGGCCGGCCATCCAGTTTGGGAATTCGGAAGAAGCCGTTGCACCCCACGGAAAGTTGGTGACATCTCTAAATAAGCATGGCTTGCCTGCTTCCGTGTTTGACTTCAGAGGCTATAACTTTGTATCGAAAGAGGGAGAGATCACTTCACAACAAAGGTGAAGTTGGCGAGTTATGACTTCTGCTTACTAGAATTGTGAAAATTAATAGCTACCCTCATGTTACATTTGCTTAATATATAATTCTAAACTGTTGTTTTTTTTTCTCGCGTTAAAAGAAGCTATATTTAGTAGTGATGATAGTAATTCATTGTATAAGATACTGTAATTTGGTACATTTCTTTATTTGGATCTATAAGGGTTTCCCAAATGAAACTATCGCTTTCGTAGAATTATAGCTTAATTACGCAGAATTTTGTGTTTGCTCTGATAGGCGGCACTATATGACTGCTATGGATTGACTGCGCAGTGTGATATTTACATGTGCAGAAGCACGTTGAACTGAATATGTACGCAACAGGGATTCATCCATACAGACCAAACGAATAGTAATTCACATATGGAAAGCCGAAATTGAGCCGAAATTTACCATCGTATGAATCAATTGTAGCCGTAGACAACATAAGTTGCAGGAAAAGGGAAAGTCACCGAATCACCACCCGAGAGTTTGCAGACCTTGTCATTGAGCAAGGGAACTGTTCACATCATTCTCCACGATGGTTGGGATACCACAAGATTTGAGCTCAGTGCTTCCCCAAGCATCTTTCTGAGGAGCAGAAGGCTTGGCGAATGGGTGCTTGTATGGAGCATATGCTGCGTTACCAAGCAGATGGGAGATGGTTTCTTTGGAGGTGGAATCCATGCACGTTCTTCGCTCAGGGTATCCATAAATTTGTAATACGCTGGGACGTTTGATTGAACAGACAAGGTGACTGTGTGTAGCGGATATGTTACCCATGTATTACTCTTACTTCCTGTATGTTCATATAATGCTTTATATAGAAGTGACACATTTATTTATTTTGAAACTAATGATGTTAGCACAACTTATTATATCTCAAATATAGAATATATTTGGGAGTTTATTAACCTCAACAGGAAATGTAGAAATTGTCCTCATTCCTACATAAGGCATAACTCAACACGTCGTTCCATATTACTGGCCGCTCATTAAGAGGTCTGTGTTATCATTACCATTACTCTCCTGTACAATACTGTTCTTCGGATCGTCCAATGTCTAGGGGCGTGTGCTGTAAGCTCTGTCTTTTAAGTAACCCCAAAGGAAGAAGTCCGGTAATGTCAAATCAGGGGATCTCAGTGACCACAGGTTCTCGGAGATTATCAAAGAAACTTTCAATTGGGGCCATGAATTGGATTAATGTTTGGCATGTAGCGCCATCTTGTTGAAAATGTCTACGATCCAGCTCTACATCGTCCAGTTGCTCGGCGATACTCTGTAGTGTATCTGTGGTCCCACAAGTACATCTCTGTGTGGATATTACGCATCAAACTCTGAACTTAACTGGGTGCATAGGTGCTTCATAAATGACATGAGCACCCAATATCGTGAGTTCTGTGAGTAAATCTGTGAACCATGTGATGGATAATATGCCAGGGTTTTACACAATGAGCTCCTGGTTGTGTTTTGCTTTAAGGGAGGACAATTTAAACATTTTCTATAGAGTTTAATAATCTCCCAAAGATACTCTACATTTGAAATATGAACTAGTTTTTCATCTCAATGTGTATACTGTTACAGATATTCTTACTGAAGTTAAAAGTGTTGCATAAATCCATAAGTATCCCATTTTCGGGTCAGGACTTTCTGGGACTGGGCTGCGCTCATGAGTTCATTATTCGTTTGTTTTATTTACGGACGCTCTTTAACATCTCAGGTCATCAGCACCCCATTCAATTCATGGCGTGAAGCGCCGGTAATTTTGTTCAGAGGCCTCTTCTTTCGGGCTTGAGGTTCTTTTATGTGCCGTAAATGTGCGACACGGGACCCGCGACTTTTCATCCCTTCCCGAGGATTTTTACGCCTGAAAAAAATCCAACGACGCTGAACGGGATTGAACCCGCGATTTTGGATTTAGGAAGCAAGTATAGATGCGCATGAGTACAATCATGCATTTTGTTCACAACTTTCAGTAGTGCAATGTGTTTGGGTGTAGAAATGAAGATACACAGCGATGTTTCGTCTCTCTAATGGAAGCCAATCTTTCCTCTAACTCCCTTTCTCGCGTTACAGCCAACTCCTAACAAACACGCACAGCATGCCCACTGTTAATAAAGTCGCAGAACTGCGCATTCCTCCCTCCCTCCTCCTGCTTACATCGTAAAATCCGAGCGACAAAACATAGCGAAATATGCCTTGACTGGGTGCTGCTTGATTACAGGTTTTACCTATCCTCTCCAGATTCCTCTCGGAGTCTCTCTTTCGCAACATCTACTCTCTCACTCTATAGCTGCCGCTTGGTGAGTTGCATTGTGTTCCTAAGGTTTAGTTTTAAAAGAAAATAATTATATCACCACTTTTAAGTATAGGCTTATTGAATGCAGGGTTTTCAGCTGTGTTTCGATTTCCGGCTGCGACTTCACATTTTTCAAACGTTAAAAAATCTTTTTACAAAAATATTTGAAAAATAAACCCAAAATGATAAATATCAGAAAATTAAAGAAACAATTGAGGTAGGGTAGGGCTATTTGAATGGTTTCAAATTACTTTATTAAAGGACAAACAGGTTTACTGCCTCAATTAATTTACAATGCCGAATAGATTATAATAATAGGTATGTATTAGATTATGCATTTACATTTTCATGATACTTGGTGCTTTCTATTTAAAAAAATGAAAGTGGCACAGAAACTGAGAACTACAAAAACTGCGAGACTATTCATGACTTAGATTTTCATCAACAATCATAAAAAATGTTACATTAAACTTCGTACACAGGAAATGTTTGTGACCTGCAGCACCTGTACAGATTTGCACTTTTAACATCTAATCCGATCATCTCTCATAAAGACCTAGGATTGTGATTCTTGATGTAGCAGGGACTACATGTTACATTTTCTTCGTCCGATTCCACTTCTATTGTGGAATCCTCTTTCGTTGATGCTTATTTCTTGTTGGAATTTCCCTCTTTGTTTGAACTCTTGACTTTTGATGGGAATTCAATATTTTTATCTTGTCGCGTTTTTTTTTTCTTCTTTTACATTCTGTAACCACCTGTAAAATAATAAAAGGAAATATAAAGCTTTAAACAATCATGGCATAATCTATAAAAACGGAAAGAAATTGTAGTAATGCCTTGTACTACTTAATATTAATTCAACAAGTTAGTAATTTGGTGTTTTATATTATTTAAGATATGAGTATTTTAATAGTCGATAAACAATATTTATTCTATTGCTATTTGCTAGTATTCATTTGAAATATTACAAATCGATTTGTCAGTCCTGGTGGTGTGGTGGTTACCATACTTGCTTTCTAAACCCAAGATCGCGGGTTCAAACCCTGCCAGGATCGATGAATTTTTTCGGGCGTAAAAATCCTAAGTATGACTTCCTTCGGAAGGGAAGTAAAGCCGTGGGTCCCGTTTCGTACATTTACGGCACGAAAAAGAACCTCAAGCCTGAAAGAAGAGGTCTCTGAGCAAAATTTGTCGGCCGTTTCACGGCCTCAGGGATGACCTGAGATGTTAAAGAGCGTCCATAAATAAATAAAATAAAAAAATAGTCGATTCAGAAAACCTCACCAAAAATTATTCACATATTCTATGCAGATTTTATTTAAATATACGAACTGATTGTTTATTTATTTATTCTCGTAATCATTTCACCACGACCTAAGATTTATTATGCCAGAGGAAGAATGATAACATGGCCGAATGGGTTCAGGGGACACCGAACTTAGGCAAGCCACGTGGAAGTGCAAACATGTTACTACATTAGCGGTGGTTCCATTTGATCAATTCCCGACAGATATCGCTAGTTGTCACATAGATTGTCTTGCTAAACTACATTATCAATTATATGAAATGTATACCGTGCATCTTAACAATATATTTTATTTTACATTGTCTTTATGTTGCATAACGGTTTATAATGAACAACGTTCTCTTACCCCTGCAGCGCCTTCTTAAATGGATGACAGATATTTTATACATCTTGTGAATTTCATACTACACAACTGGCGATACTCTCAACAAAAACAGTGTTCCAGTTGCGTACACAGAATGCGCAATACAACAATCTTTTATTTTTGATCCCCAAAGTCCAATCATTCAGAAAGCCCCCACTCTACACTACAGTTTTATATTGCAAAAATAACTTCCTTTCTTTTCTTTTCTTTTTTTTTCTTCTTTTATTTTTAAGCAGCAAGGTTATCTTTAAGAGAGTTATTCAGCAAGTTTTTTCTGTGTTCAAATATAATTTCTCTATACGAGCTGCAAATTCACAAATAAAATAGCGGCCTTCCGTTTGGCAAAAGCAACTCATAGCCGTCAACAACAGAAGCAGATTCCAGAGCTTAATTCTCATAGTTCATGGTGACATTTACAGCTGTGACCAAAACTACAAGCTGGCATGTTAAAAGAGCGGTTTCTTGTAGACCAAACTGTAAGCGCATTGTTTCCTTTACGATTTGTTTTTATGCCTGACATTTAAAACATAACAAAACCGCTGAGTTAAAGGTGCATACCATCAACAATAGAAGAGGACGCCTTACAATGAAGCAAAAAAAGATGAAGAAAACAGTAATAAATAAGTGGAGAAAATGGAAATCAAAAGGGGGAAAAAACAACACACACGGCATGAAAGAATGACAAAGTTAAACTTTCAGATATTCCCTGAAAAGAACAAAACCAGATTTACGAACATAATTTGTTAGCCAGAGCTTATTTCTTGAGAATGTTTTTAATTTTGTGAATGTTACTCCGCAACAACGAAATAAAATAAATAAGGGTTCTTTTGGTTTTGCATGCCGGACTGAAATTACATAGAGACGTTTCAGAATATTGTAAATCATGACCATTATAGTTTTTATAAACACTGCAATGTACCTCGTTCACCATTTGATCGTCTTCTGGGAGAACGTTTCTCTTTGTCACAAGTTTATCTGAACGAACCTTTAGATAACCTAGATATTTTGCTTAGGGATATTAGAAGTTCAAAATATATAATAACTTACTATTTTATATAACCAGTACATATTGCGTCATTTTCCTTACAAAAGTAGCCAAGCAGGGTGCCTTGGGGCCGATCATTCTGACCTTGGAGTTTTTCGAGGTTTCCCCTGGTCGCTTAGGGGATGAATCTTTACTTCCCACTTTGCCGCTGTTGCATTTCATATCATTTCATTCTGTTGGCAGAGTCAACAGTGCATGAGAAGAGATTGGTGCGGTGTGAAGGTTGCTTGCGCTTTTGAAAGGTTCCTGTCACGGCGTCCGGTTAGTAAGCGGCTCTTCTGAGGGGCTCCGACTCCTTGGTAGGGACTCTCCGCAAGAATCGGAATGTTGTATCTGGAAACATTGTTAGGCATTCTGTTTATGTCTGAGCCTCAGCGCCCGGTATCTCTTTTAACATATATCCTTCTTCTGAGAGTGCCCTAGGCACAAACGGACAGCCGTTAATCATCCTAACTACAAAGGCAATTCAATTATCTTGAATTTAATTATCTGTGGCTTATAATGTACAATTCCATACTAACCTTTGACTCTTACTTTCTGGAACAAGGTAAGGAACAATTTCTCTTTATTGCTGCATAGCAATTGCCCTCATTGTGAATTTTCACTACTTTCTTCATTGACAGGATAAAATTACACAAGGTATCGCTTTGAAAAATCTGTGCTAGGCATACAAATTTACATATTTTTGTTCAAATATATTTTATCCTATATAAAATTAAAGCCTTATGTTAAAAAAAAAAAAGCATTCAATCATTGATATTTATGGACAAAAAACATTTACTTTAGGCACAGTACATAAAATTACTCATATATTGATAATGTTGTTTAAAACAACTTTCAGAGAATAACATTCCTTGAATGTTCTTCTGCTAAATCTTGTACATACAAATTCCTTGGATACTTCTTTGTCTAATTTATTCAACTTTTTGAGTGTCTTTTTTGTTGAGATAGACGGTGGTAATTGTTGAATATAATAACTTATAGTCACCTTGCACCTAATTTGAACTAAATATTTTTAGCTTAACATCCTGGATTATTTATATGGATTTTTCTAATCCAGAAATCTTTCAATGTGTTTTCACATAAGGACTGTGCTCAAAATCATTTTCTCTTCTTTTCAGGACACTATCAAACTTTCTATCGCCTTTATAGCAGGAATAAGAACGATGTGCATACAGTAACAAAGTCATCGTTATCGCCACGGGTGGCCGAGGTCGTTAAGGCATGGACTCGTGAGCGGGAGGTCTGCGGTTCGAATCCCGCCAGGACCGTCCTCCCTGACTGGGGTTTTTTCCAGGTTTTCCTCAGTCTTCATAACTGGCAAATGCCGGGGAGGTACCTAAACTTAGGCCTGGAACGCTTCCTTCCTTAAAAAAAAAAAAATCCTTTCCCAATATATCATTTCATTTCATGTATCATCAGTGTCCACCGCCTGTGGTGCCTCAGTAGTAAAAACGGGCGTTAAACACTACTCAAAAAAAAAAAAAAAAAAAAATCGCCACGGCTGGCCGAGGTCGTTAAGGCGCGGACTCGTGAGCGGGAGGTCTAGGGTTCGATTCCCACCGGGACCGTCCTCCCTGACTGAGGATTTTTCCAGGTTTTCCTCAGTTCTCATAAATGGCAAATGCCAGGGAAGTACCCTAAACTTAGGCGTTGAACGCTTCCTTCCTTTAGAAAAAAAATCCTTTCCGAATTTATCATTTCATTTCATGCTGTGGGGTCTCAGTAGTTAAAACGGGCGTTAAACACCAATAAAAATAAAAGGTAGTTACCGTTTTGAGCAAATAATTTGAAATATATGGACATTAAAATTAACCAAGTACTGTTAAATAATTATTTTTTTATAAGTTTTAAGCAATGTCAAAATAAAATTTGCTTTATTCCTGTAGGATTTAATACTATTAGTAACGTAGGTTCTGGTGGTCTAGTGATTGCGATACTTGCCTCGTAGACCCAAGATCGCGGGTTCAATCCCGACCAGGATCGATGGTTTGTTTCGGGTGTAAAAATGCTAAGTATGGCTTCCTTTAGAAGGGAAGTAAAGGCGTTGGTCCCGTGTCGTACATTTACGGCACGATAAAGAACCTCAAGCCTGAAAGAAGAGGCCTCTGAGCAAAATTTGTCGGCCGTTTCACGCCCCGAATAGAATGGGACGCTGATGACCTGAGATGTTAAAGAACGTCCGTCAATAAATAAACAAACTAGCTAACTAACGGCTAGTAGGTGATTTTAGTGTGGAAGATATAAACATTTTATATTACTTGTGTATTTTTAACACTTTATAATCTGGATGCGTGAAACATATCACTCTAAATACATACAGATTGAATTTGAAAAGACAGTGTATGAAGATTCAACATTGCAATGAGAATCCGATGTATAAAAAGTTAAAATCAATCTGGAGTTGTTTGTTAAATTAGTTGTCCTTGTAAAACAGTAGACTACACAATTTAGCAATTTTGGTGTTAATTTCTATTTAATATTTTATTTTCTAAAGTAATATTTTCAAATTGCAATTATTATAACCAACCCTTTTAAAACATATTCTTAATAAGAAAAATATAAAAATGAAGACAAGCTGCTTAGAACTGCAATTAATTTGTTAGATATGTCACTTTCTACAGCCAGACAATACCTCAGGTTCTTTCACACGTTGCTTACTGGTTTCTTGTGATCTAGTGGAACAACTGAACAATGGTTTCCTTTAGAGCTTCAAAATCTGTATAACAGCATTCATTTGTATAAACAGTTTTTATATTCCCTATAGAGAAAAAAATCGTTGGGAACCAAATCTGGAGATCTTGCATGCCATTGAATTTTGCCTTTTCGTCTTATTCTTGAGAGTTGATCCAAAAATTTCCAAACGCTAAGATGTAAGTTGTTGGGGGCATTCATTATGCTGGAACCATAATTTCCCTCTATTAATATGTACAAGTATGTTCCACATACTCTTGAAGAAGTGAACGTAAATATCTAAAATTAGTATTCTATCTGTTTACAATGTCCCAAAATTCCAACACACTTTTTCTTTACTGTTTGTTACTAAAGCATTCAAATGAAGATTACCCTACTTCCAGGTTGTATGTTTGACTTTCCATCATATTAAAACAGTTCCTTCAGAGAACAGAATAAGTGACATGAAGAATTCTCACACCCTGGATGGTTCCACAGACGAAATGGTCTTCTCTCTTAGAGATTTAGAACATTTGTATTATTTATAATCCTCTTTATAATAGATTGTGGAAAATGATTTAAGAAGTATCGACATTTTTGCAATTCTTTGAAGGCTTATGTTTTGATTTTCAACAACTTTTAACAGAAGTTTTTCTGCTTTAGTATTAGCTTAATCATATTCTTGTTCTGAGTGTTAAATTGAATAATCGAAATACGGATTTTATCTTAGTACCTGTAAAAAAAATTCTCTCACCTCTCTCAAAGAAGTCTCTGTTTGATACAGTTCAACGAATAAAATATTTTGGTACTATAATAATCTATTGTTTGTATTCAAACAGAATTTCAGTTGAAGATAATGCTCAGATCATTTTTGTTTTACAAGGCCTGCTAATTTCGAAGGAGATCAGTCAGTTTCACCTTTATATACTAGTTTTTTTATGACAATATTAAATCCCCGTGTTCTATATTTCAAATCCACCGTGTATATCATTGCGTCTTCGAACAAAACGGAACAGAAAAGCAACAACCTTTGTAACGGGGAAAACATTGTGGAAGAAAAATATATAAAGCCATTTTATTCTATTAAGTAAAACTCATAATAGAGTCGATGGTTGGCTCATTGTTTTATATTTTTGGCACTTCTAAATGATACTGTAGCGATGATATCGTTTACGTTTACTTTTTCCTTAGTAATATATCTTTGAAGATAGCACTTCAGTTGTTATTGCATTTGTTTGTTGGTGAATATTTAAACGGAGAGACGTTCAATTGTTTCGTTCAAGTTCTATTGCTCCTTTATTATACTTTATTGTTAATCTAATTATTTGTATACATGCTGAAAAAGGCTATTAAGCGTAAACTAAGTGAATTTCTCAGAATGCTGAATTTGTGAAGGGTATTTCAGAGCACTAGACTTGAGAAATTGGTCCCGCTAGAGCGCTTGTGATTTTTAATTTTTAGTTTTAAGTTAACCGCTACTCTTTAAATTTCGGTTTTCAGGTATACCCCCGTTCCTAATAGTCAGATTTTCCTGATTTTTCTTATTTTGTTTAAATGGAATATAACGGGTTTCGTTGCGAAAAAAACAATATTGATACCGCTAGAGTCATTTTTAAATCGCTAATAGTTTAGTTTCGCAGATTTTCAGAAATTATTTTTATTATTTTATTTCAATGGTATATACTGAGTTTCTTTGAGAAGAAACATAAATTGAGGCCTCTAGAGCGAATATTTTTTTTTCAAGCTAAAACTCACTCCCAATGATCCAATTTTGCCGATTTTTTAACTGGAATTGTTTGTTAATTTATCCTTATTTGCCGATATTTTTTGAGACAAATGTTTTAACCGACAGACAAACACACACATATATACATTACATTTTCCTCATCATTTTTGGTGCATGGTATGATCAATGGATATTTAAATAAATTTTTCAAAAATATTTTCATAGAAAATATCATTAATGAGATATTAATTAAATATAAATATAATTGTTGCAGTTTCAAAAATGTCCCAAACATGTTGCAATGTTGAAGAATGCTGACCTTTCAGGACACCAACCTCTGAAAGGTGCTGAAGCGATATAGAATATCTGAACGCAGAGGGCTAATTTGTGGGCAGGAGCTGGAGAAGTTGTTTAGTATGGATGAGTCGGTCGTTAGGTAATTATCATTTACACTGTGTATGCGCATGTTGTGAATCAGAGGCATCTTGCTGCCAACTCCACCCATCGAATTTTGCTTGCAATGATAATGACATTGTACATACAGAAGACCTTTACATTCCAGACACAGAGGTCTTTAAGACACGCACCTGGATCATGCAAGCCCCAGCACTGTTTACATATAATTTATCTAAAAATCGAGTATTATATAGATGCTCTTAACACACCTTTAGCTAAATAAATATCCTATAAATTAATTATGCATTCTTTAATGCATTACTCAGGGAAATGCCTGTGTTTATATGCCCATTCTAGATTCAGAATTTAAAATAATTATGTATTTATTGCCACTTATTTTCATTATGAATGGAACAAAAATCTTCAGTACCATTTTGCACTTTTCGAAGTGATTTGTTGGCAAAATACAGCTAATTGGTTATATTTCTCATATTTTAATTATTTTATTTAAAACTGGCGTTTTTAAAGATTAGTGGCAAGATAAATTGCTCCTCTACATGTTAATAATTATTTCGCAGCAACATGTTTCATAATCTCTTAATTATAAGAAGTTCTATGTTTATTATTTTTTGCACGTATTGCACCGTCACAACCATATCCAAGAACTAGGTTAGTAGTATGTGTATCGGGAATAGCTCTTCAACTGTTTTCCCGCATATGTTTTAAAAGCTATTTTCTATTGTTTGTTTATCATTGAATGCTAAATAAACGACGGTCTGCAAGATGGCACAGTTTAGTAATGCAGTATTTCTTCAGATGCAGCTAATTTACGGTGAAACGCATCGAATTGGGGCTGAATGAACATGAATCTATCACGAGATATTATATTAGTCTTTATTAGTGAATTCTGGATACTGGAAACGTAACACCACGTTGGGAGCTGGTTAGAGGAACCTTGCAGAGGAAGAAGAAATACTACATCTAGTGGAAGTTGTGATATAGCACGCGCTAGGTGTCGCATTGGACCGTTTGCAAGCCTTTAAATGGCATTTTATATTATTTATATTTATGTAAGTATAGTTATAATGAAGTATTTGGTTTATAGCTTTTATGTTTTCTAATTTTTGCACTAAATAATTGCTCAATAGTTTCGCATATGCTTAAGTTAAACATCAACAGTAATTAAATGAATTCTTGCGTTACAAGATTGTGCAAAATAATAGGGAGATTATTCCGGAAACTAAAACTACTGTGATAAAGTTATTCAAATAAAAATTCTGTAAATAAAGCCTTCTTTCTCAGGTTAAGGGGAAAGCTATTGCTCCGCTTTCAGCCTGTGCAAAGACAAATGTTTCGAAATATACAAGTAGGAAAGAATTTCATAACTTTTATTTTACATATATTTAAATCTTTTGTTATTATTACATATTGCACGTTATATTACTTGGAATAATATTGTTAAATTCACAGAAGACTACATAATATTGATGTTTTAATAGTGTTACTTTACATTCAAAGAAAAATTTCAGTAGTTCGTCACCAACAATAACTCGTTTAAAATATTTTTTCATTTGTTCTCGAAGCTATTAAACTACTGAAAATCGCTGTTAAACACCAATCCTGTCTTCTTTAAACTGAAAACTTGAAGTTATATTGACAGTGTTTTCAAAACTGACTGATATCAGCTACGACAAAATACTTTTTTTTATATAATTCTACCTGCTTGTATTTGTGCCTTCACAACTTTTGATTACTACATAGGAAACCTGAATTAAAGCTCTGATTCTGCAGGAAGCAATTCGAGGCTGTGAAGCCAAATCAAATACTTTTCTTCTGTCTCTGAGAGTTTGTGAATGGAGCCTTATGCCTTAACCCGTTCTAAGGTTCTCAGTTCAGTTTCATGTAACACATGTCATTTCCGAATAACAGCATTGTAAGGTGAGGTGGATAAGCTGTGCTAAAAACAATCCCGCATACTAAAAATTGTTTTTGTGTCACTTTAATGAGGAAACTGTAGAACATTTTAAAAATAGTATTGCTAGTCTAGTTCCTCTGTGTAAATTCACACTAGTGACATCTTGCGGTGACGCGTGATCTTTCTTTATTTATAAAATAATGTACATGACACCAGATATTTGGAAAAGTAATAATTAAGTAATTGTCAATCCCCTTTCAGTGTAAACAAGTACAACTTCTTTTGCATTCATTCCGTTAACAGAAGTAAATACAATAGAATCTCTTAGGTTAGGTTAGGTTAGGTTAGGTTAGGTTAGGTTAGGTTAGTCGATTATCCATTCGAATGAAGGGATGGTAAGGAACGTTTAACGAAAAAGGTGGATAATAATTCTAGTTAGTTTTGTTACCTTTTTATATCAGGTGGAAGAAACTTGCCATTTTTTTTTCCTAAATTTCACTACATCATTTTTTTTCACTCAAGTTCGTTCTAATTCTACGAATTTTAACGAGATAAATTTTGACATTATATACAATTACTTCAATATATATTTAAACGTTTTGGCTAAATTATTTATGTACATATTTCTCATCCAGGTTCATGACCGTCACAGTTAACAGTGCTGCCAACTGAAGTTCGGCAATGCATCAGCTGAATTATTCTTTTTATTTCCAATAGTTTTTTCGTATGGGTGTAATAGTAATTCTTATTCCCCCATCAATGTTAGTTTTAAAATAGTGTAAACAGCGTGTAACAACCAGAAAACCCTGCAACCTGTAGCACGTTGTTGTATCGGCATGCTTCTCGTGGGAAGATGCGACTCCTGCTCATCAATCAAAACTTATATTCCAAGTTGAGCATGCGCAGTAGGGGTATGCTGAGATATGCGTGATGAGATGAAGCGGTTCGGGATTTTGATGTCGAAAACCTTTTTTTTTTTTTTTTTAACTTGGCTCCAAACACTCGACCGCCTTATCATTCAAACGCTATGCTGCCTTTCGGAAACCCTCGTTGATTGATGAAATATTACATTTTGATGCTATGGGTATATCCTGTGCAGCGCAAATTTGGCATCTTTATAACCTTAGCGTCATAACTGCAGGAGCTAGTGTGCTTTTCATTAACCTTTCAGTAAACGCAATCTCTTTATTTATTTAACATACTCCCCATGCATGTAGAGCCTTTTAAGAAGCTGTTAACTAAATCACATTTGCTAACCAATAAGGAATACTTACCAGTGCTGGAGTCAAAGAAGTCAATCTAAGCAATTTTATTTATTTTCAAAATATACATTTTCTTTTATGTTATCACACCGTTTTCAGTAAAATTTATTTGCATTCTGAGATTCATTGTGGAGAAAAAGTATATACAAGGTATCCGCGAATCGTCGTACAATTTACTGGAATAGACCTAATGGTTGGGAAAAGCAGTACCTGATTTTACATCAATATGTCTGACTAAAGAGAATGTGCTGTAGGTAATTTGCACACATGCACCTTTCTTTTATTGCCTTCGCATTCACACTTTACCTACGTTAATTGACAGATTTACCAAGTCAGAATCACTAACAACTAAAAAAAATTACAATTAATATAGATACAAAAAGATCATGTATTAATAACTGTGCATCGATTAAACATCATTCTGTAATGAAAATATTGCAACGAAATTTTTAGAGAAACGTATGAAGTGCATTTTAGTTGAAGTGACCCCGGTTGGACGCCAACTTTTGCAGCGGTTTTTAGTGGATCGACATATAGGCGGAGTTAATTTTAAGTTAATCGAATTCTGATTAATTATTGCCGGCCGCGACCACCTTGATGTAATAAAAATCTGGTAGAGCACCTACCCGAGGGTCCCGGTTCTTTCAGGGGCCCGAAATCGCCTTTTTGTGCCCTCGTGGTCACGGGGGAAAAGGTAAAAGGAAATGGTGTAAATCATAAAACGGTACCTTGTTCAACCTAGAAGCGTTTATTAATACGATTGTTTGTTGCCGGCCACCTGATTCGTTTCCTCTTTGATGACGAAATTTATGGCCCTCGCTGAACTGAACTAAAACTGCGACGCTGCTTAAACTGAAGTCGATATTGCATCTAGTTATGCGAACTGACACCACTGAACTTGCCTACATTGTTAACTTGAAAACCTTAAAAGCGTCTACTGCCCAAACTGAAGTTCAAGAATGCGTCTCATAACTGCGTGCCTTGCTGCCCCAAAACTGTCTAAACTGTCTTGCCTTAGCAAGGAAGTTTCCCCTTTTATACTAATTTAGTCTCCACGTGGCCATCAGAGCTCAAGGGGCCCACAGAAGGGAGCCAGCCTTCAAAATATTCATATATTATCGGTGAGTTCCCATCCTCTCTTACGCACTCACTTTAAACGTTTCAACTCTTTGGTCTCTGATTGGCGAGTTCGTGATCAACCGGTGCCAAAGTGAAAGGAGACCATTCTCGCCAACACCTGCTACTGTGGTATTTTTAACGAACTTCCTAGCATTTTCGGCTATTTAGAATATATAAAAAAGCTATTGTTCCGATTCATGTCACACACCTGCATACACTTAGCTTTGTTAGCTTTACGAGTATTACAATAGGCAGTCTTTCGCTAGGGGCCAGAAAGGTACGCGACCAGTTAACTTACATACATTTTTCTGATATATTTCTTACTCACTACTAAGGTTATATAAAATATTTAATAATTTTATTAATGTGTATATAGTAATAATTATTAACGCATACATACATACATACCTACCTACCTACCTACCTACCTACCTACCTACCTACCTACATACATACGTACATACATTCAGTCTCAGGCACGTGGGATGTGAAGGCCTGTCACAATTACATAATGTCCAATTTTGTATATCTTTCAAACCCCCGAATATCGCAACCGTAAGGTATGCCGCCATGAAAGTATATGATGGTATAATTTGTAAAAATGTACAGTGATTCTGGAACACCATGTATACACGTACTAAATGCATTATTAAATATTGTTCTAGCACTAAAAGACCTAGCATTCATATCTATAAAATGGACTTTTAATAAAAATTCACTGTTAATCAACATAAACTACTACTAACCATGGATATTTTAAAAAGAACTTGCACAGAAAATCTTCTCTAAGTCTGAAATTTTGAGGGTGTTGAATCTTTTTCAGTAACCTCTACAAAATTTCCTCTTAGAGTGCAGCTCAAATGTATGAAGGGTATTTCAGTATACACCCAGGAGAAGATTTCATTCCATTTGTTCATTGAAATCATTTGTTTTTTTTTATTTCTTAATTTGGGAATTTCTCGTAGTTTCTAATTTTTATGAGGAATGTCGAGAGGTTGTGGTTGTAACATGAGATAGCGTAAAATTGAAACAACGAAAATTATAAATATTTACTTCCTTTACACATGATATTGTGTTTGCAACTTTTAATCCTAAACATGGATATTTTCTGATACAATTTGGTCTATTATGACTGATTTGTTATAAGTAAAGTTCTCTCGCACAAAGTACTGATACACTCCTGGTTTTGCATTTTTAAAGTCACTTTTGATGGGCTTCCGTGCACTGTTGTATTTGTCACATGAATAAAACTTGTTTTTACATTATTAATAAACATTCATAACAAATTTATTTTTAGCAACAAAATATCTAGTTGGTCTACCATGAAACGACCACCGAATTATTTGCAAAGAAATTACTGATGTCCCATTACCAGAGTCAATTTTCCGGATAAGGAAACCATTAAATAATTGGGATAGCGCATCCTTGCAAACTAGGGAGGTAAGGGGAACTGCATTAGAGAAATTACAGAAACTTCTGCAGAGTAAATATATTTAGAATTATGAACAGAATTCAAACTTCAGTCCTTGGAATAAACAAAAAAGATTTACCTGCTGAAATTTTCAAAGTAATTAAATTATAATTTTTACTTAGAAGTGATATTGAAAATATTAGTTCTTTCTTAAATTAATTATGATTTGTAATTTTAAATTCAATTCAAAATTATATTAATCAAAACAACTATCGTCAGTATCCATATATTTTTGGCAACTAACATTTTTATTTATACAATATTGATAAAACTCGTGGCTTCACGCCTTAGCTTCGAAGATTTTATTTTTCGGTTAACTGCCCAAGTGTTAGAATAAGTGAAAGTTCAGTAAAGTTTCATCGCCTAGTTCATTTAGCTTCTGGAGTTTTCTGTGTGGCCTGTGTGGCCGGGCGTTATCACAAAGAAGAATAGACCACTTGAATTGGCTGTTTTTCTTGCAACTTTTCGTGCATTTTGTTAATTTCTTGACTATACTTCTCTGAAGTATTTATTTCGCCACAACCCAGAAAATTGTAGTATGTTAAAGCAGCCAAGAATCATCATATAGTACCTAGATAGGTAGATGAATAGATACATGGATGGATGAATGGATGGATGGATTGGTTGATTTCTGGGGGATATGATGGAGTTTTCAAATCCGCCAGCACGTCGGCCTTAAGGCTTATTGTGCTACACCATAGGGAGGGGTGACTTACCCAAATCTGTTCCTTGTACTAGTTGCAGTATTTTGGTTCCAATGTTGGCGTCTTTCCTCAGATCTTCCTGGTTATAGAGCGAACAAGTCTCTTTCTTTCCAGGATTGGACAGGGTGTGCTAGGCAGATTTCTCGTCCTATTTGCACAATCGACAAGTAGGTTCATCTTTTCGTAGATGTTTTCTGAAGTGACAATGTTCAGTAATTAACGCAATTACTTTCCTCGTTGCTCTTCTGTCCAAATGGAGAAGGGACGAGGAGAGAGAGATTCTTGCTAGGGCCTAGGATGAATTTCTTAGTTTGAATTTGTCCAGGATAGGCTTGCCATCTTAGTTGGTGCTTTACCCTAATCCATGTTTTGATTTTGGTCTTAGCAGTATTCTACTGATTCCAACCACGGGCTCAGGGCCAAAAGAATGTGCATCAGCACCCTTTTTGCCAGCTGATCTGCCATTTCATTCCCATAAATGCCCGCAGTTCGAACCTGTTGCAGGATGCCAGGGAAAACCAGGCATTTTGACATTCCTATATCAGTTTAGATGACACCTGGTCAGAGAAAGTTTTTGGTACACTTTGATTATCTGAGAGGATGAGAATTCGTTTCCTCCTTCTCCAGTCCTCTACACGAACATTTTAGGATAGTGTTAACTCCCACCTGAAAAACTGTGCAATATTTACCAAGGCTTATACTGAGATTAGTCCTTGGAGATCGACCATGTATTCCGGCAGCCGATTGTAGCCCTTTACGGATTCATCACTGTACCACGTAAGTTGATTACCTTCTTGTTTCAGTACGGCTCCATCCTTCCAGTTGTCTATAGATCCGAGCATAATCCTAAGAGGAGGTAAATTACAGTACTGAGTATTCATTAGGTCTGACCTCATCCTCATTTCTGGAATGTCCAGGAAACTTAGGATGGAAGTATGCCCGGTTACAGCGAAACCACTTCTCCGATTTCCTGTGTGTACCAAGCAATGAGCCGTAAATATAATACCTATACATTTCTTCTGATGTAATTTTAGTTTTGAAAAGTGTTTCGGTACTTCATTGAGATTCGATCATTATGATGGTCGTTTGTGAATGTCTTGGAAAATCCACTTTTCATCACTGGTCACTATATGATTAAAAACGGAAGCGTTTTTGTTCCTAAAAAATGAAGAAAACTTCATACCTACGACATTTGAATCTTCGTTTACCAAGTGTTTTCATTTTTTTTTAAGAGATCACAAACTACTAAGGTGCAGGCCTGGGTTCCACAGCAAGTTTTCAAGATGTTTGACATATACAGGGTGGTTAAAAAGTCGCACGCCACAAGACAACTCCGTTACTAGTGTAGAAAAGAAAAGAGGGAAAACCGTTGGAAATGCGTAGTTTTAAATCAGTTACATTAATCGCATTGCAAGCGGAGCAATTACAGGACACGGAGGTAAATTGATTAAATGTTTCAGTTTGCCGTTGAGACTGTTTGAGTGTCAAGTTTTTGTTAAGTTATTTGTGTCTCCATGCGGACTATTAATCATACCCTTTAATCGTCTTTTTCATTTTTCCATAATTACTATAATTAATCTGCATGGTGCATTTTACTGTGCAACGTTCAAGCACATGATTTAACTACGAATTTTTGCTACCCTACACTAACAACGGAGTCGTTCCACTGCGCGAGAACTTTGAATCGCCCTATGTTTGCTTCAACATTTTACCTGAGTTGATCATCATCAACTTTACTGTGACAGTCGTCATGAATTTACGAACACATACTTGACAAATCTTTGTCGAGAGATAAAAGGACTAGATCACAGCTGGTAGAATATATAAACTCATTCTACATGATGGAGCTTAGCGTTGTGAAAAAATATGATTGAAAAACCACCGTATCCAATTTCCAGTCCAAGTCGAAATACCCATTGCAAGTTTGTGTTTTCTTAGATAAACAAATTAATGGTATTCTAAAGCTTTTTAAAATTAAAATGTATGATTATATTATGCACAATTTATAATAAAGCAAACTTGTACAAAACAAAGAGGCAACATGTACTATGGGTACAACATGTAAACACAATACAGGAGGCGGCTCCTTGGAAAGAGATAGGTGAGAAAGGAAAGCTATTTTGAAGAACGCTTCTTCTGAAGTCGCCAAGTAATTGCTACGTGACAGGATGCGTTCCTCGGTTTTATGATTTAGTGTAAAATGTATGCCTGCTCATTATGTGCATTAAATAAAATAGACTTGTCGTTAAAACTCCTGCGTTCTGCGCGCCATTCCATTAGAGCAGTTCTTCTTGCGGGTAAGTGTTGCAGAAACTTTTAGCTTGCTAGCCTCACGCAGTTGCTTCTTTCAGTTGTTGATGCTTTGCCTGATAAAGTGGTTAAAGGAAAAGTAAAATGCCTTGTACAATGATAATTGTACTAATAAAGAAGTTTAGCATTGACTTAAATCTACCTTCGCAACATTCAAATCCCAAGAACGCGGGTTCGAACCCGGCCAGGACCGATGGATTTTTTCGGGCGTAAAAATCATAAGTATGGCTTCCTTCGGAAGGGAAGTAAAGCCGTGGGTCCCGTGTCGTACATTTACGGCACGAAAAAGAACCTCAAGCCTGAAAGAGAGGCCTCCGAGCAAAATTTGTCGGCCGTTTCATGCCCTGAGTTGAATGGGACGCTGATGACCTCAGATGTTAAAGAGCGTCCATAAATAAATTAATCAAAAAAAAAAACATTCAAATGCTAGAAATACTCGCCGCGTACAGGCCGAGCTGATACAGTTCTAACAATAAGTAATGCATCCTGAACTTGCAGAGGTCAGTGATATTGCAAGTTTCTTTTCGACAATGGAATTTAATTTTATTGCAATGCACTATCGTTTTTTTTTATTTCATTTCGAAAAAAAATGACATTTTTATTCCGAAAAAAAATGATATTCTTTTAAGCAGGGAATGTAGAATGGGCATGTGTTTACAATTTTAAAAAGGATATTGTACATAGGGCGTTCAAAAAGTTCTGGGCCTGACCAAGAAAAGAATTAAGAGAATTGTTCTTTTTATTTTTCAACATAGTCATATTGAAAATCAATACATTTAGCCCAACGACTTTCCAACTTGTTAATACCCTCAGTAAAATAAGATGTTTCAACTGTGAAAATTAAGCATCTGTCTCAGCTCCAACCACATCATTTGATGTTAATTTTCGTCCACGCAGTCATTTCTTAACGTTTGAGAACAAAATGTAATCGCTAGAGCCAAATCCGGCGAATATGGCGGATGTGGAAGCACTTGGAAGCGAAGATCATGCAGCTTTTTAATAGTCCCAGACGTGTATGAAGATGCATTACCGTAATGAAAGAGAAATTTCTTTTTCGCAAGATGTGGACGGTTAGCACGCATAGAATCCTTCAATTGGTTCAGTAGTAAAGTGTAATTCTCCCTGGAGATGGTTCTGCCCTTCTGGATGCAGTCTACGAGCACCACTCAAAGAGAATACCAGAAAACGTAGCCATCACTTTTCCTACAGATGGAACCGTTTTTTGCTTTCTTGGGTGCACTTTCACCTGTTGCTACCCACTGTTTGGACTGCTCCTTCGTCTCTTGCGTTTATTCTGTTAATCTGCTTTTATGAAACATCGGAGAACTCACTGGAATTGCGTTTAAACATGTGTGAATACCTTTCGAATGTTCATTCGGATGCCTTTTGGTCCATTGTTAACAAACGAGGCACCCATTGAGCGGAAAGGTTTCTCACACCCAAATTTCCTGTAAAACGCAGTGGGTACGGCCTATCAATGTCTTTTTATCAGCCAACTTGTGCACCTTCATCGGCAATCATTGAGTAAGGCATTGTGAAATTTCGCCAAAATCTCGTCAGCCATACCAGTTTGGAACGCCCTGAACGGTCATCGGCTTGTACGGATATGCGTCCACGCTTAAATTCTGTAGCCCACTGTTTAATCATCGAAAAGGAAGGGGGAGAATTCGTTATTATGGAAACTATCTTCTTTTGTATTTCTGTTGGAGTTACAAACGAAGTTCTTTATCAGAGCTCGTATTTCAATTTTATCCGTTTTGTAGAAAATGTTGACATTACTTCGTTTACACGATTGTAACAAACTATGACTACAGTTACGGTCTGAAACTTTACAGAGCACCATCTAAAGGATGATACTTAACAACAATCATAGTAACTGAGCCATTTTATTGTATATCAATTTTTAATAGTGTTTAACGCCCGTTTTAACTATTGCAGCATCACAGGCAGTGGGCACTGATCATACATGAGATGAAATGATAAATTGGGGAAAGAGTACGATTTAAAAGAAGGAAACGTTCCAGGCCTAAGTTTAGGGTACCTCTCCGGCATTTGCCATTTATGAGGACTGAGGAAAACCTGGAAAAACCTGTCAGGAAATACGGCGCAAACTTTTCTGGTTCTATAGACTCTTTTGCAGGCTACATAGTTGTAATGTTTAGTGGAACTAACTGGTGTGAAACATATCAAAATGGATGTGATTAAGGATTGGTTAGATGCAAATCGACTCTCTCTGAATATCACTAAAACGAACTTAATTGAATTTTCATTAACATCTAAGGGCTCAAGACAAAAATAAAATAGTTGCATTAAATTATTATAAACAACTGTAATTCCATTAGTTGCATTTGCCCTTCTTTTGTCATTTCAACTTGTGTAAAATACTTAGTTATTATCGCTGACAAAAGTTTATGATGGAATATGCAATATCTTGCATGTGTAACAGAATGCGAAAAAGAATACACAAATTCTGTATTCTTAGGTCTCTCTTACCTAATAATGCATTTCGTGTAGTTTACTTGGCTCTGTTTCACTCAGTAATTCAGTATGCAATATTAGGTTGGGAAGGAGTCTGTAACTTAACGCTCTCTGCGTTAACATTGTTACAGACGCACATTGTTAAAGTTCGTTTCCGTAAACCTATGGATTGTCTAAGGAATTTTCGTACAGTGTAACGTTCTAACTTTGAGCAAACATATAAACTTTCCATACTTACCTATTTTCATAAATACCGGGACAATTTCAAAGCTGAACACTATGATTACCCCACCAGACAAAACCCATATTTATTACACTACTGCAGGATCTTCGCATCAGATACTTTGGGTCTAGTGCTAGTTTAAATTCGTCCAGTTTTGAGTGAGTTTAACTCAAATAGATTAAAAATAAATAATTTATCTAATTAATAATTATTTTTCTGTAATAATGTTTCAAGATAATTTCCTAAATATGTTTTTGCAATTCTCCATAAACACACACACATTCACGCCTCAAGATAATTGTGTATATTCCTCTAGATGTCTCATTAAACTTTATATTAAATATCTATAAACAAGAAATAACCATTTTGCTAATCTGATTTGTATATTAAATTTGTACTCCAAATGTTTGAGTTTATATTATAATCACATAATAAATACCCCATTGTTCTGTGCACGTGTGTTTAATATAATCGTTTTAGGGTTTTTATGTATCCACATTATTAATTTACATGTACAAAATTTCAATGTATAATTATGTAAAGAGCTGAATTTGTACCAAGCATAGGATTTTGTCTTTCGAAGTTGCAACTCTCTTTATGCAAAATTTTGTTATCTATGCATTTAAATTAAATAAATAATTGTACGAAGATAGATTCCAGTACAGTGAGGGCTTTCAACGTGTAGTTCTTCAGTTCCTTTGTACTAGAGAACGGGAGAATGTACAACATTCATTCATTGGGGTACATTCAATAGGGATAGTTTCGGAAAATATTCTGAATGTTTTATAAATATGAAAGTTGCTACTGATGCTTAAAATTTTTCCTTAAATTATTCATTGATATTTTATTGGTGTTATGTGTATGCATATTACACTTCAAACCACATTTTAGTGCTGTTAAGTATCATTTCAAATGCCCAAAACTGTAATAAATATGTAAAAAATGTAAGCAATTTTAATAATTCTTTTGAAAGTCGAGACCATGTGCAGAAATTTGTTTAGTTGACCCAACACTAAAATATATTTGATGGTTACTTTTCTATTCACCAAAGAACGCTTTTCACCAAAGTCCCCCTCCTATGTATTTAAGACGGTTGCTGGTAGGGAGGGAATTAAAAGTATGCGCCTGGACTCTGAAACGTTTGCCCCCAATGCTTATTCCGCCCGAACGCCACCTGTTACTTTAGATTTGCCCCCTCGTCTTTCTTGCCCGGAGCTTGTATTTCCCGTACCACATGAGAATTCGTCTGACCAGCTATAAGTCCTAAGCCTTCGTCCCGCGCCGAATTATTCAAAGTAGAAAAACACCATCTTTCATCCTAACGGGGTTTCCTGTAAAAGATTTGTTTCCCTGTGACAATTTGCGTAGACGGATGCCACTAATGAAAGTTTCCGCTGGTGATTTATTGCGCATCTGTAGCTCTGTCTTGGAATCGAACAGAACATTTTAGAAGAAACATCTATTTCTACATATACGAGGCCGGTCTAGGGGGCATGCAATTGACAATATAATTGCTTTAAACGTTGGTGTTTCTGCCTTAAATTGCATTTGAAATATCAAGTAATTTTGCTTTAAAAATAGATAAAAACAGATAACATTTATTATTTGCAGTGATAAAGGCTTTATAAAAGATTATTTAAGATCAAAGCAAACTAATACCATAGCATCTTGAAGATGGTCCCCGTGAAGAGTTCCAAAAAGTAGAACTTATTTTAGAAATACGTGATAGTATATTTGTTGGTCGTGGAGTTAAGGTGCGTGAAATTGCTGAGGCTATAGGCGTTTCAAAGGAATGTATAGACTACATGTTAACATGAAGAATTGCATATGAAAAAGCATTGCTTAAGATGGATACTGCGCTAGTTAACAGCAGGTCAAAAATGCATTCGTATAAAGATATCGCAACAGCGTGTAAATGTAACACAACTGATTTTATGCGTCGGCTTTTAGCTATGGGTGACATTTGGCTATACCGTCACACACCAGGATCGAAACAGCATTAAAACAGTGTACAAAATCCGGTTGTTTAACAGCGAGAACACAAAGTTGGTTCCGTCTGCAGGAAGGTCTTTGGAAACGATAATTTTTCTAAACGATTATCTTTAGAAAGGTAAACCATACCCGGAGAGCCTATTACAATATTTTTAACCAAATGGACAAAAAATCGTGTGAAAAGACGCAGTTTGTAGTAACGGTAATGTATTGAGTGTTGGGTAATTACGCAGTTATGGATGTCTGCAGATTGTGACTCTTGTCATTCTTGTCATAACACATCTCAACACAATTAACACAAAAAGAATAAGTATAAAATCTTATCATTAATATAACAGAAACACTATGCTTTGTTATAATACGCTAGTACAGAGCCCTTGTTTGAAATCGTGGCCAGGTTAAAGGGAATTTGCTTGGCACCGGGAAGCATGCTGTTTGGCGGCAGACTCTGATATTCATAGCCCCTTAAATTCAAGCGCATAGATTTATACAGTACACCAAATACCAATTTTTTGGTCTTTCAATGGCATTTCGTTTACAAGATTGCACTTTTTCCGCACTCCAGTATCTTTCGTTTTCTGTCGCTACATGGCCATGTAAATAAAATCATGTTTAGTCAATACTGGTCAATAGAGTGAACATTAACATTACCCAACCCCCAATTGCAGAAATTAATTCTACTTATATTATCGCCTGGTTGCAATTCCTGAATTAATTGGGAAAGGATTTTTTTACGCAAGGATACGTTCCAGGCAAGTTTAGGGTACCTCCCGGCATTTGCCATTTATGAAGACTGAGGAAAACCTTGAAAAAAACCTCAGTCAGGGAGAACGGTCCTGGCGAGATTCGAAACTCAGACCTCCCGCTCACGAGTCCGTGCCTTAACGATAACGACCTCGGCTACCCATGGCGGTGGGAATCATATATGAAGATAGTGTGTGCTAAAGTATACGAACGTTTTGGCATTATAACACGCTATAATACTGAAACACGTGATCTCACAACGTTCAACTCCTGTCACCATAAAGTCTTCGCGTCAGCATATGGAGAGGTGGCAAAATGAGGGGGGAATAGAAACGGCTAGAAACAGGGCAGGCAAATCTTCGTTAAGTCGGCCATGCGTCTAAATTAAAACTCTGTACTACTGCTTTCGTTGGTCTCAACTCCCCTCCCCTTTAAAAATTCACCAAATTTCATAATCAACTCGTAATCCTGAAACTTTTCCCTGTATTCTATTACTTTTCTCATTCCAAGTCATTTTTATTTAGGAAGCTCCTATTATGGTTCCTGGACATTCAAAATATATATATGGACTGCTTTTTTCAATTCCCTTATAAATACATCTTTTCACAATTATTTCTGCATCCTCCCAAAAGTTTGTATCAGAAGAAATAACATTTCGTCGTGACAACGCCCCTGCTCTCAGTGATGGAAATTTTGTGAGATTTGAAGTTTTAATTGCTGGAACATCCACACTGTTCTGCAGATTTGATTCCATCTGCTTTCCATTTGTTTCTAAAGATGAAATTCTGCTTTACTGATCAGCGTTTTTCATCAAATCAAGAGGCGATTGCAGCTGTAGAGGATTTCAGGAGTACAAACCGCTTCAAAGACAGAATAATGGCATTGGAGTATCACTGAAATAAATTGTTTGACTTAATGAATCTAATATTCGAGTTAAAAACTCGTTCCTTCATTTTTAGATCTAGAACTTTTCAGAAAAGTCAAACACATACTACTTTAAGGAAAAACGTTTTGGTTTTATGATCAAATGTTTTAGCAGCCCCACTGTTTATGAGATCTGCTCACATGAATAAAATTCTGCCTTTCAACAGAATATCACCAGGACTTACGGCAGGCATTTGAGAAGTTCATTAACTAGAGAGTATATCCCGACTATTCTCCAAATGAAATTCATCATTTGCGGGACGGAATATCACCCACCTTAAATTTTTTCTGCGCTTCTTAGAAATTACATTATTAGAATTCAGAGTAAATAAAACACAAACCAATTTTTCCTTTTGTACAACAAATTAACAACTGTAAATTTGGTTGATTAATCTTATTCCTTTTTAATATTTTGTATTTGTTAAAGTACATATTCCCTTTAGGTCGCTTTTCTGCCATACGCACGACCTCAAGTGGACAAATCTTTAAGAAAATCAAATATTTTTTTAGTAATGAGATACCGAATTTTAGGCAGCGTTTAGTTCATATGTAATTTTGTCAAATATACCATGTCAATTTTCTTGAGTAATATTAGCAATGGCTTGAATATTGTAAACATTTTGAAAGAAAAATGTACCAATTTAAAGCTCTAATGCTCCTTAGAATTTTATAAGATTCGTCTATCACTAAACAAATTCATTACAGCACTCGATAGCACCCTGGCAAGGAACCTATTGAGCCGAAACAGAAAGCAAACAAGGAAAGTTAATGGAATAGTTACTGGACATTCCAAAAGATTTAACTGTACCATGGAAATCTCATATGCCTTAAATGTCAGGTCTAATGGAGCTGCAAAAATTTCTTACTCGAGCGTTAAACATATCTGTTAGAATACAGTTCTCTAGGAGGCGCGTGTTTCCTAAGTTAGCAGGGACCTTACTAAAGCACTAGAACTGGAACTAAAATGTTATTAAAGTAGTTCACGACTAACTCTGTAGTTCAGGTGCCAAGGCATATTTGCACACTGCAAAGTTAATCATTGAACAAATTTAATCTATTTAAAATTTTAAATGACATCATTCTACGCTCATCTCCTGCCTCTATCTTTTTATTTTTTGCGTTTTTAAGTATTTGAGAGTGTTTATAGACATGTCATAACAAACCTAATACACATGCTAAATGATCTTAATAATTAGAAATTTTATAATCGTCAATGGATTCATTATCATTTATCATAATTACAACTGTTGCCATTCATAAATTCTGTTAAATACAAAGGGAAGCCTGAAGAAAGATTAATAGTAAAAGAAATTTCAGTTTGAAAATTGAAATATCATCTTTTTGGTTCATATTTAGGATAAAAGAGAACACAGCATTGTGTAATTCTATTATAATAAAGCGTAAAATTGCTCCACTTACATTTTGTCGCAATTATTTAAACAAAATGATCAAAACGTAATGCAATATTTATTTTTAAATTATTCTGTTAATATTAGTTCGTAGAACGAGCCTAAAGTAAAATAATATTAATTGATATTAAAACATATAACTAAAAGTAAATACTTAGTTTATTATTACAAATGATATTTGCTCTTTTTGTTAATAGGTAATTATCGAGAGTTCAGACAGTCTGGTATCAATATATATTCTCGTTCTTACAAACCTACAGACAAAAGTCCACCTGTTTACATTGTTTGCAATGTAAGGAGAATGTAATAAAAGTTTACATTCTGCTCTTAGTGTTCAGTTTTTATCTTATCGTCAAACTACGAACTAAACCGAATTACTCAATTCTTGTAAATGCATGAATCTCTCTCCCTTCTCTTCATAATTTAAGTTCAGAAAACTCCAGATAGTGAACTGGATCTTAACAAAGAGAACTTCGATTTTTTAATCGAACAGACAAAAAATAATATTTTACTTCCTCCACATACTGTAGTAACTGAGTATTTTCACAATAAATAAATTTCCAGTAGAAGCAATTGCCCCTATTGTCCCCACCCCTTCTTGTAGATGCCCTTGCGTATTACATTGTCACTTTAGGTATATTTGAATGTAAGTGAAATCAAAACATAAATTTATCAATACATATTTTTCATTGGTACGATTAAACAAAGAAACACTAATTATAAATTTAAAAAATATTCCAAATTTCATATTAAGCAGAATTTAAGCGTTGCGACTATGTAGCAAATTGGTGACATAACTTGTTTTATTGAGCAAATAAAATATTTTTAATAAATGACAAATGCGTGAATATCTGGCTCACTAACTTAAATAATACATACATATTTCTTAACGCAGAATCAAGAATTATAGTGAATGATAAAGGGATTGAATAGGTGGGAGGGAGAGAGAAAGAGAAAGCGAGAAGAAGGAAGTAAAGGGAACAAAGGAAAAGGCAATCTACGAGCTACAAAAATTGTATCGCAAACAAAAATATTATTTCAGTCAGTATCGGCTGAAGAGCCCCCATCTGCTGCTACATCGACCATTAGAACGGATTGGAGTGACACGTTTATCGATTGTTGATACGGCGTGGGACGCAGCAGAGATATACTGTGATATTTTCCTCACTAGCTAAAACATTTATGATCATGATACCTAATAAAATATCTTAAAATATCCCTGAGAAAAGTGTTGCGTGTATTTAAAACTGTAATTTAATGGTCCAAATGTAGTGCATACTTTTGCTAGAGCTAAATTAATTGCATGTTACTGGAATCATTCGTACTATATATACTTATAATATTTTAGTGGTGTACTTCCACTGAAGAAAATGCAGAAGTCAGAAATACATTTTACTATGATTTAGTAAAGGTTCTAATTCAGATATTACAATAATTTGTTAAGATTGAGGCCATTAAAATAAATGGGAGAAGAAAAGATTAAGAAAAACGCAAAACCAAAACGGTGGTCACCAAGCTTAAAATTAAAACCGTGTAGGTTAACTGTTGTTCAGGAATTGCGGTTATGAGATAATAATTTCAGCAACTGGGTTGAGGATAATATTAGAAATGCGTTTACTTTTTTTATGGACAAAACATGGTTCCATTTAAATGGCTATGTAGCAACACAGAACTACAGGCTCCAGCGCTGCAGGAAAATCTGATCTTCTACACAAAATGTCATTGTATGGCTAAACATTTGCGTACTATGCGCAGTGAATATTGACATATTTATAAAGAATTTATTTTATGAAAATGCCTTTGAGCAGAGATACTGAAATAAGATGATCACTGCATTCTTTCAACAACTATTGAACTATTGAACAACTATTCAACAACTATTGAACATTAATGAAAACATGCCTTTTTTTCAGTAAATTACCTGCAGCACATACAGCTGATCACTCGTTAGCTTAATTCAGAATATTATTAGTACAGTACAGGGTTATCAATAACATTCCAGAACTATTCAATGACAATGGGCTAAAATTTAATTTTATTAATTTGTTTATCTTAATGCGTATATCACTTCCTGTTTATACCGCCACGGGTGACCGAGGTCGTTAAGGCGCGAATTCGTGAGCGGGAGGTCTGGGGTTCTAATCCCGCCAGGACCGTCCTCCCTAACTGGGTTTTTTCCAGGTTTTCCTCAGTCCTCATAAATTGCAAATGCCGGGGAGGTACCCAAAACTTAGGCTGGAACGTTTCCTTCCTAAAATAAAATATTTTTTTCCCAATATATCATTTCATTTCATGTATCATCAGTGTTCACCGCCTGTAGTGTCTCAGTAGTAAAACGGGCGTTAAACACCATTCAAAAAAAACTTCCGGTTCACGCCTATGAAAGGCGTGCAAGTTTCTCCTACAGCAAAATGGAGATAACGAACAACATGCTACTCTAAAATTCTTCTTTCGTCTCAACAAATCTTCAGCTGAGGCCTGTGCAATGTCACAGGAGGCCTATTAAGAGTTTGTTCTTCCCTACAGCATAACTAGAAGATGATTAAAATGTTTAAAGAGAGGAAGTAATCAATTTCAAAGGAAGTTGTACCGGGGACTCCAGTTTGTGCTCCAACGGAAGAAAATATTAACACCGCTGCTGTCATTATGAGAGCGGATTATCGAATAACGTTAAGGATGCTTTAAATTTGTTTGAAATTTTCACTGTGTGCCACCCACACATTGCATATGAGACGTGTGCTGATTCCCGAACAAGAGAACGTTTACGTGCAGGTTTGCATGCGGTTGAAGATATGTTACAGGAAGATGCGGAGTTTCTCTCAAAGCTACATCGTTTCGATCCTGAGACCAAACTGCAAAGCACTAAGAGAAAATCTCAGTCATAAGCAACGCTAAAAAAGCAAAATATGTTCTTTCTGTTGGAGCAGTTAGTCCTTTCCTTTTTCGATGTTCAAGGAATGGTTTATCAGAATGTCGTATCCTCGTACACATCTCTTAACTGCGCAATACTACACAGATGTTCTGAAAACTCGGAAAGATAATATCATATGTTTGCAAAAGACCTCATTTCCATTGATGAATATATCACAAAAATCAACCTCCTTATAGTTCATATTTAGCCCTATTCCCATAATTGAAGAAACCCCTTCTTGGGAGGAATTTTCCATCCCCGAAAGCAGTGGTGAAGCCTGTGGAGGCGATTTTGAAGGACCTGTCCAAAAATGTTTTCCAACGTGTCTTTGAAGACTGGCCGAAACGCTGTAACAAGTGCATTGCATCCAATGGGAACTACTTTAAGAATGAACATAAAAGTCAAGAGAATAAATGAAAATATATTATCAAAAAAAGGACAGACCATTCTTTATTATACAGCAATATATTATAACCAGCGGAATTCTAGCGCTTGTCCTACGCGATTTGTATTTATGGGGGAAATAAATTTTCTCAAAAAAATGTGAGAGAGGTGTGTTAGCAGGACATCATTCCCGACATCCTCTCAGATGAAGGAACTGGTTATTGTATCTTTGCATCAGAGATTCTATTTGCCTGAACTGAGGGGTTATGAATATTCGACTTGACCGGTACACAGCGTGCTTCTAACCGTCACGCGGCCTGCGGCCTCACGGATGAACGTCTAAAAGCACGGTATCTCTTGTGGCGGTTCTAGAGTAAAAGAGAAAAAACAAAAACAAAAACAAATGGATTACGCAGGACATGCTAAACATCGCCAGATTATCTTCCGAATATTATACATAGCCTGGAAGAATGTTATAATTTTTCCAGCCTCTTAAGCTCTTCATTTATGAACAACAATTTGAGCATAAACGGGCATATTTGCGTGGAATACATAATTGTGTACACAACCCAAACATTTTTTTCGCTGGTACTTACCTTTGGCAATTTATGCAAATGATTATGAGAAATTAATATAGTATGGTACTTCAAATGAATATCGTGGTTGTTTTTGCCAAGTTCCTCCTGGCACAGAAATTGCTGTAGCCGTCCAACCTACAGTTATATGCATAATGAGATTGGCTATTTTA
The DNA here is from genome assembly GCA_030762175.1 of Metallyticus violacea. Classification (NCBI taxonomy): domain Eukaryota; kingdom Metazoa; phylum Arthropoda; class Insecta; order Mantodea; family Metallyticidae; genus Metallyticus; species Metallyticus violacea. The sequence goes on along the minus strand of CM060832.1, from coordinate 56,994,017 downwards.
TTAACTTAGTAGGCAGACATCAAAGAAGCAGCGACGATTATTTTCAATGTTTCTTCCGGCTTTCTAGTTTTGGGGCACCATATGTGAACTTTGAAAGAGAATCAGTTTATACAGAAAAGAGTAAAAGTATAAAATCCCCGAGCCGTATTCCCAACAATAACAACAACGGTAAAAAAAAAAAATGAAAAAAGGAGGGTGGAAAAAAGAGGTGGATAAGGCCAACAAGAGAGAAGCATATTGATGGACGGGCTTTCACCGGCTTTAGCCTGGATGTCAAAGTGAACCGAGTTGGAATATGAAATTGTTGACAGGTGCAGTAACCATTTTCAAAATAACATCAACAAAAAGGTAGATGTCGGACAGGACAACGTCAAACAAAGCCGCAACGGCGCCGCGGGGCAAAGGGATTACCACGGCGAATCTCAATGCAAACAAACAAATATCGTTTTCCCAACACAGCGTTAACAAATGCCAGGATTCGTTTTAGATACTCGAAGCAATATAAATTATTTCCATCATCTCTAAAAGATACACAAAAGCGTGCACTAAAGTGAACCCAGCAGCAATAAAAGGACAAAAAGCAGAATAAATGCGCCTACTACAGAAGTAGACATGCCAATAAAACACATCAAATGATAACGTAACTGAAAACATTACGACAAATATGAAAGCACAACTTTTTGTTTATTGTCTGTAAGCCAAAGGAGTTGATTTTCTTTTTTTTCCCCTCCTGTTTTGATTCTTTTCATCACCACGATAATCATTGCAGGCTAAATCATCATCTTTTTCACTTTTGAGCAAAATCTTTAGATTTTGACTCCTGTGAAAGTTTTTCTAAAAATCGTTTATACCTGTTGAAGTTCTTCTCAGTTAGCGTGCATATAATTTCAAGTTCCCATTTACCGAATGTTTTTAGTCGGTCCTGGTGCTGTAGTGGTTACCATACTTGCCTCAAGATCGCGGGTTCAAACCCGGCCAGGACCGATGTCCTAAGTATGGCTTCCTTCGGAAGGGAAGTAAAGCCGTGGGTCCCGTGTCGTACATTTACGGCACGAAAAAGAACCTCCAGCCTGAAAGAGAGGCCTCTGAGCGAAATTTGTCGGCCGTTTCACGCCCCGAGTTGAATGGGACGCTGATGACCTGAGCTGTTAAAGAGCGTCCATAAATAAATCATTCAAAAAAAATTCCGAATGTTTTGGCAGTTCTGTTTAGACTGGTAGGAAATGCAGGAAAAAATAATGTGGCGATGTGAAGTCATGTATAGTTTATTCACTGATGGATATATAGAATTATTCCATTATCTGATTGCGGACGCAGCAACGCGGTACTATATCGGCCGACAAGCCTTCACTCAAAGGCATACGAGTCAGAATGGAAGGACAAGGGTGATCGAACTACTACGTCGGCCTCGAGTCTCACGCCATTCAGCCAGCATCGTTTGAACAGTTTGAAAGAAACAACAGGTTTAACTAACTGTAGAAGCATACAGGCCAATCCTTCCGAATGTGGACAGTAAAAAAACCAAAACACTTCATTAAAAGCTAACGGAAGGGTTAGTAATTTTGCCTGTGCTGAATGCAATTTTACTAAAACGACAAGCAGATAACCCAAGTTGTGTAGAGCAAAGCATGTGCTTAGATCAATAAAGAATCTCTCTTGAAGAACGTGGTCATAGCATCTGAAACTGGAATGACCTCAGCAACAACTTTGATTCGGAAGAGATTACCAGTTCTGTGTCAATACATAAACTGATTAAGTTAATCATTATTCGTCACAATAAACATTAGAAATATATTTTAATGTATTTTAATGCTTAATACTTTTCTTAAACGTAATTTGAATGCAATATTATGGAAAATGCCTCAAAATTCTTTTTAAAAATGTAGGGTGCCAAAAATATTATGAAGTGAACAGAAGAAAGAAAAGAGAAATGTGATGCATTCATAAGGCAATTGCCTTTACGTATATGTAATGACAAATATTTATGGTATACATCTCTTATTGCAATATGGCCAGAGAAGCAAATTAACGTTGCATTTAATAAATTAAATATTTCTCTGAATTTTTATTGGCACTTGTATGCTAAATATATAAATTAAGAATAAAAATTAGCCACAAAGTTCGATTAGGGCAAAGGTCTCCTGCACATTGCAGAGATAACTCTAATGCACTCGTTTGGTGAGTGTTTAAATGACACTCTGTATATTTAAACCTAAACTTACACCTAGGATCTATATCCTACATAAAGTTTTCCCATTAGCAGCCTCAGCACTTGTACTAACACCCTGTTGATTGGAAAGCGTTTCCCTTCTCTAGACCAAAGACACCCCCCTCATCTTCTTAATCAGTTCTGATCTCGGTGTTTTGATCTTCTTTTACCTATCCGTGCGACTCAAATAGTCCATTTGTCTCGGTTAATCCTCGAGTTTTCGCTGTTTCCATTCAAGACTGTGTCGATAGCGTGAACCTTTCATGGAGTTCCTCTTTCTTAGTCCTGGAAGTTGATTCTATCCATAAGAATTAACTGTTCTATTTCTCTCTCTATATTCCTCTAGCATACTTGTATCAATCTTATTTCGTAGACCATGTTTGACAATCGTAGAGAAGTGCTGTAAGGACACAGGACTCGAATACTTCTCTCCTGCAGATCCTCTTCTGGGATCTTTAGCAAGATGAACTTTAGGCTCCGGAACTTCTTCCACAGCAAAATAATTAATCTTTTTGCTTCTCTTTCTGTTTTGTTTTGTAATGAAACAGTCTGTATTAAATAAGTACAATCCGAAACATATACTAGGCATTGTTTGTTGTCTACTTCAATTTTGACGTTTAGGTCATTCGTCATTAATTTAGTATTGCTGTGATTCATTTGCAGTCAGACATTTCTGCCAACTCTGCTGAATTTTGCAAAGAGTAATTACATAAATTACTGCTGAAAATGCACATGCACATGATGAGCAAAAAATTCAAGAAATATATCTATGTATATTAATTCATAAGTAATATATCGGTTTTTAAGCAAACCTTTATTTAAGATGCGATCTGACAAGCAAGTAAACTAATATTCAAAGTAAAGCCCATTAGGTTACCTTTTAAGTTGTTACAAACGACCACTGTGTGGCCCTATTGGAATATGTCATTACTATTTTCGCAACAATGACATTTGTTATTGTGAAAACAGTTGCAGCTCAAAAATTGAGAGAGTAGGTTTTTTTTTTTTTTTTTTTTTTTTTTTTTTTTGCAATGAGCGCTTAAACAAATCAGTTTTGGGTAAAAAATGGAAATGCCAGATGAAGGTTTTCGTTAGATAAGTTTTTATGATTTTAGTAAAGGCCTAACTTAACAGAAATGCATAGAATCGCTTCGTTCAACTTTTCATCATAAAAGACTGTTTACAATTGGTTTGCAGAATTTCGTCGTGGTAGTCGGTCACTCAGTGATGAATTTCTTGAAGGTTGATAAAAATCGGTTGTCACGCTGTGCGCAACATAATTGAAGAAAGTCGGTATGCGACTTACAGTGAGATAGAGGCATCCTTAAGCATATCGAAGACTGCAGTATATTCGATTTTGCATGAATATTTGGCTGTGAAAATGTTACTGGTGGATTCTGCATAATTTGACAGAAGCTTAAAAAAAACGCTCGTGTTAATTGGTATAATGAAATGCTCAAAAAATTCCCACCAAGGAAATGCAAAATCCGTGTACAACATTGTAACAGATAATGAAACTTGGGATGTTGTATGTGCCGGAAACTAAGCAACAATTCACTATTTGTGTGTTCCAAGATGAACCAAATCCAACAAAAGTTGTTCATTCACGAAGCACTTCCAATAAAATGATCGTTTGTTTCCCCGGTTGTACGGGACATTTCTCAGTCATTCCTTTGAGGATCGAAGAACAGCATGCTAAATGATATATAACAATTTGTTGCCAGAAGTCATTGACAAAATCCGGAAACACAGCCGAACACGTCGCATCATTCTTCATCATGACAATGCCAGCTCTCACACAACACGTCAATGGATTATTTGAAGGAGAAAAACTTCGAATTAATGTCTCGTTTCCCGTATGCGCCGAATGTATGGCCTAACGATTTATTTTTGTTCCCGAATTTCAAACAAAAAAGCGAGGTCAGCGATTTTCATCACCTCAAGAAGCTGTTGACCGCGAAGTTCGAAAGTTATTGGCGGAAAGAAGGTGCAAACAGTAGCTCATTACATAATGAATACATTTTAGAGATGCTGGAAGTGTTTGAAATGAAAAGTGCATAAGACCGCTACCTGCCCTAACGGAAGTAATTATGAATGGCAATGGCTATTCTTAGAAAGTGCTTTTACAACCTATTTTGTAATTTTTCGAAGAAACGGGAATTTATTGTGTTTTATGCTCAGAGCTATAAGCTACCAAAGTTAAAACTCTATAGCCTTACATTGGTGCAAGAGATAAGGTACAATGATAATGGAACATAACAGAACCTAAATCACTGGAGTTTATCTCTGAGACATTTAAAAAAAGAAACATGTATATGTATAAAAATAAAGCCATACATACGAGAAAACATTAGTTCCATTTTGCAAAGGGAACTACAGCGCATGACTTCTTAAGTAATTTCCAAAAACGTTTTGGAGCAAGATTCCCAATAGCTCCAGATACTCTTTTCTTAACCTACATAAGCAAAATGCGGTTTTTAGTGCTTATGTTTAATATTACATAGCATTAATATGCGGTTTGCAGAATCGCCGACCACGCTCTCTGCGCAACGGCTTATGGCAGCGCGCCCTCCGATAGCAGAAGTTACCGCTCTGCGGTTCAAACGTAATGGTTTACTCGCTACATATACATTTCTCAGACATTAGCTCTGTTGTTTTTTATATATACAAGTAAATCGTTTTATTTTTTGGCATTGAATTAAATGTTGTCATCTGCAGCCCAGCTTTGGGTCTGTACGTTGCGTATAATTTTCTGCTTCAATTGCCTTTGCTGTTCTTGTTATACAGAGGTATGATTTACTGTGGAAGGGCGAGAGTTCCTATCAAAGGGGTGTTAACATTTGGTATTTTTTGGCTGTGCAATTGACCGCCAAGAGCAACAAGTCCCCATCGTCAACTTCAGTTGCGCTTTGTTCTCTGTTTTTTTTTTTTTTTTTTTTTTTTTAGTGGCAGCTAAATCGTGAATATTTCGAAAACAGCCAGCAGGGGCTCCAAGCATTAAAACAAAGGGGAAAAAGTGCGTGCAATCATTTTTATAAAAGCGGGAAAACAAACCGCAAGACTGACAATGATAGATAATTTTGATGTTAAATCTGTGTATATCGGTGGTCTTAAATAAGCGCCAAGAAACACTACACGAGAGTAAGGATTAGATGGTACATAGGACCAGAAGCTACTAATGTTATTTAAAATTTTTATAACTTTTAACTTTTTGGTTTTAGTAATGTTAGAATTACTTCTTTATACTCTGCCTGCAGATGAAAGTCTGTATGAAGACACGCGACAATAAATTGTTTCGGAGCCAAGTTCGGAGTCTTTACACATACTCTTAACTAGACTTCAGAAAAAGCATTACTAAAAATCGGCAAAGTGACATACTCTTAGCATGCAGAATTCGCCTTTCACATAGCACTCGGTAACCAGGTTGGGGATAGGAAAGTTTTAATAGTAGTGGTCAATCATTTGTGTCTTAAGTTGTACAATTAATTGTTAAAAAATTACTTGCCTAAAGAAAATTGCATTATTCTTGCTACTTGTATGCTTCATATTAACAACTAGAGACGGAGGAGGAAATGCCGTAGGACATTGTTGTTTGAACTGGGAAATATGATGTCATGTTTTAATAAATACTTTTTAATATTAGAGCGCCGTTAATCGACATTTCTATTTCTTTTTGCATCCTTGATACTATCACGCGGTCGGGGTCAAGTCTATGCCGATCAGTGAACGCATTTCTTGCCTTGATAGCCCGTGAGGTTGTTTCGTGACAGTGATTCTCTCCTGAGCTATGCAGTCGGTGAACGTCGCTTAGAATTTCAGGAAATGGGACCATTTCGTGTTTTCACTAAAAATGAATGGGATATTTCTGGTTGCCTTACTGTGGTCCAGGTTTGGTATTAGTTGCAACAGGCTTGTTTTGGGATATATGCGATAGCGGAAATATGAATTGTAAAGTAGCATTGCATTTACTTGGCGTTGATCGTTCAAGAAATGTGATTTAGTTACTGTTGGTATTTTTGAGAAGATATTTGCCTTCTTGTTAACTGTATGCTAATGTTGCCAGTAAGATTGTATGTACATTTTGACATTCCAGGTCGGAATGTTTCTTTGTGTCCCATTTCATGCAACTGGTTCACGTTTGCTGAAATGCGTACCATTTAATTAGAAGTTAACAACTATTTAATTACTTCATGTTTTATAATATTTTGTATGTAACATTTTAGGAATATACTTACATGCAATTTTCACATTTAACATGTTTCAATTTAAACAGACATATCTGTCTATTTATATAGTAAATAAGGAAATATAGAAAACACTCTTAAGAGAAGGATATTAAGGTTCGTAAAAAGTCGTGAAGTACACATAAATAGGCACACAATATTTCGGATAGCTAGGTATCTTTCTTGACAGTGTAGAGATCACCCCTTAAATATAAAAAATGAACGGTTTTGCTTCCTTAACACGTAATAAAAGGAATGGAAAGGTAAATACTTGTAATAAAAGGGAAGGGAAATATGCTTTTTATTTCTTTTAAATGTTGCTAAATGTTCTTATTTCAGTTTTAACAAATCACACATATATTTCCACATATCCTTAACATTCTTTTAGCACGTCATCCATAGATAAGAGTACGTTACACATAACAAAGTTATAGAGCACCGTGGTTATTAAAGCAATTAAAATAAAGTACTGAGCGCTGTCGGTTACGAAGTGCGAAAGCGTAACATTAGACATAAGCGTGTCGATGTCGGTAAGTTTTGCTCTCACTTACTCGAGAATCCTACGGCATAAATGTACGTCACGTGTATCATATTCACATTCTATTCCTTAAGATACTTTGCTGATTTCACTATATAATTTACACAATCCGTAACAAATAATAAACACTTCACCAAGACCAAAGCGTAATCATAGTTCCCGCATCTTGACGTCTCACAGAATCTGTAGATTGAAATCCAAACCAATGTTGAACATTCTGGGATGTATCTTGTTTTAAAAATCCAAGCAATTTATCGTTCTGTAGTTTGCTAAGCGTAATATCAGCTTCAATAAAAGTTTCGCAAATGTGGGATTGATTTATTTGTGATTTGGTTTATTTACGGACGCTCTTTAACGTCTCAGGTTATCAGCATCCCTTTCAATTCAAGGCATGAAACGGCCGATAAATTTTGCTCAGAGGCCTCTTCTTTCAGGCTTGAGGTTCTCTATCGTGCCGCAAATGTACCTATAACATGAAACCCACAGCTTTACTTCCCTTCCGAAGGAAGCCATTCTTACGATTTTTACGTCTGAAAAAAAGTCATCGGTTCTGGCCGGGTTTGAACCCGCGATCTTGGGTTTTGGAGGCAAGTATGGTTATCACTACACCACCAGGACCAACATGTAAGATTGAGTTAGATTTACTAAGCTATAAAGGCATTCATGTTACCTCACAATCTGGTCTTATTTTCTATTACAAACCGGTTTATGTTTATTACTGTACTTTTTTTTTTTTTTTCCATATATTACATACCAAGTTCCTTGTGTGTATTTTAGCAAGCAAAACTTACAGAAAAGATCACTGTCAACTAAGAACATCTGTAATATGTCGGAATAACTCCTATAGTGTATAGAAACTTAACAACATGTAAGGGCAAAATTTGCAAGAATTACGGAAATAGCATTGTTGAGAATGAATGCAAATGTCATTTAAAGTAGTAGGAAATGGTATTAGAGAAGATGGACACAACTTTGAACAACTTTTATAACTCAAGTTAGTACCAGTTATGAAATATAACTAATATATGTGTAATGCTATTGTTGACCACAGCTGTGACAGTAGAAATGCCATGGAACCATGCCCATCGAATGACTCGAATTGGTTTCTCCTAAGGGAGCTGGCCAAAAATAACTAATGTAATAAGTTGATGTTTTACCATATAGAAAAGTATTTAATAATTTATTACGATTAAAGTTGAATACTGCTTATCAATTACAACAATAATACTATCAACATGATTAGATAGAAGCTGTTCTAAGCCTTAACATTGCATGTTTTCTGAAATATTTATTATCGTCACTAATTTTTCAGCTTTCTCCTTTTTAAAGTCAATACCTATACTCCTTTATTTGTTTAATGTTGCCGGCTAGTTAGTGTGTAGTGATAGTGTAAGAAACCCGTCAATCAGGAAGGGGAGAGAGAAGCTTAAACAATGCAGAGCTTGTAACTGCATTGAAAGCGGTATCTGTTTCTGTTTTAAATTCAAGAGAATTACTGATTATTTTCTCCCTCCTGCATGCTGAGAATATTAATAGCATTTTCAAGTGTTTATGAGCTACATATTCCTTGGTTATCCTATCCCTAGCTAAATTTGTTAACCCAGCAAAGTATAATTAGCCTTACTGTTATTTTTATGTGATCTATGAAATAATTCAATATGAAAATGTGATTTATTTGGCTCGAATACACTGATTTGTGCAGGAAATGTTTATAGCTTAAAGACCTAATAGAAAACGCATTATACTTTTAAAATAGAGCATGTGAATATTTCTTTCTTTGGGCCGTTTGCTATGAAAATATATTTTTAAATTTTGTACGGAAATTTATATAATACAGTTTTGCTATCTTGTAGACGAGTGAATTTATAATTTTGACCTTTTGATATTTATTGTTGTACAGATCAGGCGAAATAGTTAATAATTTAGAATATATTGTGTTTTGTTTTCTTTTATGTTTGTTTATTTTTCTGTTACTTATTTTCATTTGGTTACATTCATTCGTTAAATGGAATGTCTCTACAGAATTATGCTTTTTATGGCAAATTATGGCATTGTGGTTTTCGTTGCGAAATTCATTCCTTCAATTTTCTTGCTAGCTTTAAGAATATGGATAATATTGCTTTAGAAAATTATTTCGTCAAGCTTATCAGATTACCATAAAGCTTTGATACAATGAACTTTGGCTGTTCGCAAACAGTTTGCAGGCTAAAACCAGCTCCCCTACACAATCAACTGTCATGGCTACCTTTAAAAGAACGCAGGACTTTCCATTTCCTTGCGCCTCTGAATAAAATCCTCAGTACCTCCACCCCTGTATATCGTCTCTCCCTTTGTATACCTGGTCCAACTTTGAACTCCGTTTACTGTCTATCCTCGTCCCCTAACATTTCTATTGGACCTAATTCGGCGTGTTACTTCCCAGAATCTGCAATTCCCTTGAGATTGTCGGACAACAATGCAATGTAAGCATAGATTAAATTATCTCCTGAACCCTAGGAATTACAACAGCTAGTATCTCACTTCCTCTTGTCTTCTTATTCTCCTTTCTCCCCTTGTACTTAAGAATGATTATTGAAGAAGAAATTAAGTCATAACACTACATTTGTCAACTCTAACATAATTATATAAATGTCATATTTAAAACAGTCTCTGTTATTTTATGTATTCGCCTGATACAGCAGAAGAGAAGGACCCATGGCCTTAACTTCTGCCAGGTTAAAGGTAATAAAATTATTTATTAAACAAACAAAAGAATATTTAGTCAAACTTTATAAAATTTGTGTACATAAGTAAACGAGTGAACAAAAACTTAAATTTGAAATGATTACATTTACTTATAAAAGGAATGATTTTAAAATGGATACTGAATAAGTTAAGAGTATTATGAACCTATCTGGTAAACTAAAATATTAATCTCATTATTATTGCATACATTTTGTATCCTTACTTCTTCTTGGCAGTTCATTTTGATATAGATGAAAATCCACACATAAAAATACTCACATTTCTCTTTGGTTTTTGTTGTTGGTAGCTCGTTGCCCATTTTGCTAGCACTATCTGTTCTTTACACTTGTTTTTCTTGAGAGTAAATATATCTTCTTGCAGTGTATATGCAGTTTCTTTGACAAAACGTTCTATCACTTGACGTTTATACGTTTATGAATTGAAAACAGAATACTGGCGTGCTTGCATCTTTCTGTCCAGATTCTTCCCGATCCATTAATACTTTACGTCATCTGTTAAATAAAATTTTCTTCCACTGCCGCAGTGCCAGCGTTCGCGAAGATGACAATACATGATTCAGAGAGGTGATCCTTCATTTCTCCGACCCTTGAAGAAGAGGGGTCCATGATCCCAAGGGATCAGGTCTGATCTGAAGAGGAGGAAGGGGGAAGTCCTTTGGGATACCGCTAGACTTTGTCTTCATGCAAGCGACCATCCATATATTATGACTTATACACCGCCCTGTCAGTACACACACAACCGCGTGTGTGTATTGACTTATTCATTGTTCGGGCTATGGAATATTGAAGGATTTATAAGGATTTGCTGCCTCCTCGCGATACAGTCCTCGACTTTTATGAAGGCCACTGTTAAAATCGTATGTTCTGTGCAGTTAACAATACAACACCTAGCGCTTTACTTTGAAAGATTTGAGGAGGTTAAAGGGTGGTGCATATTGGTGCTTACGGATCTCTGCCCAGTAATTTTCCATTTTCGAGCTGTAGGAAAACCTATAGGGTGCTACAGGGACTAAGTTAAGATTGATCTCATTTAATTGTTATGCTGTTTGGAATAAATCACGTGCATCAGATAGGAAACGTCCAGTCATTGCTTACACGCTGCAGGTGTAAAAGAACAATTTTCAGTATTTATATTTCTGCACTTTTTCTGTACGGTTTGCTAAGACAAATTCACTTCCACATCATAAGGTTCGTGGTAGATATGTGATAGTGCAATGATTATGGGAGTAATAGGAATTAATTGTTGCATGATACTTACAAGACTATGATTACTAGAAAAACAAGGATGGATGTCGGCGTTATTGTTGTTCTCTTCTTCAGAAATTAGAAATTTGTGTGTCCCTAGCACAGAATTATTACATATTTAGTGTACTTTTCATTTTCTTGCAACAATATCATCTGGCTCATTTCTAAACGTTATGTTCATTTATTTCTGTATTTTTACCTTACATTTAGATTAAATATATTTTATTTTATTACAGTCACTGGCGAAGCAAGCATTTTGTGTAAGGTCGGCTGAGATATGAAATGTCAAAATTAATGGAACATCTAATTTGTGCTAAATATACCACGAGCATGGTGCTGTAATGTTATAAAGTTTTTTATGTTAAAAATTATGATATGTGACTAGCAATAACATAAGTGATAATTAAATTAAATTAAGTGAAATACTGAAAAATACTGTAAGACTTACTTTTAAATTTGATTGTACCAATAAAAACTCAGTTCTCCGGTACTTTTACTATGAAAATACATTAAGCTTTGAAATAAATTCTTGACGATTTATTGAATTTTACCGTTACTTTCTTCATAAACCTTATAAGATGCAGCGACGTTCTGCCGACAATCACGTAGAGATAGACAGAAAACATTATAAATGAAGAGAGCTGGCAACGTATATGGTTCACCTTCCCGCATAAACTAAGATTTAAGTATAATAAGTAATAGCAAATAGTGCTTGTTGTTAAAATAGCATAATTACACCATTAACATAACTATAATAGAACTAAAATTAGGGAAGTACTGCATTTGAAGCTGATATCGTCTGCATCCCGGTCTTGCTGTTAAGCTTTAGGTTCTGCAAAATCCCAGAAGAGGGCACACTTAATCAACTGGGGGGGGGGTGATGATTCATGAAATACCCTTTCACCTCTCCTTAACGGTGACATGAAAAGTCACTACTATGCTTGTGCAAGGCAGACTGAGCCTTCGACCCTGTTATTGGTGACCAGTTATTTGCATAAACTCTTTAATAAAAATTAACACATATGAGACAAAACACAAATTTGGGTAGACTCAGTCTGACAGACTTAATGAATGATTTCAACCTATAGCCTGTCACAGATCGTTGTTAATGCCTGTATGTAGCAAAGCAGGACTGTCGTCACTTTATATAAGTACAATTATGTATCTTTACAGATCTTTTTAATCAACGGTTCTTATAGTAGTGCGTCACATATGTTTTGAAGCATTCACTTTTTGAGATCATAATTACATTGTTAGTTATTTTACGTTATAAAAATATATGAATCTTATTTATTAATTTCCCGTTATTTAATATAATATCTCTTACTGGATATTTTTCACATAAATTAAGAATTTAGTTTTTTTCTTCTGAAATATAAAAATTATAATATTTAGTAACATTATTTTAATCATAAAGAATTTTTGTAAAATATCCTCATATTCAGACATCGTGCGTTGAAATAAACCTGTTTTGAAAATTAGGCCTACAGATAATGCAGTTCATCTTTTACTAAGACTATCTGGAGACCCCTGAGATTTAACTCAAAAGTTAAAAATCCTATAATAGCATCCCAGGCGTTGTTTTCCATCAATGTCCATTCAACAAACCCACAACAATGTAAACAATATTTCATTATGGTACAAACAGATTTAAATTTTGTGCCACATTATGTTAGTACAACTGGTTAATTTTTAATTGCTGAATGAGAGGGAAAATGCTGCGTTTCAGTTACAAGCCGTGATATAGGAAACTTTTGTATTGTATGTTTTTAGATAAAAGTGTAGGAAATAATTTTTTAGAAAGGCATTGATGCTTTCATGGCCTTCTTTGATAGTCTGTAAAATCTTCGGTAATTGAACTGAAACGTTTGGGGATGTCTTTTCTTTGAATTTTAATTTCGCAACACCGTCTCATAAACTGATCTTCTTTTGCTTGCTGCTATTTTTGTCTCTATCAGGAATTATAATGGTACATGTGAGTATTCTGATTGATCCATATTTTCCGATTACTTTTTTGAAAGTTCCCTCAGGAACAAAAAGTTACTTTCAATTTGATTCTATTTTACTTAACCTCAATAAATCTACATCATAAATTGCTTATCATCTTTCCATTTTTCGTATTTCATTTTTGGAAGCTACACAATCAAGAACAAATGCTACTAACAGTACTACAATGCTTCAGGGACTTCGAGTTGGGATATCGCGGACTATTGGTGTAAAAGTTTAACATAGCGTTGTCTAACCTTATAGAGAAATTTAGATCTAGACGTCTGAAATTATCCTGTATGCATTGCATTCATCTGACAGATTGAATCAAATGAGGCGATGTACAGAAACAGGAATTCTTTAGAACCAGGTGAAACATAACTTTTGAACGAACCACCTTCTCTTTTGTATGTAGAAAAATTTGCAAATTTGTTTTTAGAAGTACGCGAGTTCAGCTATACCACAAATACATTTTCTCTGATTTCATGCCTTAAATACAGAAAGAGACGTCAAATGCCATTTCTTCCTTTCTTAATGGCAGTTTATTTCTGGTAGCTTTTCGAGACATAGAACATGAAATGTATATTAGTTTCACTGTCTTAACTACTTAATATTTACAAGGTAAATGTCTGTTTTAAAAGTTAAACAAAGAAATTGAGGACTTTAATAAGATTTCCTCTAAAACATATTTATATTGAAAGATCATAAACCATGACAAGAAGAATAATTAAATTATTTTTACATATATGCACCGTTAAATCCTATAATTTTTAAAAAAAAACTGTGCAAAGCACAACTGCCCGAAAGTGATTAACTACATACATGAAATCTGTATTTAAATTAATTGATATTCGTTGTTTTGCAAATGATTGTTTAGTTATTAAATAATAGCATATTATTAAACTATTTTACACTAGAAGTGTACGCTATAGAAACCTGGAACTGTTGTGTTTTATTGGCTGGATCAAATGCGCATATCAGTCTATTTAAGAGCAACAGCGATGTCCCCTCTACTGTACAACCACACAGTGCACATCAATGTCGTATTGCTAGACTGTTTTTGATTTGTTTATTTAAGGACGCTCTTTAACAGCTCAGGTCATCAGCGTCCCATTCTAATCAGGGCGGGAAACTGCCGACAAATTTTGCTCAGAGGCCTCTTCTTTCAGGCTTGAGGTTCTTTTTCTTGCCGTAAATGTACGACACGGGACTCGTGGCTTTACTTCCCTTCCGAAGGAAGTCATACTTAGGATTTTTACGCCCGAAAAAATCCATCGATCCTGCCCGGGTTCGAACCCGCGACCTTCGGTTTAGAACGCCTGTGGTTACCACTATACCACCAGGACCGACGTATTGCTAGATAAATGTACTAGATTAATTTCAATTTGTTGGTAATACTTTATTATTTTAGTTGTTTTATGCTTCTAAGACTCCAAGAGTGGAAATATCGCTTTAAATGTTCTGCTATTTTAACATTTAGAAAGATATATTTTCAAATCATTAAAGAATGCGACTATCTATTGGGGAGGGGGTGCAATTCACCCTTGCTCACCACACAAATACTGATATCAATGAAAATTTGTCATGACCCTCGCAAATCTACGAAAAGTGATATCAAACTCAATGCATATACCAGTAAAAGGAATAGATTTAAAACTGCCCCACAAATTTATGCAGAATTAGTAGAAATAAATAAGAAGACAGCTACTGCTTTCTAAGGCTGATCTGATGGAGCATGTGGCAGTAAGGAAACCGTTGCTAAAGCGTTTTTAAAATAAACGATGAAGTAGACAAAATCGACACTGCTGATTTGTCTTAATTACTTCTCACAGATATCCAAATATGAGGGCTTTGTTATACCTAAATATGACCATTAAAGTAAATCAGAGTGTTCTGCCTGGGGTGTGAAGTTGAAAATGTGCAAATCAAAGAAAAGATGGATCAGATCTAACATCATATATTCCTTAGGTTTCATGCAATATCACCGGCATTGCATCTAGGAGGGAAAATTTCGGCTTGCAGCAACATAACATCGATATGGATACTGCTTGAGATTTTCTTGTCCGATATGATGGGAAAGGGGAGGGTTATTTCATAGTGTTTGTATGTACGTAATTCTGTGTATTTTTGTATATGTTTACCCCCCTCAGCTTTTATATATCAGCAAGCCATTGTTGAAATAAATGCACTACTAACTACTTACTACTGCAAGAGGTGCATTGCATCCAAAGAAAAGCAGAGGATGCTAAAACGTTTTGATTGGCTATCCAACATTCGATCTAAATCCAAGGTCGCGGGTTCAAACCGGCCAGGACCGATGGATTTTTTTGAGCGTAAAAATCGTAATTATGGCTTCCTTCGGAAGGGAAATAAAGCCGTGGGTCCCGTGTCGTGCATTTGCGGCACGAAAAAGAACCTCAAGCCTGAAAGAAGAGACCCCTGAGCAAAATTTGTCGGCCGTTTCACGCTCTGAATTGAATGGGATGCTGATGACCTGAGATGTTAAAGAGCTTCCGTAAATAAATCAAATCAATCAACCGACGTTCGGACGGTAACTCAGAAGGGTTATTATGCGATAATACAGGTATCTAAAAAATGCACCCTCTCTGGGAAGTTATCTGACAAGTAAGGTTGAGTATAGGATCAGAATAGCTCCAGGGGCTTATAAATTAAGTCTAGAGTATATTAGGCAGCTATTAAAGATAACGTGAATACTTTGATAAAAATAAACGTTTTGTTCCTTGTAATGAACATATTTTGTTTCCGTCATATTTTGAGTTAAGTTATTTATTTGGTTCCTCTTAGAAATGTCAGGAAATTGTGAGGTGTATTGAAATTAATGAGCGGTTCAGAAACCCTTCATGTCCGGTATGTCATGGATTATGTTTTAAAATTGCTAAAACATGATGACAGAACTAAAATAGAGAGATGTTTAAAAACTGTAATTTTTATAAAATAAAAACAGTCAAGTTTATTTATGACAAAACTACCTGCCTTAAAAACGCAGCATTTTTGTATCAGCAATTACACAGACATAATTTTCTCAGTAATAATAATTAAAATTATTGTCGTTATTATTAGTTTAAAATTAAATATTTTTCACATACACCTCACGCTAGGCTAATATTAGGAACCCAATTCAAATAGGAAAAATTCCAGGTCACAGCAAGGATTCGACCTACTGTGCCGATGTTCTTTCGTTTGAGCTACCGCACCCTGCCCAATAAAACCAAGAACCTCTTCCATTTTTTTTAATGATGTTTAACGCCCGTTTTTACTACGAGGCACCACAGGCTGTGGACTCTGATGACACACACCGCCACGGGTGGTCGAGGTCGTTAAGGCACGTAATCGTGAGCGGGAGTTCTGGGGTTCGAATCCCGCCAGGACCGTTCTCCCTGACTGAGGTTTTTTCCAGGTTTTCCTCAGTCCTCATAAATGGCAAATGCCGGGTAGGTACGTTTCCTTCCTTAAAAAAATTCTTTCTCATTTTATCATTTCGTCTCATGTATCATCAATGTCCACCTCCTGTGGTGCCTCAGTAGTAAAAATGGGCGTTAAACACTACAAAAAAACTGATTATACATGAAATGAAATAATATATTGAGAAAGGGTTGTTTTAAGGAAGGAATCGTTCCAGATCTAAGTTTAGGGAACCTCTCCGGCATTTGCCATTTACCATTTATGAGGACTGAAGAAAACCTGGGAAAAAAAACCCACTCAAGAAGGACGGTCCTGTGGGAATCGAACCCAAATCTCACGCTCATGACCTCGGTCACCCGTTGCGGTTCTCTCCCATCCGAGTCTATAGGCTCTGGGAGCCTCTATGAATGTCTCGTTGTAGAGGCTAAAACCTTGGAATACTTATGGCCCAGTCTTTATAGCTAATTTCACAGTTGAGGTTAATTTATATTTAATGCATTTTTGACACAAGCTGTGTATTAGACCAAGAAAATGTTTTTACTACACACTTAGAAAAAACGAAGAAATACTTGTCTTTTGTATGGTGGTCAATGATATATTGTCCGTTAAGTAACCAAATAGACTAAACAGCGTTCGTGTTCGTGGATTTTGTTTATACATTGATAATCCTGTTGTAATTAAAGCGCAAGCTTTCATTTAAAGCTATATCTGCTGTAGTTCTGTATCTTAACGAAAAAGATAAAGATGATAATTAAAACTTCTCTCTTTACTCTCTCGCACTATTGAAGTTCAAAGTTGTCATTGTAATTCGTATCGTATCGTTACGTTAGCTATAAAAGCAATTCAAGTTTTACCCTCTTGAAATACACTGTTATAAACTATATGTGTGTTTACAAAATAAATTATCTTAAACACATTTATTTTCATTTTAGGAGCAAACTAAAAACTAGGTAATGAAATGCAGAATATTTGAAAACCGAAAATAATTCGAGAACTCCAAACTTTGCAAAAGCGGTCCGTTAACATCGATGACATTCGGTAAAGCTGGATTCAAAGTAGGACGAATTTGTTTTCATTTGCTACGTTTCTCATTCTTATGTATTTTATCTGGTTCTCGTTTAATTCATAGCAGGGAAAAGGTCGCAAAAATACACCAACTCCATTCTCCATCCATGACAAGCTAGATTATATATTAGTCACAACACTGACGAAAAAATAAACTACGAAGATCTGGGAAAAAACTTCAACATATTCGTAAAATGTTATATTAAGTAAAAGTACTGGTAGGGGATTAAATCCAGGTCAATACTTCTGAGACAATTTCATGTGCACGAATTGATTTCTTGCTCTAGTCTACTATGGATAGATAATTTGCAACTTTCGTATGTGAACAAGTCTCTGTAAAGCCATTTTGATTTTAGATATTGTTGTAGATTAGGTAATATGTGTGGATTATGTTTATTGTGCTTTCATAATAGTAATCGCCCGATTATCTTTCATTGTGGTTCTTGAAAGTATAAGCAAAGAATGTGGACAATTGTTACTCTTTTGTAGTTTTGTATGTCTCCTAAAACATTTATTGATCATATAGATCTCTGTAACAAGCAGTTTTCAGATAATTATGTCCTATTGGGCTGGTGGTAATGCAATGCAATTTAAGGATATGGAACACGTTTATTAGAATAAACTCTCAGCTCATTTTTAGTGATAGTAAATTAACTATTTTTATAACATGTACAGGAAGTGAGTGAAATGAGTCTCCTATCTCTTATTGACTTTTCTAGAATGTTTGAGTCAGTTAATACGAATATAAAATAGTCTCAAAACGTAATACTGCACTTACCTGAAAACTCGATCTAATGGTTTCGCTCCTATCTATCCCGCCGACTACAGTGCGTTGCATAGAAGGTCACTTTTCGCTTTGGAGGTCAGTAGAGTGTGGAGCGGCACAAGGGTCACTACTGGGACCAATATTCATTTCTATTTATATAAATGACTCACGAACCACATAAAGCATATACCAAACTCACACACACACACACGTGTATATGCGACCTATAACTGTATACGTATACACCACCTAACTTACTGATCAACTCCATAGCTGACCACGAAGACCTAGTCTCAGTATCAACATGGACTAAAAAAACCATCTTATCATAAATCTGGGAAAATCGAAGGCATTCATAATGGGGCATAATCGATTATTGAACAAAACTAATCGAACATACTCATTCCCGTGAAACTTAATAAAACAAAAGTGTCAATAAAAGCTTTAAAAAAAAAAGTCTATTTTGACAGATATCTAAATTCCATTCCATGAAAGATCTAAAGAAATTTCTGATATTCAATTTGAAAAATGGGAACCCTTATACAGGTATTAACATACGCAACACTTCGATTACTGCGATATCCTGTTAACTGACATCACGACAAATTATGGACAAAGACTACAACGTGTTATACTGCCTGCAACTTACATATCACTCCCACTTTTGAATTCTTATAATGGCACCGATTGGATGCTAGAAAAGAGACGCACTCCCTCATTTTTCTGCATCTCACTAGCTATCGACCCGTTTTCACTATTGTGATAAGATTCTCATCACAATTTAAACACACGATAGAAGAACATTTTTCATTATCTCTATACGTATCTATCTAAGCCTATTTTTGAGCCTCTTACTTTTCGTCAAGGGAAGGGGGGATACGGGTTGGGCATCAAAAATAAAGAAAGACTTGAACAAAATTTGACTGGGGTATATTTGGTTAAGGGGAGAAGACATTACGCGCGATAGCTGGAAACTATAACAGACGTTTGAGAGATAATAGATAGGCAAAATACTCAATGGGCAGAAAAAGCATCGCTTATCCTGCAGGTTCGAATAGATCAGGTGTGGAGGAGGGGTATTATCTAGATATCTGTGGGAGAGAAGAAAGAAGTGGTCTCGCATGGCTCGGATTAGCAGCTTGGAAAGGAAATAAAACAGTTAATGCTTTCGGGGAAAGAATTTGCCATTGTGCGGAGAAAGCGATACCCGGAGGTATATTCTGGCAGAATGCAGAGAAACTAGAGCTTTTAAGAAATGACTACCACACTTGAAATTCTGCCGGGAAATGTTGGTGTATGAACAAATCGGGAATATTTCTAACCGAGACCCAACAAAGAAGGTTAGTAGAGAAGAGAGGGAGTGGGGGAGGGGCAAGTAAAGGGAAGGAGGCGGCAAAGGGTCTACTCGCGTTTTTTTTTTTTTTTTTTTTTTTTTTTTTTTACAAGGGCGGTATTAGCATAGGCAGCCGTAAGGCCTATTACTGCTACTACTTTTCCTCATCCTTTATGTCGGTCCTGGTGGCGAAGTGGTAACCATATTTCCTTCTAAACCCAAGATCGCGGATTCGATCCCTGCTAGGACCAATGGATTTCTTCGGGCGTAAAAACCCTAAGTATAGCTTCCTTCGGAAGTGAAGTAAAGCCGTGGGTCCCATGGCGTACATTTAGGCATGAAGAAGAACCTCAAGCCTGAAAGAAGAGGCCTCTTAACAAAATTTGTCGGCCGTTTCACGCCCTGATCTGAGATGTTAAAGAGAGTATATAAATAAACCAAATAAACAAAAATCATCCTTCACAGTTGTGGCTACTCGTCTCTGAAACTCTCTTACGTCTAATATCAACGACTGCCTCACAAGTTATTTGGAGAATGCAACATTTGACAAGTTCAATGTTCAAATTATTATTGCCATAACTGTATTGTATACGTTGTAATCATTATTGAAGTGAAAGAGAGGACTTTACAGCCTTAACCTCGCAAGGTAAAATAAATATTATTATATCAGAATACATATACTCTTATATCTATCATTTGTGCATATATTGTAGTCAATTTCTATATTTTTAAACAGCAAAATTGTGTTATCTCATAAGGTTAGAGTGAAAGTCGTAGACCGGAGAAAAGTTTTCATCCAGCCCTCTTTATGGCAGTTGTACAACGATGTTGAGCAGAGGGTGGAGTTGGTAATTTGGCCGTCAGCGTAGGAAAAACACGGCGAGGGAGGGCTCAAAAAGATCTAGCTAATTAACAAACCTTACTTTTTGCTTCTTGGCGTGTAAGAAACGATCGCCGTTTGAAAACATTTGGCTGTTCATCTTCCCTGTGGGGCTGTTGTTTCTTTTTCTGAAATTTCTTCCAGAGATGCGTCACCTGCCGTAGCTCTGTAATCTGTAACAACTTCCACCTACGAGCAGTGGCTGACATCCATAATAAGCGGAAGGAATACATAATAAGCTGAGAAACGCTAAGGATAAGGTTTAGATCCGCCTGAATATTTATGAATGTAGAATTTATTTAAAGTTAGCCTTCACATTAATGGCGCAGATTGCGGTAGATGAACTGTGAAACACTCGATAGATTCGCTAAAATGTTTTAACGTTTTTGTTCTAATGACTAGCCAGTAATTTCCTCGCGCAAGTGCAAAATACTTTTACTTTTGCCGTGTTCCTCCTTTATGATTATTCTGGGAGTACTAGATACACGATTTTTATTTTTATACATTTCAAATACTTTCATTTTGAAGCCTTGTTTTAAATGTCTTTTCCTTTTATATTGTTCTGAAAATAACATAGACGTTTCTATTAGTGATTAGAGTTCTATTTTGTGAATCAAGCCTATCAGGAAAATAAATCTACTTTTAACACCTGTATCATATTTATATATAATCAATAGTTATAAATTATATTTTTTTCAGACATTCCTAAACATTCCCTGTTTAAAATTCCATGCCTTTCTTACCAGGAAGAGCACGAAATAAACATTACCGTATCTGTGGATAATGTTACCAATGTCTCAGTGGTAATAATTGGTGGTTTTTAAAACTAATTTGGTGTTTATCATCGT
This sequence comes from Metallyticus violacea, assembly GCA_030762175.1. NCBI lineage: Eukaryota > Metazoa > Arthropoda > Insecta > Mantodea > Metallyticidae > Metallyticus > Metallyticus violacea. Next base: position 56,972,757 of record CM060832.1, on the reverse strand, counting down.
TGTTATGGAATTTCCTTCATATATTATACTAATTTTCTGTTTAACATTTATTTTCCTCGCACTAAAATGAGTTACTGTATGCATTTTCCAATTAAGAGATCAGCTGTTATAGATTTTGTCCCACGCTGAGATTAGATTGATTGATTGACTGATTGATTTATGAACGCTCTTTAACATCTCAGGTCATCAGCGTCCCGTTCAACTCAGGGCGTGAAACGGCCGACAAATTTTGCTCAGAGGCCTCTCTTTCAGGCTTGAGGTTCTTTTTCGTGCCGTAAATGTACGACACGGGACCCACGGCTTTACTTCCCTTCCGAAGGAAGCCATACTTAGGATTTTTACGCCCGAAAAAATCCATCGATCCTGGCCGGGTTCGAACCCGCGTTTTGGGCCCCACGCTGAGATGATTGTCAGCATGGTTACTTATGCAAATAAATCTTAGAATAAAAGTTAAGTAATATAATAATTGCACTGAGGCCTGGTTTCAAAGCTCTGTAATAAATTAAATTAAAACACATATGTAATACATTACAAAATACAATAACTGTTCAATAAAGAATAATTATTTTTGACATCATACCTTTATGCATTCTCATAATTTTGATGATGCTTCTCAAAGTAATCCCTGTTGAATAGAATGCATCCGCCACTCTTCAAAGATATGTTGGAAACCATTTTCTTGATAGGTACTTCAGAATCATCTCCGCAGCCTTCATCACTGCTTCTGACGATGGAAAATACTTTCCAAGAAGGTGATTCTTCAATTTGAATATAAAGAAAAGTCACACAGGGCTAAATCTGGACTAAGGGAGGGCAAGGGACAGACTTCACGTAGATTTTTGTTAGATATTCAGCAACAACATTTGAAATATGAGCTCGTACATTATCATTGCTGCACGGAAACATGGCCTTTTGCGTGTGACATGGCCTTGCAGAGTTTTCAGGATGTATCTGCATTGTTGCCCAGTTACAGTTGTGTTTGCAGGTACGACATGCCGATAAACCATTCCTTGAATATGGGAAAGTGTGATGACCAAAACTTTCCCAGCAGATGCTACTGATGATAGAGCTTTGCTGTTTGTTCTCAGGATCGAAATGATGTAGCTAAGTTTCATCAGCAGTGATTACCTTTGAAAGAAACTCCACACCTAACCTATATTATCTTCTTCTGTACATGTACGTCCTTTTGATCGGGAATCAGCGGTTTTGAATCCACCATGCACAAACATGTTTCATGTACAACGAGTGGGTGGCATCCAATTAATTTTTAGAATTTCTGAACGTGTTCATAATGTTATTTGACGATCATTTCTCACAACGACATCAGTGGTGTTAATGGTTTCTTCCGTTAGGACAGAAACTGGAGCACCGGGTCCACCCCCCTTGAAATTAATTCTCTCCACCCTTTATACATTATACTATAGAATAAGAAACACTGTCCATAGACCTCAGTTGAATATTTGTTGAGAAGAAAGCAGAATTTCAAAGCAGCATATTGTTCATCGCATATCACCTATAGGTGGAACTGAACATGTTTAAACTTGCACACATCCCACAAGTTGCGATCCGGAAGTAATAACAAAGAAACTAGTGCCAAGTGTACTCGTATATTATACATTAAACTATCAAAAAATTGACATTTGAAATTTTAAGGTGAGAAACTATGTTAATTCTTTGCTGAACAGCCAGTCATGTGTAATTTTCGATTAAATAGATTAATAATCATCACATTCAGTGCTAAATAAAATTTGATAACGCTGTTATAAATGTTTTACAGTACAAAAAGCTTGAGAGTCTTTAGTTAAAATGCTGCCTTTTGTAGTATCAGTTTAAAAAAAAATATTTTTGATTCTGCATTCATTTTTGTTTCTCAGTTAAGAGTATTAGATTCTGACTTATCTGGTATGGAGGACTATGGGTACTGCCCGATTGCCAATAACTGTGTAAACCAATTATTATAAAACGCGCCATTTGGGTTTAAAAAGTTAAAGTTCCATATGAAGACATTTATAAACGGCTATCTCGTATCCTACTTGCATTTTCATATAAATGTATAAAACTAAATAAAAATAAACAATTAAAAATGCCAGATTATAAGATGATGTGGTCTTCTAAAGTATTCGTATATGGATATTTCCATGTGGGTACAATACAATATAGTTAGCAATAAGTGAGACGTTAATTTATATATGAACAGTCTATTTATTTGGCCGGCATTGAAAAAGTCTACTATAAATTATGTTTATTTAAAGAATGAAGAAAAATATGACGAGCCACAATGATCAGAAATTGCAACATTTACAAGCCGTTTCTTATGCATATACAGATAGCATGCGTTCATCTCCATAGACAGCCAATACAACTTCCCCTGACCGGACCCTGCTTCGTAGGTCTCGGTTGCCCCCGTCAGCAATTTCATTCACAGCTCTAGTGATTAGCAACGATGTGAAAGCGCTTCCACTGCATGCTTCTCGTCTTCCTGTGACCTGCACATCTCAGATATTATCTGTAGTTCACTGGAAAGTCTTAGGAGAACGCTCAAGCTCGCCGGAGCTGATTCACACAGCTCTTGCATACCAGAGAGCAACTTCGATCAGCGCCGGAATTCTCTACAGCGTCCTTAAATCATAAGCAATAAATATCATATACTATGAGGATCTGAGCCAGATGAGTCAACCTGTATGAGATGCCTGAACCTCAAACCAAGTCCCTGTCCAGGCTATCACAATTCATAGTACTCTCTCCGCAGGTGAAAAATATGCGAAAACTGGAAAATCGTTCACTCAAATTGAAATATTTTTATCGTCCAGCTACATTTAATATTGCCGACATCTCAGCCACGGGACTGCCTTTTTGTGATTACGATCCCGAAGGGGACACTCAGGGAGAAAGGTATGAGATGAAGGAATCACGAGGTGGCCAGCAGCTAGGGTGGACGATTCACACGCGTAGACGAGTCCCTAACGTATTCTAAATTTTATAGTGACGGACACGTAACTTGGCGGTTGATCGCACAGAAAGAGAGCTTCGTTCATGATAATGAAGTTGGAACGGCCGAGAGAGGGCGCATATGTTTACTAATATATTAAAATGTACTTTCGATATGTATATAATTTCTTATTTGTTAAACTATATGTAAATTTACGTAAACATTTTCCGCATATAAAGTGAATTTATATTGTTAGTACTTTTTTTTTTTAATTTCATTTAAGCTTTATACGATTTTCATTTTTAGCCATACTATATTTTAAATTGCAGGAGTAAACAATTTTTACCTCCGCCACTCTTACCAGAGATATTCCGTTTCGGCAGAGGGGACGTTTCTAAATCCAAGAATGGGTTATTACAGTTTCTCTGGTGTTTTTTTTTTCTGTTTATTATTAATTTAACATTATGGAGACAATATTGTATACTTTTATTTCTTTAGAGACTTTTCCTTTCTGTTTCTAATTTTGTAATACTTATTTAAGATATTCATTACATATAAACAATAATAATAATCATCATCATAATCATATAGTTGGTCCAGTGGTAACCATACTTGCCTCATAGACCCAAGATTGCGGCTTCAATCCCGGCCAGGATCGATGAATTTTAAAAATCCTAAGTATGGCTTCCTTCTAAAGGGAAGTAAAGTCTTGGACAATACGTTGAAATTTTATGAGCAATTCTACCACCAAGTATTCTAATTTTTATTGCCATAACAGCGGTAATGATGCTACTGGAGTATACAAAAGCAGATAAATCCCGGCTTATAAACGCTTGCAGATATTTTTATTCCCTTGAGATTTTAATGCAAATTAAATAAATACATTCAATTAAATCCTTAGACATCATCATATATTACTTTCATCTAAAGTCAATAACATAGCATTATAATTTACAACTCAAATTACAGTTCAGTTATCCCGTGTAGTAGATTTATGTAACGTAAAAGAAAAGCCTGGAGGCCTCTGACCAAATTTATCGGCCGTTTTATGCCCTGAATCGAAGGGGACGCTGGTGGCATATGTTAAAGAGCATCCATAAATAAATAAATAAATAAATAAATAAATTATTATTATTATTATTATTATTATTTATAATTCTCAGAGAGGCTTGCTCTTAGCCCAGTAAGAAAATGCGAGAGAAGTCAGTTATGATGTCTTATTTATAAAACGGTTTAGAGTTCACAGAAGAGTGGAAAGTGTGCTGTTGTCTAATGTACGTTATTCGATCTTTTCCAACATAAATGACACTTTTTGCGGACATAAAGTAAAAGATAAAGATTTTGAGCGAGAAAGCTCTGCAGATTATTTATTTTTTATTTATAAGTTGAATAAGCCGCTATATTTGGAAATGTAGAATAATTTTTCTCTTATAAAATTATGGAAAACCGAATTAGTAATTAGCATTTTTTTTATTTTATAGCCATCTTTAACTTCATTATTCATGTCGGTAACTTTGACTGGACATATTGGTAGTTCGTTATTAAACTTTTAGAGCTAATTGGTTTTATCACTTTGCTTTTAAACACTGAAACACACTCTTATTCACTCTCATTGTATATTTTTCAGAATTTGTGTGGATAGAGAATGCTCTAATTAACGGAACGTTTCCATACGCAGCCGAAAATCAAACCCGGGTCTCTGGAATTACAAGTCAGCAAGTTGACCGCGAAGATAATTTATAAAAAAATTAATACATTATTTAATTATAAGCTCGTGTTTTTGTCTTTTTGCGTTATGTTTTAGTACACGTGCAAGCGTATTTCTAATGTTTTAGGTCATACTTTCGCTGAATTCGTTGTTGCAAACAAATGATTCAGCTTTCAGTCTTGTGTATTTGCTGTCCTTTGAGTCCGCAGGGCAACTAATAATCCTATGAATGTGCAGGTGTAGATATATGACATTTCGTCCATTTTCAATTTCTGAAATAAAGAATAAATATAATCTCGTATTCCTCTACAATGTCTTGCAATTATAAATAGATTTTATTGAAATGAAAATTGTAATATTATTACAAGCACATTGTTTCGTTGTCGTTGTCTTCCTCTTACTGCTGCCCGGGCCCAGATGCCGCTCGAGTGAGCATTCCATGAAACCCCCCTGGTAGCAAGTCAAGCGGGGAGATGATTATGACATGCTCAGATGATCCCGGAAACTATGGAATTGTCTTTGCAGGATATGGGAAACCCCGAAAAAAACACTCAGATAATTCATCCCAGCCAAGATTCAAACGCAGGCTTCCAGGATTACGAAGCAGAACACGCTACCCCAACACCACCGCTATGATCCATTATAATACATATTGGATTTGTGATAGCCGCCAGGTAAGGTATATTACGCCGATTGGTGCCGTCCGCATCGTATGTCGTCCAGGTACAGTGATGGCGGATCCAAGTCTCGAACTCAGCGAGACACTGCTTAGTGCACTTATCGTTGACGTGGAGGAAGATGCTCACCCGAAAATCAGTTGCTATACATTCCATCTGTCTCTTATGTTTCTGCTTTTTATTTTTGTCAGGATAACTTCTTCCAGAGGTCAAATTCTTCTCTAGATTGACTTTGAAATAAACAGATCTTTCGCACTATTTGTACCATTTAGTGATCTGATCTAAAATATTTGTGAACAGTCAATAAGTGTTTATTGAATCCTGGAATTGAACGCAGTAGCCTCCTACTGAAACGAATTATGTATGCAGTGAACAATTTAGGACACGTTATAAATATTTTAAACTACGTTTATGCTTAATCAAGGGCATATCAACATCTGCGAAACAAATGAGAACTACACCATCAAATTAAACTGGGAATGAGTCAGTCATTTTAAAAGTGTTGAATAGTGTAACTGAATACATTATAAATACATGGGTTACTTTCACACATATGTTTGTGACACTTGGACCTGCTCATTGCTTATGGGTGGAGTTGCCTACGATAAACCTAAATAAGAGTTAATGTACTGTTTTCCACAAACATTACTTAATGTGAGACTATGTAATGAATGCTTTTCTTTCCCCGATGCATTTTTACTCACCAAAGTATCGTTTTATTCGTTCATATCCTGAATAATTTCAGTCATATACGAGGACAACGATTTCGTCGTTATCGACTGTAATTTCAACTTTTTTGTTGCCTTTGATTTGTTTTACTCTGAAGGAGTGCTGTTGATGACAGCTTCAATTTCAAAGTTGCATATAAGAACAACTGGGATCATTGCTAGCTTTATTTACTTCCAAATATGAGGGTTAATCATTTAAAAATAAACGTCTAGTGGAAAAGCACAATACTCTGTATTCAGCAAGAATAATCCCTGTATCTGTTGAGACAGCTCTTCCTCAGTTAAACAAGACCCTGAGAGTCTCTGTGGAAGAAGTTGCTGGGTTGCTGTTGAGTAGCGTTTTGTAGTAGTGTTTCGTGAGTATGGCATTCATAGTTCATAAACTTTGAGAAGTGCACCATATTGATCAAAAAAGTGTCATGACTATCTTCTATTTTCCCATTGGATGGCGCCTACACCAATGGTGTTCGACTTATGCGCTATGTCACGTGACGCATTAAGATCGACTACGTTTTCCGGTACACTACCTTCGTTTTCATAGGATAAAATGTGCTAGTAGCCGGAACACTATTCTACTATTCCGTTTTAAAATAACTGACTGCCATATTTCTACCGAGATATGCGTTGAATAAGATTTGATTTTAGTAACATTGATAAATTTCTTTTGCTCCTTGGAGCATAACATTTCGTGATTTTTTTCTCAAATATAGTTAGAATTATCTCCTTTGCTTTTCCTTTAATTTAACCAACATCACGTCGTCCTAGTAGATATCATATTTAAAAGTTGTCGAGAAAACTACAATTAGAGCATGCTGAACGATAACTCATAATAAATTTTAAATTAAAATAGAAATTTTAAATAGATATTATAAAGATATCAATGAATGATCCAGTATTTAACAAAATCGATTCCCTGAGGCATTCCCAAGCAGAATTTGTTAATTCAAAGACTTGTGTTTAAATTCTGGATAGTGACTTGCACGTAGCTGATATAAAAATAAAATGTAAATAGGAATATCTCAACAACATTAAGTACAGTACCCTGTCTCTTAGACACCCGTTTGCTGGACTCCCACAACACCCTGTACTCATAAAGCTATGTTTTCTACCAATAAATTACAGGTTTGTTAAATGATTACAATTTAGTACCCGAGATCCTCTCTTGGAACGAAATTGCTGAGGACCTACCTCTTACGTCTCACCCACTTCTTTGTCTATCGTCACATGCACTGCCCTCTCTCATTTTCATTTTCTGAATATCCCCTACCCACTACGTTCTCGTGATCCACTGACTGGATAATGGGCCGTTCAGAGGAATCAGCAAAAACGATTACAGATCAGGTGATTTAACATTCCCTGCCAGGTCAAACGGAACGCTTGAGCTTGATCGAAAGTGTTGGACATGCCCGGTAAGTACAGAACCAAAATGATAGCCTTAATAGCTCACGCCCATTAAAAGTTAATGTTGAAGCATGTACAGTTAGCCCAGAATGTGTTTTGTGTTGCTCTGGCTCATAATTTAAACACTGCTAGTTCTTCTTCAGTGACAAACCAATTCACGTTTTATTCTGTTAATTGAGTGATTTTCCTTCTGCATTCATTTATGAACATCTTTTGCGTTACAATAAGGAATTTAAGCCATTTTGGCATTTGTATTGAGAACAGCGACACCATTTTGATTAGTATAGTAATTACTTGACTCAAATTCTTACGTGCACAGCAAAAGGAACTCGCAAGCATATTTAAAACTTTGGATATACCAAAACTCAGTTATATTTTAAATTTTATAACACATAAAATTAATATTTCTGTAAAATATATTAAATAAATACTTAAAATATTTTCTTAAACGCATAAAATGCAGTTTTAATTAAATAATATTTAAGAAAATCCAAATTTCAGACGTATTATTGCTGGAACAGAATATCTCTTTACTGTTTTTTTTTATAATTTCAGAAACTATCACTATTTTGCTGGAAGCTGTTCTGCATACATTATCCTTTCACCTTCTTTCTTTCTATCTATCTTTCTTTCTTTCTTTCTTTCTTTCTTTCTTCCTTTCTTTCTTTCTTTCTTTCTTTCTTTCTTCCTCCCTCCCTCCCTCCCTCCCTCCCTCCCTCCCTCCCTCCCTTCCTTCCTTCCTTCTTTCTTTCTTTCTTTCTTTCTTTCTTTCTTTCTTTCTTTCTTTCTTTCTTCCTTCCTTCCTTCCTTCCTTCCTTCCTTCCTTCCTTCCTTCCTTTCTTTCTTTCTTTCTTTCTTTCTTTCTTTCTTTCTTTCTTTCTTTCTTCCTTCCAAAGCGATAAAGTGCAGTTAGTATAGTGTGTAGATGCCAAAATGTGATGGTTGCAAACGTAAGAGCGTACAGGTTGAAATGCCCGTTTTTTGTTTATTTATTTTTTCAAACTTTGCCTCAGTGCGAATCTACAGCTGATGCTCCAACTGACCCTTGTTCCTCTATGCTTTATTTATAGATAATATTTATGAATCTTATGCTAGTCCTACGTTAAAGAGAACATCGTCTTTGCTTAGGCGTTAGATCATTGGTGTCTGCAGCTTCATACCGTCAATGCATATCAAAGATGCAATGCAATAGTGTGTTGGTATGACAGGGAGCTTGCCGTAACGGTGATCTCTGAGATTATCTTTTTTTTTAAGTATGTTAAACGATGCCAAAAGTAAAAACAACTACAACTTATCGTTGCAAAATTTAGGGATGATACAAATAGTGAATAATGTTACTTAAAAATAGAGAGTTTGTCCTGGTGGTGTAGTGGTAAACATACTTGCCTCGTAAACCCAAGATCGCGGGTTCGATCCGGGCCAGGGTTTTTTCGGGCGTAAAAAGTATACCTTTCTTCCGAAGGGAAGTAAAGCCGCGGGTCCCGTGTCGTACATTCTTCTTCATGTTGAGCATGTGCAGGCTCTACTTTTGCTTACGCACTACTCCCAACTGCCATTTTCAATTCCCAACAAATCACCGCTATATTAACATTTTCCCACATGTTGTTATTTCCCATATGCCACATTTTGCGATAATATATAACTTATTAATGTCGCAATTTAATTTATAGAAGTTTGAAATTAATTATTAAACTTTAATTGAATTAAAAACAAATCTTTGTTTTTACATTCATATTCTATTTGTCACTCGAAGCCTTACGCCGTTTGGTGCTCTGATGTGAATGTGAAATAAATTCCACATTATGCATCAGTAATACATTAATTTAATCTGCTACATTAATTTAGTAGACTATTTACATGTTTCACAAAAAAAAAAGACACAAAATCTGCCTCTGTATGACTATATCACTAAAAAATAGTGCTGGAGGATAATAAATTGTAGGCAACAAAATTTTCGCTCACAGAGGCCACTTTACTTCTGCATCCAAAGAAGCTTAAACAGTGACTGAAAAATAATAATTTAATACCTTTAATTAGTAACAAAACGGGAATATGTAGCTATCTTAGCAGGTTCCAAAATACATTGTCCGCGATTCTTGCATTTATTATCTGCTTATTTGTTTTTGGCGGTAAATTTCAATAGGAAGTACCTTTATTGCAATACCTATTTCTCTCTCTTTCCAAAAAAAAAAATAAACATTTTAAGAGAATTACTTTACCAGCCCCAAGGAAGAACGGAAAGGAGGGCATACATACAAATGCAGAAATAGAATATGTGTTTACACCTAGGCACTTCAGAAGAATGTTATATATGAACACATTGAGCTATACTGTGTTAAAATTCTGAATTGTATATTGTTTATAATTTTTATGATTTAATTAAAGCTAAATTGTCAGTTTTAACGTAATAATTAATTATATAATGATTTATGAAAATAAATCTATTTTAAAACAATGCTCAGGTATTTAGAAAAGCTGACAATTCAAAAAACTGGACATTCTGAAACAAAACTAAACATTCGATCTATGATTATCCATAAAGGGGATCTAAAAAGTATAAATAGCTACCCTGAAGAAAAAATCATTTTCGGATAATGTTTTAACGCTTGTTTTTACCGCAGAGGCATCACAAGCGGTGGACACTGATGATACACATCCGTTATCGCGATCAATGAGTTAAAGTTCGAATTCCTTCCTCACGCACATGTATTTTTTAAGGAAAGAAGTCTACCAGCCCTAGTTTAGGGTATTTCCTCGACATTTGTCATTTATGGGCACTGAGATAAACCTGGACAAAACCTCAGCCAGGGATGACGGTTATGGTGAGAATCGAAACCTAAACCTCCCGCTCACGACTCCGTGTCTTAACGATCTCGGCCAGTCGTGGCGGTCTGAAGTAGTGTGGGTGCACACTTTAGCAAGTCTTCCCATTTCTCATGTAGCAGTGTGTTCTTTAACCCTAAACTGCAGTACATAAAAGTTGTTTATTTACTATAGGCAGGTCAATGAACCTCCTGAGTAGATGCTTGTGGTGTAAAGGTAGTTCACGGAGCAAGTAGTTTCTTTTTAAAATGGTTAAAAAAACTTGTCAAAAAGTTATAAAGAGGACATAAAATACCCATCACTCCCTCAAAGTCGGTCCTGGTGGTGTAGTAGCAACCATATTTGCCTTCTAAGCCCAAAGTCGCGGGTTCGAATCCGGCCAGGATCGATGGATTTTTTTCGGACGTAAAAATCCTAAGTATGGCTTCCTTCGGAAGGGAAGTAAAGCCGTGGGTCCCGTGTCGTACATTTACGGCAAGACAAAAGAACCTCAAGCCTGAAAGAAGAGGCCTCTGAGCAAAATTTGTCGGCCGTTTCATGCCCTGAGTTGAATGGGACGCTGATGACCTGAGATGTTAAAGAGCGTCCGTAAATAAACAAATAAAAAAACTCCCTCAAAAAAATTACTGACGGTATTCCTAGGTATGAAACATATTATTTCACACCATTTTGAACATATGACGTTCCAGAGCAAAACAAAGACACTTCAGTTCAGAGGCATGTCATTCCCTTATGTTTGATCCGTAGGGTATACTTTTTAGCCTGCCTCAGAGAAAATTATTATATCTTTTTTATCAATATTTGCTTTAGACACTAATCAGCAACTTTTACACATGCCACACTATAGCTATCCAAAACTGCACAAAAGTCAAAATTCAGCTCTTGGGAGCGAATGTTTAAAAAATCATCCACATTATCAAAAAGTGAGCTAAAATAGCATAAACATGTTTATGGTACGGTAAATTCGAAATATGGTTCTGCTCCGAGTGCTTGTTCGTCACTGTTTCTTGCTCGATTTCCTCGATCTAATTTTCCAATTTGCATGTGAAATAGTAGATTGTCATAATTTTATGCTAAATATACAATGTGAATAATTAAAGTCCCTTTTCAGCAAAGAATGTGCAAGATATCATCTCAGAATTTCAATGTATTTTAATTGTTTTGATTTGGTTTATTTACGGACGCTCTTTAACATCTCAGATTATCTACGTCCCATTCAATGTAAATGTACGACACGGGACCCACTGCTTTACTTCCCTTCCGAAGGAAGCCATACTTAAGATTTTTACGCCCGGAAAAACTCATCGATCCTGGCCGGGATTGAACCGTCGATCTTGGGTTTAGGAGGCAAGTATGGTAACCACTACACCACCGACCAATGTGTTTTAAGAGGGAGTGTTATAAACATGAAAGGCAAATGTTAATTAATAGTCCAATTTGAAAGAAAATGCACAAATTTTAGGTAAAATGCTGCAAGGATTTGGCTGACGTAAAACAACCCAACATTAAAATACATTAATATATATCAATTTCTATAATGAAACTTCATGTAAAACCGGAGAATATAAGGGAGGTATAAAAATATAGAGAGAGGAAGACAGAATAGTAAATAGTCGGTCTGTAGTCAGCAACTCTAAATGAAGTTTAAGAAATAAACCAAAATAAGCAAATATCCACATATATAAGAGTTTATCGATATATATATATAGCTCCCCATGTTTTCGTACATGACAAGAATAAAAATCAACAATGCAAAATGACAAATGAAAATCGTGGATGATTGAAATGGCTACTACAAATTAACAGCGAACACTATGAATCTTATATGGATATGTTGCAGTAGTTTCTGTTGCCACAACTTCATGAAGACAACAATATGAACATCGTATTTCAGAAAGGGTGCACACCCTTACACTGGGCATGGGAGGTGCGTCATTTTCTAAAGAATTTAAAAATTACCCAAGTTTTCTAGAATGTTACAACGGACATGGGCTGAATTGCATTACCGTTATGAGATGTGCAGAGTGGCCAGTGGGAGTCATGTAGCATTTTGAGAAATCTCCCATTTTTCATTGTTGTATACGCCAAGTTTCACAATTTAAAGTTTACTAGTAAATGTTTCCAAGTGTTTTCATTTTATCTGTACCCAAACGCTTCACCCTATAAACTGGCATGGTGTAGTATGAATTTTATATCGTAGGTTATGTTTTAAATCTAAAAGTTTTAGCTCATGCCAACAATATCCACCTAATGTTTTTGCAAGAGTTTAGGTTAGGAATATCAAAATAAGAATATTTAGGTATTTATGCTATACTTAAGTTTTTTCTATTCAAATTTATTATGACAATAACAACATAGTTTTAAACCACATGCACAAAATTAGACTAAATACTAAGTATAAGAATTGAATTATCTTAATTTTCAAATGTTTAATTCAGTAGCTTCAACAAACGTTTTTCAGCTAAGCGTTATCCCAGGGTATTGCATAGAAATGAAGCACAACTTGATAAAACAATTACCCACTAGCTGCCTAATTCTATTAGAAATTCCTTCTGACATTGCCTGGCTGGTCTCGCAGAAACTCCAGCAAATAAGTCTCTCAACCATCTCAAAGAATTTCTTACGTAATACAATTGAATAAACACTTTTCTTCTGTAGTATAATAATCTATTCTTTTTTGTTTTAATATATCACATATGGTAACTGCCTTTAAACAGAAAGCATTATACTAGTTGATGATAATGAGCACATATATTTTTGTTTTAACAATTCTTTCTAATTTCTTAAATGCTAAAAAGCTTAATTTCGGGAAAATTTGATCCAACATAAATCGATTTCCTAAGAGGATTACCTCAGTGTTCAAATTGAACAGATTAAAGACGAAGAAGCTTAAAGAGAAAACAGCATCTTTAAAATTTGAAGTTTTAGAGATGGTAGGGACTAAATTACATTTGTTTGGATCCTTAAAGAGTATATATAATATGAGTACATCAAAAATGGTCTATGCAGTTTTAAAATATTAGTCATTTCTGAATATCAGTCTGATCTTAGACTCTCTAGCACAAAACATGAAACTTCTGAAAAAGGTAGCCACAGAAGCAAAACCATTTTATATGCTAGAGAGTTCGAAGTCGCTTTCAACCAGAAGACAGGAAGGATCCGTACGTGGTACAAAGGATAGCCCCAGTAAAACTGCGACGGCCTTGAATGATTCACCTGCCGCAGCTATTTTTAGCACATCGTGAATATCGTCGTTGTTGGTAAAGTCGCACGCAAGAGTTGATGAAAATTGGCCTCCAAAGTAGTGAATTTGTGGCAAGGATACACAGTTGGATTTTCTGATGTTTGTTATAGTCTATCGATGATTGTAAAACGCAGAAATGAGCAGGTCATCACCATTAGCAAGTAGTGTGTGACCGCCACGGGTGGGCGAGGTCGTTAAGGCACGGACTCGTGAGCGGGAGGTCTGCGGTTCGAATCCCGCCAGGACCGTCTGACTGGGGTTTTTTCCAGGTTTTCCTCAGTCTTCATAACTGGCAAATGCCGGGGAGGTACCTAAACTTAGGCCTGGAACGCTTCCTTCCTTAAAAAAAAAAAAAAAAAAAAAAATCCTTTCCCAATTTATCATTTCATCTCATGTATCATCAGTGTCCACCGCCTGTGGTGCCTCAGTAGTAAAAACGGGCGTTAAACACTACTCAAAAAAAAAAAAAAAGTAGTGTGTGGGGTGTTTACTCCAGGATACAAAATAGGCTCCCACTTGAAGCCCAAAGTTCAATAAGGCAAAAGGAAATCGAACTCAGTTAAGACGTACTGCATCAGTAGTGGCTCATGTCAAGAAAATAATAACTCAGAAAACCCAGGGGAAGCCTTTTCAACCACACAGGAACAATATTCTGCACAATTCGTGAACTTTTGGCGTTAGAGAGGCACCAAAAACACGCGAACATGCCTTAAGAGAGCAGTATATCAAGGAATGCTTCACCAATGCTGGTACCTAGCGGTTGACAGATCACAATGGATGGTTTCTTTGGATGAGGCTCGGGTCATGCCATTTACTACCATCCAATAGGTTAAAAGTGGCGCACCAACTTCATCCCGAAAAGCAAAAAATATTTCTCCAAGGTGTTCATGGTAATTGCAGGCTATTGTATCTGAGATAACTCAAGATTAATGCAATATCCAGGTAAGTGTAGTTTACTTCAATGACCTTATTTTCGATAAAGAGATTGCTGGGTTAAATGGCGATGACACTTTACCTCAAACATTTGGACACACATTGATAAGTCATCTAGTCACACTGTCAGATAAACGCTCACCTTTCACTTTACTTGCTGAAATTGGTATCCATGTGAAGTCAACAGATATCTCAACCAGAGATTTTGGCGAAAGCACATGAAACAAAGTAAGAAAGAACGTCTCCCTTAATTGGAGCAGCTCACCGTAAGCGCAATTGAAAGATTTTGGTTGTCTGTGCAAGGACATCGTAGTCCTAAAAATCCATATTGCACATCTTCGAAATAAATAAATTAAAAAGTCTATAGTTGTGGCTTGTGGTGCTTACTTAGCTTCATTAGTGTATGAAGTTACATTGTAAAACCCCGGAAATTGATTGACTTATTTTGTATGTTAATATCTAAAGCTGTGCACAAGTGTTTTGACAGTTCGCTTTAGTTGTGTTTAAAGAAAACAATTAGTAAATGTGGTAAGAAATCTGAAAGCTTCGTCGTCACCACTTAGACGTAAAAGAATTGCACCGTGCAGCGCTGATGATGTGCAGCATTAAAAGAAAATATTCCACTTAACCTCTCTCATAACTTCAGTAGCTTTGAGAGTTTCGTCCGCATGATTTTTGCTCATAAAATACACCACATTTTAGATCTAATTTCACTCATCACGAATTTCCTCTGTGTTCCTCTTACTTGAGAAGAAGGGCGATAAATAGGAGAGAGAATACAGCAAGACAAGGGGAAGAAAGAAGAAGAAAAAAGGGACCACGACGGCTCAAATCACCACCTGAAATTACATCGCATTTTCTCACGGTGAGAAGCGAGCATGCCACGCCTTGTGCACCCTTCTTCTCCTTCTTCTCCTACTCCTCCTCCTCCCGCCTCTCTTCTACTTTGCTGCTGCTGTATTCGCGTTGGAGATGGCCTTCTCTCTCAAAATTACCTTGTACCGCCATTGTGATACAACATGTCACATTCGCGCCGTCTCTGGAAGTTTTGATATATTGTCCTTTTTGTTTCGTTCTTTCAGCCAGGACTATTTAAAAATGAAATTTCATTATACACGAAAACTCATGTCTGCAAATTATTGTAATTATAGTACAATTTTCGTACAAAATATTCAAAGCTTAACTAAAACACCTGTACAAAATTCTGGAGGGCGTTCCATAAAACAAACTTTGAAAGAAAAGTAGAAAAACTTTAATAGAACATGTGCTTGATAATTCCTGGTTTGCAAATTATAATAAAAAGTTGTATATTGTAACTATTTCGCCTGTTCGCATATTCTATTAGAACATTATTAACATGTCATATAATTGACTAATGAAGGTGGCCGTTCACCAGAATTAATCTACCGGATCTTATTAAGCAGTATGGCAAATAAATAAATAAATAAAAACCCAATAACCTAGACCAGTTCCAATGTAAATATTCTTTTTCAGGGTAAGTCATTCTGAACTCTGATCACATTTTTCAGTTCTGTTCAAAAAATGTTTGGATCTTACCTCACCGTCTAAGAATTCTTTGGGTTCGTTATTCAGTTCTGTGCTGCTTTCCTATCATAAGCAGCAATTTGCAGACTTAGGGCGTAGTAAATTTACTTATAAGCATGAACTTTATAGGCATTTTTACCTTGAAGCTTAAAGGGATTCAAAACTATTACTTGATTTCTAAAATTCTATAGACATCGAATTTCTTACACACTTAACGTCAATTTAGATACAGTCAAACTTGTAGGTTGATAAAAACAAAATAAGAACACAAGTTATCAGCCACTGCTCGGAAGAAATGCGGGTGTACTTGACAAGTTTAAAGGGGAGGTTTTTTTTTCCTGAATAGTGATTAATGCCCGTTTTATGCCCGAGGCATCACAGGAAGTGGACACTGATGATACATGAAATGAAATAATAAACTGGGAACGGATTCTTTCGTAAAGGAATTTACGGTAAGTTTTAGGGTACCTTCTCGACAATTTCCATTGATGAGAACTGAGGAAAACCTGGAAAAATCCTCAGTCAGGTAGGACGTCCCCAGACATCCCGCTCACCACCCTTGGCGACCGAGGGGGGAGAGGATAGTTTGTAGCTTGTGTGACCTATTGTACCCCTCCTACCTGTTGTCTATAGCCCAGTACCAATATAACTTCATTCCACTTCATTCTGATTTTAGTGCTTAGAGAAATGATTTGTGTACTCATAGTAACTGGTGTGCTAACTGGATTTATTAAAGTTCTCTATACCTACTGCTATCTTTTTGACTAATATCAACTAATACTAAAACATAGACTTTAGTTTATTTATTACTATATGTGAATAATTTGTTTATTCATTGATAAAATAGTTTAATATTATAGTTATGTTTAAGTGAGTGTTAACAGAGACAGGTAGTTATGACATACATTTTGAGAAGAATTCACATCTTTTCCGTAAATGTGACGGAACTGACACATGTCCCCCATTGTTATTGCAATTATGTATAGCTATTACCTTGAAATGTTGCGTTTAATTATTAGCAATATTCCTATTATAGCAGGTTAGCAGAAAGTCTGCATTACATAGGTTGTAAGTTTAGAGTTACATCCCCACTCTAGACAAAACGAAGAACTATTTGCCTATTTAGCATTCCGTACTATGTATAAATTTTGTCAACACAGAGAGGTTATTAGTTGAAACAAAACTATAATCACTGCTTAACAGTTGTGGAAAGTGTTTGAAGAACACTCACTCCAGATCTGCAAATGCTTTTTTGTCTTTTATCTTTATGATCCCGTATAACTTGCTGATTAGAAGTTCATTTGTAATTCAGTGAATAATTCAGTAAAACTTAATATAAACATAATTAAAATGTCACTTATAATGTTAATTAAGATGATTAGCCTAGAGTAAAGGATCGATGAAAGTAGTAAGAAAGTTTTTAACTAAAAATGAATTGGCTGGAGAGAGAATATGGTACAACGGTGGAGGATGAAATGATACACGGAGTGGAGGTTTGCCATGTGGCGGAAGGATCAGTGGATGTGGTTGCTATTATTATAAGATAGATAAGATTGTTGAAAGGGATTTGAAATACTGTTTCAGAATTATGACATCAAAGGAGTAGAGGCATTATTATGCAAGAAAAAACACAATGGAGAATGACCTGGATATATTAAAGAAAGAGTTCTTGAGGAAATAGGTATAGGAAGGCTTATAAAGAATAACTGTAATGGTAATGGAGAAAAGTAAGACAAGTAATAAAGTACTTACATAAAGTTATTTAAGTTAATCGCCAGCAGAGCGTGTCTGCGTACAAGGAGAAGCCAGTCGTCAACACCATATATAGCATGTGCAGGTAGCACCTTGTAATAAATTTAAGCGAGGCTTTCTCAGCGAGTGGTTGTCTGCTCGTGTAACATTCGGTGCTTTCATTGTGTTCAAATTTTGTGCTAATTGTTCTTTGTTAATTATGCACTATATAAATATAGTCTTAAAGAACAGGCTTTATGTACGATACATGTGTCAAAACGGATTCTTGCAGAGCACTTGGAAGGCGATTCTTAAGAAAATGCCTTAGCAATCGTGTTCCAGGTGGAAAAAATGTTCAACTTGCTAAAAAGTTACGAGAGATAGGATTTCTCACTGACAAGAAACTTGTTCTGAACCACCGTGTTCTTATGGAAGTAACGATACCACTGTAAATAGCAAATATAAAAAGCTGAAGGAAAGGCGATATAATAATATTGAAATTATAGGAATATTTTTGGGAAAAGTCAAAGATAAACGAGTAAAATACAAATAAATGGAGTATTAAATATAAGGGGATAGAGTAACAAATCATATAATTTCGTAATATATTAATAAACACAGTGTTAAAGAATTTTAGGGTCGTTTGGAACGCAATCAAATTACTGGAGTAGTTTAGTATAATTATAATTACAATATACTTAAGCTCAAAAACATCTCTTATGTAAAACATAAAATAAATATTCACGAATGAATATCATAAATGTCTAGCTATAGATAACTCTCGTTGTTTGCGTATTTACGGACGCTCTTTAATATCTCATGTCATCCCATTCAAGTCAGGGCGTAAAACGGATAACAAATTTTGCTCAGAGGCTTCTTTTTCAGGCTTGAGGTTCTTTTTCGTGCCGTAAATGTACGACACGGGACCCGCGGATTTACTTCGCTTCCGAAGGAAGCTATACTTAGGATTTTTACGTCCGGAAAATTCTATCGATCCTGGCCGGGATTGAACTCGCGATCTTGAATCTACTAGGCAAGTATGTTTACTGCATAGTCTTCACGTAGATAAAAGTAAGTCCTAAAGGGCATTAATTACCGATATATTGCCTATTTATTTTGTATATATTTTAAGTTTGGAAGTTTTACCTCTCGTTAGAAGCATCAAACAAATGGAAAATACTAAAAGCCTGACTATAAAAAATGAAAAGCCAGCTATTTGGGAATGAAATTTCTTCTGCTATTTCTTCTTTTTTGTTGCAAAAGTTGTAAATATTGGTGTATATATATAATATAAATGAAAAATAATGTAACAAATTAACAGTAATAATAAAAGTAGATAAGGATAAAACACTGAGAAATATAATAGCAATTTCAAGTGTGACTTTTTCTCAGTGTTTTATCCTTATCTACTTTTATTATTACTGTTTATATATAAACAGTATATATTACTGTTATATATACTGTTATATGTATTTTTTTCTTTAATTCCGATTAAAAGTAAGTGGAAACGTTTCTTCTTGTGACAATTTTAGAAACAGTTTCAAAGTCTCAGGTCCACTTCAAATCAAAATCAAAATTATTTTAGAAAGCTCTGCATCAAGCGAACATTTTATTTTATTTTATGCTCCGAATTAAGAAATAGCATGCATTACTTATCTCTTATAAGTGTGTAGTAATAATTCTATAAAGATAGTAAACTATAGCCCAAGTGTTTGCTGTGTGCATTGCAGTTTAAAATACACTTGTATTTCTATGTGTGCCTATAATGCTAGTGTTATAAATGTGACAGATGCGGTGGGATCTAATGATAACATTTAGCATAGGAATGTTTGGGTCGGAAGAGGTACTTCAGCCTTGCTCACTGCTGGCTGATTATGCCCCCAAGAAGCAGGGGGTGAGGGTAACACAGAGCGTTGACTGCGCGGACATTTACGGGGTCTCTAACATGTTTCTAGATAGCTGGTGGAGTCACCCCTCCCCCAGGAGTTCGAGCTCCTCAGAGGTCTATTTCCATAACAGCTGCCGGAAACCTTTCCGAAGTCCAAGCCACTGTCACACCGCGCTATCTCACCTGGCCCCGCCAATTTCTACCTTGTAACAGAGCCGAAAGAAAAGTCGTGGAAAATAAGGGAAACTAAAAAAAAACTCTAGGTCAAGGTAAACAGCCCCAATGGATATGAATTTGGATCTCCCGAACTCAAGACCCAAGCGTTACCTCCTGAGCCACCCCGCTCAAGTCTCATCAGAGGAGCACGCTATGATGACGTAATACCTACTGAAATGTGCTAGTCTGTAACAGAAAACTTTTCTTTAACCTCTCTATCTACTTTGATGTGTATGAATATGAGAAATCTAATCGCATAATCATAAATTGCAAGGTAGAGATAATACTCTAATAATTTACCATTAAACAATTGTATGTGAAAGTTTTTGTTTTACAAAAATCAGTAAGTTGATTACAAATTATGTAAGTATTACATATTAAAATCTTCTACATTATAAAAGCTGTAATTTATTGTATTTTACGAACATTTACATTAGCACACTCTCTCTCTCTAATAGATATAAGTAATTTTCATACAAACTGATACATGCTATATTAAAACTATTTGGAGTTTTTAAGAACCTGCAATTGGGAGAGCCTAAATTTGTTTTTTTCCTAGTATTATGAGCATCAGATACTGTCATCAAATTCGATTTATTTTCATCAAAATATCTTAAACAGGAATGGATGTAAGTAGAAAATAGTGTTAAAATGAATTATATTATACTAATAGCTTCCTATTGTAACAAAAGTAACCATGTGATTCAGAACTGTTTTCCAGAACATAACTCTATAATTCAAAGATACCATATGAAAATATTCTTTGTAAAAATTATTGTAAGCCTTTTTAAGAGAAAAATTAATCTAGTAATCTAGTACCAAGTTCTTCTATAGGAAGCTTGTAAGTTCATTTATTATCAATGTAGAGCCCCATCATTCAGTTCCCATACTAAGTTTAATCGATGTATTATTAAATATTTTATTTTAATTTTGATTGTTGGTGGTAGTTCGCCGGTACGAGTGTTGGACCATTATTCTATATAGGTATTGATTTGCATTCATTTTATTGGATATTTAAAGTTAGATATCTTTTCTTAAATATGGATTTTTCTTGGAGCACTGTCTACAGCTGGGTCACCCCTTATCTATTATAATAAACCAGGGTACGAAAAAATAAAATGTTTCAGTAATTAAATAATGATGAACAAATAATTTATATTATAAGTTTACATCAATGTTAACACCAAGCTTGAAATAGCGTGAATGTTTAATTTGTAGTTCCTTATTTACTTATTTTGAGGAAAATGAGGGTTTGGAAGGATTCATTGTTGTATCTTGTTTATTTAGTTTATTTAGTTTTTAGAAAATAATATTATTTTGCTCATGTTTAATTTCATTATTTTTATGCTTTTAAGCTGGCGTTAAGAAGCTATAGTATGTGATTGGAAATTTTCTGTTAGTTATGACGATTTTAAAGTATTTTTATTTACAGAATTAAACTCATTTTAGCGTTTTGGGGCATTTGTAAAATATTAACTGTAAGACATTTTGTTCCAACACAAATATACCGTTAAATTAATAATGCTTGTCTGTTTGCAGTACACACTTTTCTAACTGAGAAATGATTTAGTTATATAGAAAGAACCAACACAGAAATAAACTTGCTGCAAAATTGTAGGAAAAGATTGCATTTCTGTACAAGATACTATCGCAACTATGATCTGTCTTTGAATTAAATGCAGGTTTTCAGCATGGCATTTAAAAAAGGCTGACTTCGCTCACTAAGGAGAATTTTGCAAGTTCCGGGTGTAGTTTCTTTTTAGTCTCATTCCTGATTGCGGAGAAGGAAAAGTTGTTGCCAGGTTTCTCTCTGTTTACGCAAGTCTCTTGCAAGCTAATGAGAATATGTGAAAATGAACTTTCACAAAACTTTAAGAAACAGTTTCCTGGCTTTATTGTGCACCCAATTAGGGGGTATCGGTAGCACGGAAGAACGTACACAACAGATCTGTCTGTAAGAACGTAGCCCACTTTCGTTTTGCGTTAATTTCAGATATTGTAATATTTATATTTATATTTGCGCTGAAAAGGGACAGATAAATCACCGATTTCTCGTTCACATATGTTGAATGTTTGACTTTTGACCTCTAAAATCGTAAACACTGAACTTATCCAAGAATTTAAATTTTCTTAACCAAAGTTCTGCAGTTCGACTTCTTGAACAAATTATTTTTCTGTGAGAACTCCCCTCTGCCTGAAACTGGATATCAATATCTTGAATTGAAATGCAAACCAGATGAAGCCGTCAGTTTAATTCTTGTCCTCTTTAAGTCGAGTAATTAGCATATGAACGATATGACTTTCAAGAGATTTATGATCAAAATAATTTTTCAACCATATCTTATCCTTCTCAAGTCATTTTTGCATTGCTGACTAATAACAAAGAAATACCTTGGTTTTGAACAAATATAACCGCATCAAAATTCAGTAATGGCCCTCTTACTTATCTCTGAATTCAATGGTGGTATTGGTTTTCATGTAACATGTAGCAGTTGCTCACTAGAGTGTTACGTTTTATCACTCTTCGCTCGCATTCTGTTACACAGTCGAAATTCCAAAGGTATTTCTAAATGACATTGTCACCAGGGACCAAAGTGGCATTTTACAGTAAAATAAATGTTACCATTAAATTCAGAGGTAAGTCGTGGTTCTTAGGTGAATTTGGTACGGATTTGTTTGTTGGGAGTCGAGGGTCTGCTTCCAATACATAAGGTAGTTAACATGTGTTTATCATTTTAACATTTTCTTATTAAAATAGCATATTTAAGGTTGTTATAAAAATTATAACACATAATCATTTATTACGAAAAAAATTAAATAATTAATAATGGAAGATGTTACTGATATTAATGGTGCTGAACGGCTGATTTATATTGTTAGATACTTTTTTCTTTCTGATTGTGTTGATCGCAACAAATGAAGGCCATAATTCTAAGTTTTCAAAGCAAATCTTTTTACTTTTACTTTTTACTTTTTTTACTTTTACTTTACTTTTACTTTTACTTTTTTTTTACTTTTTACTGCCCGTCAACAATGCTGTGTATGCTGAAAATATCTTTCAAAGAAACAGCAAATTAGGGGAGACATTTTATTTCTGCCATGGACCCCATGGTGATTGCCCCTTAAAGAACTGCATACACTTTCTTCCTTTTGCTGAAGAATTTGAAGAGCAAGCTACAGCTAAGGCCCTGAAGCAGTTTTTAAGCGATGAGTAGCTTACAAATATGTTTGACTTACATGGTTTCAACTATCCTTAATTTCGTCGATAGATAACATGCCTTATCTTTGGTTTATAATGTTTCCTTTAAATATTTGTTTGCAAAGTTGGTTCAAATGAAATTTTCGAAATTTGATTATCATATTTTTTACATTCCCTCATTATCTAAATTTACATGTGTTTTATTTAAATTAAATTTATGTTAAATATATAGTTATTCAAAATGGACATTTTTGAAATCAACGACGTTTATATTTTTTCTTTTTCTTATAGCGTTACGTGCAGTAGGAAAATTTAAGTAAATATTAAATCACTTATATTTCTTAATGACTAAAAATACACAACAGAACAAAAACAACAACAAAGATAAGGCCACGTCACTGCCAGAGCAACCATTTTGTTTATGGCAAATCTGATGGATTCAGGTTGCGTTTTATCTCGGGAGATGCAGTCGTAAAACAGAAGCATTGCTTTTCTTCAAGCAGTAAGAATAGAAATGGAGAGTTAATACATAAGCAAAACCAAACCAGACTGACGCATATATCAGCATATTAATGCCGTAGAATATTAATATACAGAGTGTCCGAAAAGTCTGCAACACCTTAGCTGTATATGTTTGCAAGTACTAGTCAGGTATACAAACCATAACAAAGACGAAGGTTTTTGGCCAGGGCAGAAACTCTCAGAAACTGCATACTTTTTGTGAACATTTGAAAGGGTTCCAAAATGTAACATTAATTCGGGAATGTGTTTCATACTCGATGGAATGGTAGAAGAAGACTAGTAAAGATCAGTCCTCTGTTCATATTAACCTGCTTTGTGTTTTATGGATTCTACGATGATTTTGGCCTAATACCAATAGGAATTATTAAGACTCGTCATGTTGATAATTGAAAGTCTTGATATATTTATAAAGAAAAAATACACAACGTTGAATATTTTGTTTATGTATACGCAATTATTAATAAGAAAAAGACTTATAAAGTTATGCAACCAGTTAATAGAAACAAACAAGAACACTGAAGGAATGCAAAACTTAGTATTTACAATGATTAGATAATCTACTTCATAGATGAACTGAACTGTATGGGGATATATTTTAAGCAAACATTCGGTTAGATGATGAGCTAATACCTTCGAAAAAAGTCATCAAGAATAGCTATATTTTTGCTCAGTACCACAGTTCGCAAACTTTCCTTAACTCCGGAATTCCTTTGAGGATCTCTGACGGTCGCAGACCCCTAAAAATAAATGCTTTACAAAATTTAAAAATGTAAACAAACAAATAAATGCAAAGTTTTCAAATTTATCTTTTTTCTTCTTCTTTTTGTACATCATTACTCAACAGTAATACTCATATCAATAATATTTCATTCAAAGCGTACATAAAATGCATAAAATTATAATTAACGTCATATGATGGCACATTAGTTGTTAATTTTAATTATTCCTGAATAAGTGGGAAGATGCTGCGTTTTACTTACTTTATGTCGGTCCTGGTGGTGTAGTGGTTACCATACTTGCCTCCTAAACCCAAGATCGCGGGTTAGAACCCGGCCAGGACTGGTGGATTTTTTCGGGGCGTAAAAATCCTAAGTATGGCTTCCTTCGGAAGGGAAGTAAAGCCGTGGGTCCCGTGTCGTACATTTACGGCACGAAAAAGAACCTCAAGCCTGAAAGGGAGGCCTCTGAGCAAAATTTGTCGGCCGTTTCACGCCCTGAGTTGAATGGGACGCTGATGACCTGAGCTGTTAAAGAGCGTCCTTAAATAAATCATTAAAAAAAAAAGTTTTACTTACAAGCTGTGGTATATCGAGATTAATAGCACGAATTTGTATTTTGAATTCTGATTTTTACGTTTTGCAAACGATTTTTAGATAAATGAACGCAGAAAGTGATTTTTTTCACAGAAGTACGCAAATGTCGTGGCTTTCTTTTATAGTCAGAGAAAATCTGTCCCTTAGGGGCAGATAGTTAACTGCCAAAATTGTCAGGAAACTATAACGGTGCTTATAAGTGTTCTGTTTGTTCTACGTTTTTCAACTTGAACCTCCTTTCGAAACAAATAGTCGTCTTTAATTTTATTATTTATCTCAACTCAGTAAACAAACTTCATGTGTTTGTAACATCTTCAGTTTTCTCGAAATTCATTTATTGTATCTATACATTCAAAAATAAATGCTGTTAAAAATAGCCTAATGCATTGTGTACTTCTAACAATGTTTGGACATAAGAGGTGCACCTACTTTGTATAAGAAAACGGCAGTCACTTCTATCACTACGTCTAGTTATTTTAAATTCCTTATTACGAAACAAAACGTGTAATGATCACCGACTGTAAATATGCATTTGGAGTGATATTACTGTAGATGTTAAACTAATACACATTACTTTACTTTGTATGCAGTTTTGAACTTACGGTAGAGACGAGCAGGATAACGGAAAAAATACAGCGCTTTCAGATGGTGTCCTTACCACTCGTAAGGGTTTTTTAGTTTCGGCAGTTGGACATGCCACATCCTGCCATGTATCTATTCTGACTTCGCTTCTTAAAACCGTGTTTAAAATCTTACCTTTTAGCGAATGCTGGAAATGTCGTCTTCTCTCAGCTTACAAATATAGTGTCGGTAAACGTATTCCGATTGACATAATTTAGTACCACCACTCTAGTGTTCTGATTTCTTTCGTTAAATCTGGGGAGCTACAAAGCCATACACCAGCACTAATCACTCTATATTGAAACACTCCCCAATTTCATGCTCATAGGCCGTATATCAACGGCAGAATCTTGTTCAAACCACCCATATGACTTTTCCCTTCAACTGATTAACAATTGGGATCAGAATGTCATTACGGTACCCCTGTCCAATTATCTGTTCGTAGAAATTTGGACCGCATCGCACATCAAACTCCAATTTTATTATTATAAAGAGAAATTTTTGTACGCAATTGGATATTCAAAACACTAATGTTGTGAGTGTTCACATTTTGGGAACCAGGCCCAATTGAAAAGAAAACAAGCTGTGGGTATATTAACGTTTTAGTTACTGATGAAAGAAACCACTCATAATAACGCACACATGCTACGGGATCACCTTGTCGAAGGTAATGGACACGTACACTTGTAAGGTTTGTTTTAACAATTTTGTTGTTATATGTGCAAAAGACACTGAAACTGCAACTTGCACTATCTTCCGTAGTGATTAAGTGTATTTCTTCTTTTACACTGAACCAGTAGTATCAAATTTAATCACAAGGTCGTGAATATAGTTGTGAAACGAGGCAATCGCCCAAGGAATTTTCGAATAAATTCCTAATGAACGTAACGAGCTTACATGTATTTATAATAAAATTTACACCCAAAAATACGTTACTCAAAGTCAGTTAGCTTGTCATCTTCGCGAGTGAATGTAGACTGGTGACTGATCGGAAGATCAAGGACAGGCAGGCGGGAGGGGGGCCTGCCTTAGCCGAGATGAAAAATCCCGTGCGAGCGGTGAGGACATATTCTGGAAGCCGGGTACGTATTATTCATGTACTAAAATGAAAAATAAAGCAACTGATTGGAATAATAAAATTAATCATAATAAGAATAACTATAAAATCAAAAGTAATAAAAAACGCTGAAATATCCACAGAAATAATGTCAAAGAATTAAATGTTACGATATTTTTAAATCTTTAATTCCTGAAGCATAAATGCGGTTGATATGAATGCACATGTACTACTTACGCGTGTGCGTGTTAATAAGCAAAAGCTGAAAGTAGGCTAAAGGATCAAAGGTAAGGTCTTTGAACTGTTGCTCGCTTCATTTGTATGCCACAAGATAATGCTTCAGTTCAGCATATAACTTAAAAGGGTTCAGATATATTCTTTTTGCTGTTGCTTGGGAAACATTGCCTATGCAGCTCTCGCAAGCGTTCAGAACTTACGTATATCAATCTAACATGGAAACCTTGCAATTACGTTCGACTGAATATTCATAAGGACACATCTACAACCTGTGGTTGTGATTACGTTACAATTAGTAGTCATTCTGTCATAACACAGGTTTCTTTGTCTATGGATTTGCATTCTAACCATCGGCATTCTTGGTGTCGAGTGTTTTTATTATTATTATTTACAATTACAAAGTGAAAAGTTCACCCAGCTTAACAGAAAATTATTTTAAGGTAACGGTAGCAAATATTAATAAGGATCTCTCATCTTCTTCATATGACATGAACAATTATTAATAAGAAAAAGACAAGGGTGGCGGAATGCACACCATCTTCGGGTAAAATGTTTTGAAACTTTTCAGAAATAGAGAACGGACTATTCTTCAAGGCCGTGCTTACTTGAACGATGAAATGAATGGCAACAGAATGCTTGAACACTTATCACTTATGAAACAAGTGAATTTTCGTGCCCATAGGAGTTTTTTTTTAATTCGTGATCAGCTCCAGCGTTGTAGGTTATCTCGTTATTTATTTTTTAAATATTAAAGCCTATAAAACACTAGGATAACGGAAAGAAGGTTTACTAGTACTAGTTTCTGCTGCACTTTAAATCTGTATGAGTTGTCTCTCTCCAACATACCTTGTATTTTTTAAAGACTGCATAAGATTATAAACTGTGTGGATATATACATTCAAAGATTCAAGAATAGAGAGGGAACATGATGCTAAGTATTTTGACAGAGAGAACGAACTGACTTTGACGTTTTAATATCAAGCTACAGGCATCGATATGAATCAACGTCAAGCTATTTTGCGATGTGACGTGTGTTCGTAGTATTCAAATGCAAACGAATTGGCAAAGGCGCAGTCATAATATGTTACGAAGTAATTATCTATATTTGACAATGTAAATTATTTGATACTATGTTTTCAGTTCTCTAAACCATCCATAAATACATTTGTATGTAACTTTGGAGTTGACGCTAATGAAACGTCTGAGACACTTGAGATGCCCATTTTTGACCTCCTTTGTACAAAAGCAGTTACTATATGTTCTTCTACTTCTTGTACAACACAATTTGAATTGCTTTCAATTTGCGAGTATGTAGAGAAAATTGATATTTCTACGTTAATTAATTCATCCGAGAAACATTCTAACAAACAAACTGCATTTGACATTCGTTTGCATTTTGGGAAGTATAAGTGACTTGTGAGGAAGAAATAACAAAACAAAATTTGCAATTATTTGTAATCTTTTTACTTTTAAAAAGGAAATGGTTTATAAAATGTTTCAATGTTTTCTAACTTATAAAATGGTGCAAGGCACTTTGCTGCACAAAACAAACGCTAGCAAAGACATTCAGAACCACAATACTTACAGAAAATTGGACTTACCTAGATGTCAATCTCTTCCCTTCAATTCATTAGCAGAATATGAAACTGGTGGAGTTTAGAATTAAAAAAAAAATTATAAGTTCTTGTTTCTGTTCTTCAGAAAGCATGAAGCAGTTTTCTGAAGATAAATGCGCATGAATTAGTTAGAAAATTTAAACTTCACATAAGCGTCTTAAAATAGCTCTTATTAAAATACTTTTCAAAGTCCAAGACAGTCCAAAGCTAGAACTATATATATTTTTAAAAGTATAAGAAATGTTGTGTACTCCAAAACGCAGGCTCCCTTTGCACAAAACTCCATTCTTAGCTTAGCTAAGAAAGTGGGCATATTAATCATTTTCTTCATCACATATTACCAGGATCATAAAATATTATAACTGACAAAGAAGTTCGTTTATTTTTATTATTTTACGGAGAATAATATTATCATATTTCGGGAATAGATGAGTTGGCGTAGATAATTATAATTGTCCTTAAGCAGTGATTTATCCCTTCTACTCTTTTATTTACTCTGTGTCATGGCGGACAGTCTTTGTGTACTGTGTTGATATGTATCTCCTGTTTTGCTTCTCTGTAAATAACAAACACTGAGAGTTTTTGTTTGGCTAAATTAGTGATGCTTCCTTCCGTGAAACAAATGACAGGTTACGCACTCGCGCATTCTGCTAGAGAAGAAACTTAGATCCTCACAGATATCATAATTTTAGTATTTTCAAAAGAAACATGAGGGAAAAATAAATGCATTAAGTTTTTGACATATTTACACATTTATACAAATATTTTCTTGATTACGTTCGTTGTAGAAACGTTTTTCCCACTCCTGGTGAATCTATTAGTTGTAAAATTGAAGCAGGAAGTTGGTGGCTACAAATAAGAGATTTTAAGTTCATGGATATCAATAGAGAGCTAGTAAGAAAGAAATTTTCTAAACGTCCTTATAGCATAATGTTAAGAGGACTGCCGAAGAAGTGGAAAAAAGTAAGGACCTTAAAGAGAATGGCTGGACAGTTCGGAAGTTTTGACACAGAAGAACAAGTTAGTAAATTAAAAATTATTTTTCTCATATGGTTAAGTACATTAGAGAAACGTCGGAGTAACGCTGTGTGTTTAATGATTTCTATTGCTTAAGTAGGCTAGAAAATCACGTGGAAATCGTAGTTTTCACTTTAATCATATGCATAATTTACTTTTACTGCAATAAAGTCAGAAAACATGTTGAATAAATTTTGCGACCAATCGAGTATCATATTTATAAATATCGTATAGCGTAAATTATTGTTTATATTATTATTATTATTATTATTATTATTATTATTACTGTCGACTTTAATAGGAGCATTTTCAGTCACTCGTCCACTGTATCGATGTTACTAAATGAGGAGTTACTGTGTAATTCAATTCGTAAGTGATAAAATACATACTTGGCAAAATTCCTTCTTAAGATTTTCCTTAACATAACTATTCGATATCGCCATAACAGAATAGCGCCTTTATTCATCATTTTATTCATAATATACCAGTGGGCATGGAACATAAAAAGTTCAAATAGTAAACAATCAAACAAGAAAGAAAATAAAAACAATAATATAAAATTCAAAATTTGCTATTTTTGTTGTTTATTTTCTAGAAAATATTATATTTGTATATTTATTTATTATACTAGTTAATAAATTAGCTACCATAAAATTCAAAATTTGTTTTTTAAAGCATTAAAATACTTTAATGTACCTGAAATTTGTTCCCTTGCCGTTCCTAGCAGCTTACTCTATGAACGAATTGGCTTAGTAGCAGCTGTTTGTAGTTATAATAACCTATGATGCAGTAAGCTCACGAAGCTGATGTATGTGTTGCTGTTTTTCATTGTTATGGTGTTTAATTTTATTTGTGTATAGTATATAGATGTGCAAATAACATATAGAGTGATTCGTTTCGGTTTGAATAATATTAAACATGACTATAAAAGCTAATATGACAAGATATTTCTTGGTGGTAATATTTTGCTTAAAAGATGGGAGTTTCCATACATGGCAAGAATGAAAATCAACAAAGCATAATGACAAATGAAAATCGTAGATGATTGAAATGGCGCAGCTAGAGCGCATTGCATTCTTTGATATGCTAAATTTGAGAATGTTAAACATTTCGACATGAGTATGGTGTACATCATGTACCTAAATAAGATTCCATAATGTTGTGGTATCGAACATTTGTAGAAACAGTTTCTGTGTTATAAAGCATGCAAGAGGTCGCAAGAGAAACCTGGTACAAGAAGCAGCTATCTCTGAAGCCGTGATATGTAGTCATACGAAAAGTTTAAGACGACTGTCAGCAGACATATATGTCCTGTCAGCGTATTGTTCGATGAAACTTTACCCATATCACTTACAACCTCTGCAAGCCTTACGTGATGGGGATCCTGAAGCTCGTTTCAATTTTACATCCATGATGTGCAAACAGATTGGAGATGATGACTGTTTACAGACATGTCAGGGGGAGAGTAAACGCCCACAACTGCATTATTTGGACAAGCGCAAATCCAATTGTCTCCTATGAAATTCAAAGATCAAGTCCAAAAGTTAAGTGTGCATTGAGTCGCAATAAAGTGTACGGAGCATTCTTTGCATGGGTTGAATTGCATCACCGTTATGAGTTGTGTAGTGTGCGCAATGGGGCCACGTAGAATTCTGAGAAATCTCCCAACTTTGAATGTTGTATACACAAAGTTTGAAAATATAAATTCAGTAGCAAATGTTTTAGTGTTTTCATTTTATCCATACCCTAACGGATCACCCTGTATATTCTAACATAGATTTATATAAATAGAATGTATTTGGTTATTGGCTTTCCTATACAATTACAAAATACAGTGCATTATTTGCTGAATTTAAAAGCAATCATACTCGCTGTGGACAATGATCCCACTTAAATCCACTCTCAGCAGCGTAAAGATGCCATCGACAACCGTCCAGCGAAACGTTGCAGCATTTTTGCAGTTTTACGTTGTGGTGCAATAAAACAGTGTCACGAGATAACGTTTCCTTTCTCGTATATTGATGACTTTGACTACAAAAGAAAAGTAACAAGTAGTCAAGTATAACGATAGCATGAGCCCATAATACTTGTCTTTAGAGAATTAAAACATTTTATAATTTTTTTATTTTTAATCATGTTTTACTAATGCAGAATAAACATACAGCATAGTCCATAATAAAGTATAGCAAAACTGAACTGAATTTCTTTATATATGTTCATTTATTATACATTATATATTTTAACATAAATGTATTTTAAGAACTTCCATCATTATATTTGCTAATTTCGTAACATTGATGAAGATTACTGAGCATTTTTTAAAATGTGGAGCGAAGGATACGACCTAAGATGGAGGGAATTGGGTCCCTAAATACCTTCTTTCAGAATACCCAATAAATACACATTTAGAGTTTTAAGTTGAGAAGAGTTTGAAGGAAATGTGTCTTTAGAAACCAGTCATTCCTGAAAAGTATTGTTAGATAAGTTGCAATTGGTGTGGGGTAGCACCATCTTGTTTCAACCAGTATGATGGACGGATCATTTGTACTGCGACAAAAGCTTCTCATTACTTCCACGAAAGGTTGAATAACAGCAGAAAACAACAAAGAAAATGGCTGGAATTCTCCTATCGGGCTTAGTTGAAAGGATATCCGTCAATTTCTACCATTTTTATTTGGCATTTTAAATGTCAGTTGAAATGTTCTATTTTTAGGACAATGAAAGGTATTTCAGAAACATTATGAATTTATATGAACCGATGAAAACATAAACAATAGAGATTACTAAAAACACATCCTCATACTCCTATAAATGCTTGCTACCTGCTGTTTTTGTCTACTATCAGAATTACTGTAACCAGTGATAATTACCCAACATTGCAGCATTCCAATGGTCTTCATAACGTTTTTTCATTGTGGCTACGTCCTGATGAAAACGCGTCTGTGTTCATCGCTTAGAGCAATCAAAATTTCAGCAAAAATAGTTTAAGTGAATGGAAGAAAGGCAGTTTTAGTGACATCTTTATAAGAGCCCATTTCTTTATAACATTGTATTAATGTATCCATTAAAGATTTATATTATTCATCCTTCTATTGTCAAGGAAACCTTCCACAACTGCCTTGAAAGCAAACCAGGCTTCCAGATCCTCATTTGTTACATTACTTTAAAAAAAATCGTCTTTTAAAAGCTTCCTTGTCTGTGTGCCAGCAAAAATACCCTCCTTTAACTATACATACGTCAAAATGGGAGATAAATCATACCGTTTCCTATATTATAGTAGTGTCACTAAGCATATTTTGCTGTTGCAACCTCGAGCCCAAATTAAAATCCCGCTTTAAATTATCTAAATGTGATTTATTGAACAACTGTACCACGTTTCTAGAGGTGAAGGGTTCGTAGTTTGAATCACTTGAACTTAAAGGCTTATTTGAATCATTTGGTATTACTATCAGTTTCTTCAAATTACTTTTGGAGAACTGACGCTAAGAGAAACTGGTCTAGTAACTGATGACATTATATTTTGTTTTCTTAGTTTTGTCATATAGACATAAATATTTCACGTAATTTTGTTGTTCTCGCCAATTCATAAGTACGATTATGGCAAGGTTTTAAATTTCCCATATAATGCAACAGTGTTTTGGAGCCCATTTTTTACCTTGATCATTGATGTAAATGTTCCACAAACATAACAAAAAGTATTACATCACTGATTTCATGCTGAGCACAGAAATAGTTATTAGGCCGACCAACGGTAACACAGCACTTCCTTGCTTCAAAGAACTACAGCACTAGACTAAATCATCACACCAAAACTCCAAGCGAAAGTTTCGCTCAGAATAATTTAAAAGAAGCAATACCAGGCATATTCGTCAGTATGTTTATATCTTAAGACGTACATTTCTTTTCAATGCAAACTTCCGCTCCGGCGCTGCTATTCCAGGAAGGGATTTCTGGTAATGAAGTTACACATGATACACAGAATACGTTTAGGGATTAAACATTTTGTATTCATTCAACAAAAGTAACAAAGCCTTAGCATATGTCGTACATGATGTTACTTTACTATAGTCGGGAATCAACTTTAAATAAAAACGGAGATAAAAGTCCTGCTCCCTAGTGTCATCATACGTTTCTTGGTTCGCTGTTACGTGATGTTCATGCTCATCTTCAACGAAATAAGTGTCTTGAAATGGCACACCTTGTCGTGTATCAAGTCTGCGGTTCTTCAAATGCAGAGAACATTCCACCTAACAATGGTCTTAAAACCA
Source organism: Metallyticus violacea (assembly GCA_030762175.1). Taxonomy (NCBI): domain Eukaryota; kingdom Metazoa; phylum Arthropoda; class Insecta; order Mantodea; family Metallyticidae; genus Metallyticus; species Metallyticus violacea. The sequence goes on along the minus strand of CM060832.1, from coordinate 56,939,084 downwards.
AATAACGCGAAGAAAATCTTAATTTTGATACTAGTTTGTTAAAGTTCGAGCACAATACAAAAGTCCCCCTCCAGTTCCAATTCGTGGCTCGTTCACTGAACTAAAAATCTGTTAAGGTTCAATTCCTTGGCTATCCGTTGCTGGTTTTCCTTTTCAAACACCATTTCCATTTTTGCGTTGTTCGTTGACGTTGTTCTCCTTCCACTGTTTACTTTTAATTGACACAAAACTGAGCCAGTTCTCCTGGATTTGCTTATCAAGTGTAATATTGTACACTCGTTCTTGACACAGTTTGCATAGGATTTTCACATCATCTCTCCACCTGGATTGTCGGTCCTGGTGGTGTAGTGGTTACCATACTTGCCTCCTATACCCAAAACGCGGGTTCGAACCCGGCCAGGGCCGATGGATTTTTTCGGGCGTAAAAATCGTAAGTATGACTTCCTTCGGAAGGGAAGTAAAGCCGTGGGTCCCGTGTCGTACATTTACGGCACGATAAAGAACCTCAAGCCTGAAAGAGAGGCCTCTGAGCAAAATTTGTCGGCCGTTTCACGCCCTGAGTTGAATGGGACGCTGATGACCTGAGCTGTTAAAGAGCGTCCTTAAATAAATCAATCAAAAAAAAAAAAATCCACCTGGACCAACTCCTTACCAGCAAAAATAATGCTCCACAAAAAATTATTTTTTGTTGTACTAAGCACCACGAAAATTTTTGTATACTATTTATATTTTCGAAATAGATCCCAGTATATTTTTCTAGTATTATACGTTTTTCTTTGTAGAATTCAGAAGAATAAATTTTGGATTGTCTTTCTTAAATTTGAACATTTAAACAGATTTATTTTAGCATTTTTTTAAAGTTTTTTTTTCGTGTTTTAATTCAAGCTCATCAACCATTTGCAAAAGATTGAAACATCACGACAGAATTATTAAGGTGTACATATCGAATAATCTTCATACATAAACAAAGGGGAGGTATGTGTTCCTTACGTTCAGCACACAAGCAATCTCGAGAGTGTGTCTTTACATATTTATCAGGAGATAAGTTTGTTCGGAGGGCAACATATATCTAGTAAATGTTTGCGATAGGCATGTTGGATATCTGATCGCTTGGGACAGTAATTATGTGGGACTAAGACGCTAATGCAGTTGAAACAAAGATATTTGAGAGCTTGGTGCTCTTTTTTATTTTTCTCTGTTTTGGGTAACTTATATTCCACCCAATTACCAGGCCAATCAGCGCTCTCCGAAAGGAGGGATGAGAAAGAAAGGACTTACGGGTCACGACTGCTTGCGTGCTTCTGGTGGGAAGGAGGTGTTTTTGTGTGCAATGAGGTGACGGGCTATACTTAGTAAAGACTTCCAGTGGCGTCTCCCCCGGGCATAAGCTTCGCAGTATTTTCCTAGCTTATGTCTACTCCTGCCTCTCTATCGAATTAGAGACTTTTCATTCAATCTGAAAACAGCATCTGTTCTTAAGTGTAACAGGCTAGTGCTGGTAAAGCAATACCCAGAAAGTTAACTTCCTTAAAATACTGAAAGAATGTGATATAAGGTACGCTTTTAGAGCAACAAAGTCAAACTCAGTACCTATAAAGGGTTATAGTTATCACTAGACTAAGAAGACTAGACTATTGAAGGTCCTATTGCAAACTTTTCCGAAAAAAAATGAATAATTTCAGCCGTATTTTTGAGATAAAACCGATGAAACATTGAGCAAATGTTGCTAGCTGTTCTTTTCAAAGATTTCAAACATCTTCTGTGAAACAAGTTCTTCATTAGGGTTTGGTTTTGTGTTGCTGCAGTTCTCATCAGTGTTTAAAGGTGTTCAGTTGGCAGTCACCAATCCTGGAAATCTGTTTTAGCACACATTAGCGAAAATATCTTTTCAAAATGTTGCATAAATCAAACATATAACAAATTCTTAGTACAAAATTGTGCAATCAATCAGAACGAAATGAATAGTAATAGTATTTTGAGAGATAGAACTGCTGAAATATTGAACGAACAGTTCTTAACACAAGGAATTAAATTAGCACATCAAAAAGAATATCAGTGTGCAAGAGGGCAGTTACAATAGTTATGCTAAGCGTATTATGACAATTAACACCTAAATTAAAAAAAAAATCAAACTTCACCTGCGTTGGTCGCTGTTCTTTTCAAAGATTTCCAACTTCTGTGAAACAAGTTCTTCATCAGGGATTTGGATTTGTGTTGCTGTAGTTCTTGTCATAGTTCAAAGGTGTTCAGTTGGCAGTATTCAACCTTGGAATTTAGCACACATGAGCAAAAGTACCTTTAAAAAGGGGAAATATAACAAACATATAAAAATTCTTAGCGCATAATTGTACAAGTATTCAGGACGAAAGGAATAAAATTCTAAAATTTGTATTTTTAACACTAAATCAGAAGCACTAATAGCTCCATTTAAAATTTACCCCCTGAACATGCTTTTGACAGCGCCTGTGGCCTTGATCTGCCGATTCGGCTGTTGCCATAGTATGATACTATTTTCCTTTAACAAACAAAATATCCCCTGCAACGGCATTTCTATGTTACCTGAATCAATTGTAGAAACGAAAAAAACCAACTATGTTAGTTGTCTGGAACAAATTTGTGATTTACTTAACTTTGTACACCATAATTCATTAAAAATCATACTGCAAACTCTTGTTTCAAGTCGCCTTTAGATGATGATGATGATGATGATGATGATGATGATAATCTTCAAGCTATCCTACCGCCATGGGTGCCCAAGGTCGTTAAGGCATGGACTCGTGCGGGGGAGGTCTGGGTTCGAATACCGCCAGGACCGTCCTCTCTGACTGAGGTTTTTTCCAGATTTTCCTCAGTCCTCACAAATGGCAAATGCCGGGGAGGTACCCTAAACTTAGGCCTGGAACGATTCCTTCCTTAAAAATACATCTTTTGTCAATGTATCATTTCATCTCATGTATCATCAGTGCCCAATACCTGTGGTGCCTCAATAGTAAAAACGGGCGTTAAACACAAATCATTCATTAAAGCTATCCAGGAAACACAGATTCAGATAGAAAATGTTCGTGGTTGTAACCGGACAGGGCATAGTAATTCAAATGGTTCGAAAATCGGACTGGTAAGCCGTAGATCTGCGGCTCTAGTCCTCGTGATGAGCTTCAAGTTTTCCTAATTCCGATTATAAATACAAAGTTTTTACTTGTTGAAAGACTACAGTGAAGCACATTCCAATATTACTTTATTATTTTCTTCCTGGAACTAAAGTTAGCATTAATAAAGTAGACTCTTTGCAAAAGTTCTACATGGTTTATGCTAAATGAAAAAAGAGAAAGATAGACTTTTTATGTCAGAATCATATGCATAACAATGTGAATTCGGTGTCAAATTTTAAACACAGGTGTGGATTTTGCCACGAGATCAAATATAAATCGCTAAGAAAGCTTAATAGCTAACACTGTATGAAATTCTCCAAGCATGAAGAAGAATTTTGCCTTCATTTTTCATTTATTTTTTTAAACCGAACAGTTTTATTTTTTTGAAGTATTTGCAAATTTAGTATAATGAAATTAATTAAAAAAGTCTCTAATAAAACAAAGGAAAACGGGAGGGAATAATAATTATCTGTGCTATTGCAATAATATCTTAGAAATGCGGTAGATGTAGAAACTGTATGGCCGTTTATATGATCATTATTGCCAAATATTCTTCCAATACAAGCTAAGGTATTGTATTATGTTAATATCTATTGGTAGTATAAGTGCGACTCCGAATTGCTTTTTCAAGATAATGGGACTAATTGAAATTTTAATTTTATCATACAATAAAATTAATTCATTATGTTGAAATCAGTTCAGAGTCGGTTGCCCATTAAGTTTACCAGAATTCGCTTTTTCAGGTCTGAGGAAAGCTACGGAAAAACTCTCAACCAGGCCATCAGACAATTAAACCCGTAGAGGCCAACTAAAAATATACCTGTTTATTTCCTAAGCTAAGGTACTAAATATATGTTTATCTGATTTTTCCTTATAATAATAATAATAATAATAATAATAATAATCCCTTAAACGTTGCTTTAAAAATATCCACTCGTAAAGGGCGAAACCAGGAGTTAAATATAACTCAGTACGCTCTTTTTTCAGAAAATAATAGAATATATGAATCAAGTGCTCAATACAGCAACCAACATGACTACAGCTATTAATAATAGTTCCCTATGCTGCCTATATTATTTGGTGCAAATAGGGAATATAGTGTTAATTTAATGCATTTCTTAAAAATATCCGATATGAAGATGGGAAAGTAAAGGCCAAGCTTCTGAGTCAAAGGAAAGCACATTCAGGACATAAAGAGAGAATATCTTTGTTGTATAGCTATTTAAAATTATGACTGAATGCACAGGATTTTGCACGACTGAAAACTAATCATATATTCCAAAGAGCAGCAGCATAGCAGCATATATACAGAATGCTCCATAATCGCCGTATAGTTTTCCGGAATAGGCAACCCACATTACGCTGTAAGGTTTGGTTAAAACAGCATAAATACTTGAAGCATATGAACTGATTAGATAACTGAAATTACATTTAATACAGTCACACAAGTAAAGAGGAAATGAACATAATTTTAATTATTATACGTCTACTGAATATTAGCTTTATATCTTATTCGGCAATGAAAGTATTACAGAGATAAATAAAGAAAATTTGGTCTAATTACGTCCCTCCCTATAGCTGTTGCAAAATGCCACAAATACAGTATGCGTGTCAAAATAGTAAATAAAGAGTAACATTGAAAAAATGTACGGCGATTGTGGAACACCCGGTATTAAGAGAATTAAAACGTATTAAGTATATGGCACGTAATAGAAAAAAAATTGTTAATGAAATTAGTACAATTAAAGATATAAAATACAAGCTTGGAAATTGTTTGTAGAACAAAGCGTTCTAAACAAGTTTGAAATAAAGATGTTTTATCAAAACAACATTAAATTGTTTAACACCTAGAAATGTATAACATAGATATTAAAACCATATTCGAAAAAACATAAAAAAATAAAGAATTAAGAAGAAAATACTTCTACCTTATAACACATCGATTTCCTAAGACGATAATAAGAATATATAATGAAACTTCAGCATTACGCAGATACGCCACTGTAGACAGGCATTTGAGCTGGCGAGTCTCTTGATATGTGCAGGGAATACAAAACAGCAAGTAATGGCTGGTTACGCATGCAGAGTAAGGCTACACAACCAGTAATATTCCATTCCACCAGAGATTAAAACAAAAGAAGAACAAAAAAATGCGACACGAAAGTGATTTTTGCTTCTCTTGCAACAAAATTAAACTAGTATATGTTAGTTGCCAGATGTGTAGGACGTGAGAGCTTAGTATTCAACAACTCTGTGCTCTTTCGTTGAGGTATTAATTTTATCGTCAAAAAAACTTATCTACCGTGTCATTAACTGTAGTCCGGCTTCTAATGCCGTTTCATTCTTGAGATGCTCCTGCCCATTCTGTATTAGCGACATGCCACCATAAAACGCAATGCTTGGATAAGCTTGAGCAGTGGACACCACAGTATTACATTTGTTAAGAACGAATAACAAAATTAATTTTTCATTTGCTTTGTCTTTACAGAGACTATTTTTATTAAAAACTTCCAGGTTTCTGTTCAATCTAAATCTACTTGTAGTTCACCAATATCTTTTTGTCCTCCTGTTCTTCCTACAGCTGCTTAAGCGTGTAATTATAATGATTACATCCGAAATTTATGAGAATGTGGCCTAGTAGTTTTAATCAGTGACGAAAATTGAATTTTGTATTGTTTGTTTGACCAGAGGCTCAGATTTTGTTTCAGATCTCTGAACTATTTGCATTTGGCCCTTGCTCGATTCTTGTTCCTCAATGTACTCCCACCATGAACGAAGAGGAAACATTCACTGACCATACTGCATACTCATGTTTGTTGGTGTAATATCGTATATTACTCAATCGATATTTAAAACGTTCAAACTCTACTGAGCTATTTTAAGGGCTTCGGAAAGATAAAAATGATTTCGTCTATGAAATCTTTGAAAATCTAAAATCCTTGGGATCTTCTAGAGTTTATGCAGTTTCCTCATTGATAAGTGTGCTAAAATTTGGGGTAAAAGAAAAACGATGTCAGTATCTGGATGCCACCATTAGTAGCTACTGTCCAACAACTGACAAATGTCTTTCATTCCAAACTCAAGAGGTACATTTTGATTAATTTTTGGGACTAAACGAGTATCAATTCTCAAAATACATAGAGTGCCTTTATAAGCTCTTAGATGTCTCTTGTTTATTCTAGTTAGGAATGCTCCAATGGGGTTGATATACAGTGAAATGTATTCTAAGTTTAATCGGTTGATTTCCGAAAATGTTTTCTTTTAAAAGTTTAAGATAAGTTTAAACAAAATTGTGTTCAATTGGACATGTAATTTTTTGATAAATTCATTTTTTATCGAATTTATATATAAAACGATATAAAAGTGTGGAACATATTCATTACATATAACAAGTTTCTCTAATGAAAGCGCAGATAAAATCCTTATGTTCTTATCAAAACTTTCAGCCCATAACTCTACATAGATTTTTAAAAACCTTGCACTTTATAAGCACTATTTAAACATTGGAGAGAAAGGTAATTCCTTAACTCTAGCATGTACAGGATATAGGTTACTTCAGACATTATTATTACATCAGTAATATTGTTATATTAAGGAAGATGTTTCATTTTGTGTCTATTTATATGTGTCGAAAAACTATTGTAATAGAGGTTAGAACAGTTTTTCAGACGAAATTCCTCTGCGGTATATCAAGAACGAATGAAAAAAATATTTTTTAACTTTAATTTGACTTTATTATAATGCAATTCTTTTATAATTAATGAAAATAAAGTAAGTAATGCAATACCACTGCAGTAAACATCTTCTGGAAAACAAAGATTACTGTTTATTCCATATGTCATGTGACAAACGTAGTCTTTTTGCCATATATGAATATTTTGAATTTTTCTGCTACAAATATCAATCAATAAAATACACTCGCATGCTAATTGAGGAATTTTATATGTTTTGAAAAGCGGTTTACAGTTATTTGCGCATTTTACTCCTGCCATTATTTTTACCACTTTTTTTTTTTAAATAAAAACCTTTTACTACAGAATTTTCTCAGAACTTTATTCCATACACCATTAATGAATGAAAGTAGGTAAAATATATTGTTTTAGGATGCTTCTAAATGTAAACGAGTTAAAGAACTAATTGCAAAACACGCTGAATTCAGTTTTGGTAAAAGATTATAAATTTTATATTGAGAGATTAGTAGGTTTATTTTTTTCATTGTGAGTATTGAAAGTTCTATGTTTTTATTTTTTTTTTTTTGAAAATGTATATAGTTTATAAATTTTATACTCAATTTATTACTATCAAATCAATTATTTAATGTGCAAAATATTTATTAGAGAAATCTGATAAATAATAATAAGAGATTTTAATGGTAATTTTTGTATCATCAGCACAGAGTATTAAAAAAAAACATCTTTGTTTGTCCTCAAGAGGAGATAATTAGTGTACAATCAAAGGTGAACCATGCCTAACTTCGTACAATTCTTAGTTTTATGTTATGAGTATTTGATAATTTATTACAACGTTCCGTTTGATATTTAATTAATTGGATGCAGGCCACGATTACAATTTCCCTCTATACCACAAAAGTCTAACTTTGGAAGACAATTTTTATGATTTATACAGTCAAAGTTTTTGAGAGGTCACAAACAATTCAAATGCATAAATCAATGTGAGAACCTCAGTAGTGTGGGAATATTTTCCCTAATTGAAAGCTGCTCCCTGGCTAAAATATTCTTTTTATGTGTACGGTGTATTCTTTGGAGCATTATTTTTTTCAAATACGTATGAAATAGTTGTTAATAATGAAATAGGCCTATAGTTTGACATCTGATTTTTACCCTTTCTTATATGATGGTTTAATAATTGAGTATTTTAATTTGTCTGCGAAGTGTCCTGTCATAAGGGAGAGGTTGCATAATTCAGTTGTTTGTTAATGCTGTTGTCACATACTTTTAATATTTTTGTGGCAACTTCATCATACCCAGCTGAGCTTATGTCCTCGGAGTATTCAAGAAAATTCAGTAGAAATTGATTAATATGGAGAAGGTTAGGTCACGAAGACTTTCTAAACCAGAAATGCAGAGAAAACTTATCGCCTACAAATGTCTCACTTTTAAATTTTTACATTCATTTCTTAGTACATTTCTGAGCATTAATCTTATCCGCTGTATTCCTGAATAACAAACAAACACACATAACGTTTTGTTTAATTTACTCTTCGCTGCAACAAGATAACCGGTATTAAAATCTTTAAGCTTCTAGAATTTTCTAAACTGGTTTCAGACGTTTCCTACACCCTGCTGCTTTTTGACTGTCTACTTTTATTACAACCTCTTTCAGGAAGGCATTATGCTGTTTAGGGGGAAAAAATTCTGTTCGAGTTTCAATCAGAGTTTTTTTTGGAATTTCTTGTCTCCCGTGTGGGTACCACATGTCTTGGTTTCTACGAGACGTCGATGTTATTACTGATATCCCCAAGCACACCAGGTGTTCAGCAAAGGCGTGATTCACAATGGAAACTTATCACAGGATCAATAATAGCAGCTGTGCAATACAAGAGTTCTTTTTGTGTACTCCTGTTATCTTAATTAATGTTAAAAAGAAGTTTCTTATAGAGCGTAGGCTTCTTTAGGTTTATTTATTTTCCCCAATCCAACTAGCGGAGATGGATATTAAATTTTTCGGCATAAATGATTCGATCACTTCATACTAAGGGCACACACAGCTCCCTGCTTTAATGTTCCAGTTCTTCATTTTGTAAATCATCAGCTGACGTTATCAATGTGTTCGTCATCATTGTAGCAACTCAACCATCACCTCGATAATCACTACCGTCAATCTTTAACTTGTGAACTACAGTTTTCAAATTACATTTCTTTCTGTTCCGACTGTTTTACGGTATATCTAATAAGTTTAAAGAATGAGATGCCTTTACGTGTTTACATTTTAATCACATAGAACAATTCTAAATCTTCGGTAATAGTAGTTCTCAACTGATCTGTCATGTTCCGGACTTAACACAAAGTTCAAAATACTAAATGTTCATACTATATATTTTATAAAGTTTTTATCCTTGCTTTATAAAACTTAAGACATGCATACCAACAATACATTCAAAAAGTACATAAAACGCATAAAACAATATTAAAATATCTAACAATATATGACGGTGACTAATTAATTTCTGAATGAGAAGGAGATGATGCATTGTTTAATAGGAGCAATTTGTGTTGTGATTCTGCGCTATTCACTTGATTTTAGAGGAGTGCAGATAAAACTTGTTCACACATGAAAGTTCTTACAAAAGGATCACTCCTCTCTTGGCCTTCCGTGATAATCCAGTAAAATCCAGGCAGGTGAGCCAAGCCTACGCAGTTCGCTAACGAAATATACGTGCTTTTGCCTGCAAACTACAACGATGCATATTCTGCCCGGTTCATGCTTTTCGAACTAGCTATTTGAAAGTTTCTTCAACAAATAGTCGTCTTTAATTTTCTTTACGTCAATAAATGCACATCGTAAATGTGTATCATTCATTTTCTTGTAAGTAAATGTTTTAATCTGAATAAATGTTATTAATGAGCCTTGCAAAGCCCTACGGTCTCTGGAGCACAATTTTCAAAATTATCTTCGACTATTTCACTTTTGTGACTGACGTCATCTTGAAATCAACCAATGAAACGAAACAAACTTTTAAATTTTGACCAATCACAGCCGGTTATTGCAGTGAAATTATCGAAAAAAATTATCAAGCGACGTGATCAGTTTAGCCAACTCTGTACCTCCACTATACTCGAGAATAGATCCGTAAGTTTCCGGCCATACCATTTTCTAGATATGATAAAACAAAAACTATATTTTACTTTTCAATATAGTTACCCTTTATTGCAATACACTTCTCATATCTTTGAATTAACATTTCAATCCCCCTACCCAAAAATAGTCAGAAGTCTTCTCTGCAAAATGGGCATAAACAGTATCCATCACTTCTTCGTCACACTTAAATTTCCTTCCTCGAGGGTCCTTCTTGAGTTTTGAGAATCCTCTTCTCAATAGTCACTGGGAGCTAGATCTGACTGTATGGTGAATGGTCGCTCTCCTTGAAGCCACATATCTTCACAACTTCCTCTGCAACAAGAGCTGTGTGCATAGGCGCGTTGTTGTGAAGGAGACGCACATCACCACTCAGCTTTCCTCTCCTTTTCTCTTTGATGGAAGCACGTTGTCTGTGCCGTAGGCCAGCATAGTACTCCCCATTTACTGTGGTGTTCCTCTCCTTGAAGCCAATGAAGAGTATTCCAACACAATCCTAAAAGATGGTGGCCAATCTTCTTGGTTGACCGAGTGACCTTGGCCTTTAGAGGCGGTGCTCCGTCAGGTTTACGCCGCTCCATTGATTCTCTTTTGGACATTCTCTTTACGACCATAGTTTCATCTCCTGTAACAACAGTTTGCAGAAGTTCTCTTTCGTTGCCACAACAGAGTTCCAAAAATGCCTGAAAACAGAAGACTGGTTGCTTTTGAACTGAGGAAAGAAGTCTAGACACCCATCTTGCACTATCCTTATTCATGTTTCCATGTTCATGAATAATTCAAAGAGCTGTTGTTTTAGAAAGGCCCAACCTTGCTGCTATTTCTGTAACTTTGAGTCCCCGGTTTTCTACTTTCTTCTTCCACAAGAGCGATGTTTTCAGGAGTGAGCATCTCCAAGGGCCGACCTGCACGCTCTTAGTCTTCAATGCTTTCTCGACCCATTCGAAAAAGGTTGGCCCATTCTTTTGTGGTTTTTATGGGGATGCTTCCCCATACACACCTCCAATTCCTGTTTAATTTCATTTGTAGTAAGTCCTTCTATTGTGAAGAATTAATAACAGCTCGCAACTCCATTTGGAACATGTCACAATCTTCTACACATAGCCTTCTTTATGCAACTATATCTGAACACAACGGAGCGGAAGTTACAGCTGTAATTATTTACTTAACAGATAAGGTATGAAATCAGATAAGTCTTTTGTTAAGGTGAGAATCCTTATCGCCGAGGAGGGAAACTTATGAACCCACTCTCGTAATTCCACTTTTCTGTATTTTCAGTAATTGTAAATTTAACTAACTTCATGTATATTCACCGAAACAAACGTTTTTGCTTATTCAGCCAGAAAAACTGAAATTATTTTGTAAATATTTAACAATATCTGTCTAAGCAACCATAAAACTTAATAAGCATGTTGTTCAGAATGTAAAATGATTTCTCTGTTTTATTTTTCTCAGTTGGTATTAGTAAATCGAACGGCAGCGATTGTAACAGTCGACTTTCGTCTGTTTCATTCTCACGGTTTCTGAAAAGTAAGTATTCATAAATAAGTATAATATTGCCTACAATTGTTAATAATCCATGCGCATATATATATTGCTTTTATTCTTATTCTATTTATGAAATAGTCCAAAATCCGTATTAGGCTCCTCTCTATTGGCATTACTGACAATTGACATTTGTCTGTTGCTAAATGGTTTGAAAATTCTAAGTATTCATAATACAAATTTACAATTACAATTTTTGTTAGCCAATGTTAGGGTAATTATATTTATATTCTTGTTTTATTGGTGAAACAGTCCTAATAAATATCACTCGAGAGTGTGAGCTTTCCAAATTCACTACGTTCGTGAATTTATCGGCAACTCAGACCCTCTTGTGATATTACTTATGATAACACAACATAACATCCAAATGCTGTCTAAAAGTTTTGTTTCTTCATTGATTTTTATTTGTCACGTTGTCTTTAGCCTTTAGCCTTCATACATACCCAGCTCTCTGTGTAGGTCAAAGGGTTTCGGTGTCTGACACACAACTTATCGATATTAACTTGAGAAATGATTACAAAGTGTACATAACGTGTGTGTCGCTATGTTTGCAATATTCATAATCATAAGGATGATAATGTATATCATATTTTGAGAGACCATTTCTTAATCTGTTACATCAAGTCTACCGTTACTCCAATTTATTTATACTTTCCGCACATCATAATTTAGACTTCAGGTCTGTTGGGAAACTTATAGCATGTATAACTATCAAGCACTGAATATGCTAGGGGTTGTTGGGGCAATACCGTCGTTTAGAACAAAATTGCATGAACTGTTGTTTAATGTAACAGTTAACTACTATTTGTAAATTAATATAACGAAACTGTCAATTTGCTTATTGAATGGTTTTAATGTTAATTCAGATTATCAATTGGAATTAGTTACTTTTGAATGCAAATTTTAAGTAATCTATATAATTCTGTAATTATACATAAAACTAATCCTTTCTTTTTCTCCAAAATAATACGAATTTGACATATATTATCAACCTATATTTGGTCTTATACAGTATATTTTGTGTTTAATTAACTGTATTATTTTACAGCTAACTTAACTTCTTTCCCTTCAAATATATATACACTTGAGATCGCAAGTGTATATATTTTCTTAATGTTGGTGTTAGTGTTTTGTCCTTTTCTATTATTATAATTACTGTTAATTTGTTACATTGTTAATAGTGTTACTTTATTTGTATTTTATTTTATATTATATATATATATGTCTTTTCTTACATTTATTTGCTAGTTACATTCGATTATACAATGAGGTTATTTGAGTTACTAGTTATGCCTGCTTAGGTATACTGTTCTGCCAGTTTGGCTGAGACTTGATTCTGACATATCGTAGGGATTAACTCGTCTTGAAACTATGGCTTCCTTCGGAGGAGCGGCGTCGTTAGTTGAATTTTGTTCTGGAAATGTTTCCAGCGAAGCTATCAACAAAATTGGTTACTTGCTGGAGTCAACACTACATTTACATCCAGTGACCCAGGTATTTAGTGATCCATGTGTATAGGTAGGTAAGTAATGTTTTAAATTGTGTAACTGGGGAAATCCAATATTCAATGCGGAATTCTTTTTGAGTAATGATGCACAGTTGCCGTAAATGTGAGCAATTAATGACAAAAGAGGGAAATATGCAACGATTTATATGCATATAGGAAATTTAGCTCCAATGTAAACTGAAAATATGTGCAACTAGTAATTTTAGTGGTACTTTTGCTTTTATAGAAGAAATGGAACATCGTTGCTCAAAAGTGGAATGCCAAACGTAATGATTGTTAACAATGTCAGCTCTATTGTAGTCATGCACCAGCAAGAAATGTGTGCAGTGTTTAGGAGCGACCCACATCGAACTCAAGAAAGATGTTTAGATCGTTGTGTCTATATTAATGTACATCAGGTCCGAGGCTCAAGTTTACAATAAAATATTCACTAAGTACAATGGGATTATTTGAGTTACGGGCCTCCTGAGCGCAGCTGCTTACTAGGGAAATGCAGTCGCCGCAATTGGAAATACAGTCACGCATAAAGTTAGTATTCATATTTTTCTGAAAGCGTAAAAATTACCTGTATTTAAAACTGGTAATGTTAAGCACTAGCCTGTATTGTAAGAGATGTTGAATTGGGCATTTCTATAGTTCATCTAACTTTGTTTCTGTAAAAGCACGGCGGTTTATTGAGAGACCCTGTCTCTTGTAATGTTTTTAACAAGTTGGCAAATAGTTTCTGTAACTGCAATAGATTGCCAAGATATTTCCTTGCCTATTGGCAGTACATAAAAACCCGTTCTTTAACAATATATTTATGTAGTAGCATGAGTAACGAAGAACAATTAGCACAAATTTACACAAAGTGAAAGAGCTGAGTAACAATGAATGCACAACTACTCTCTGACAAAGCCTCTCTCAAAGTAACTACAAGCTGCTACCTCCGTATGTATTATAAAGCCCTGGAGACTGGCTTCTCTCAGTACGCAGCTGTGTTCCACCGGCCCGTAACTCGAATAATTTAATTGTAGTACTGAAACATTATCTAAATCAAATTAAGGACAAAAATGTTTTGTTCAAAACTTGTGCTTCTGTTCTCTTGAGGACAACTATCACTTCTAATTTTACAAAGTACTTCAAAGAAATGGAGTGCTTTTCGTTTGGCTTATTTGACTTCTTTTTGAGTTCGGTGAAGAAGATTTTGTACCTAAACGTTAATATATTTAAGGGAGGTTTTTGCTTCGCTAAGGAAGACCAACACCTTGCTGCGCAATAGCACGCATGGTTAACCAGTAAGAGGAGAACAAAGAAGAAACTCGACAGTCTTTGTTAGTGAGAAGAGGCAGATTACCATTGATATCGCCTTCAGCGCGATCATCATACCATAAACCGCACATTAAGCATCTGTCGGACTGCGTGTTCCTCTGGAGGCGACCGCCGTCCTTCAGGAGTAGCCGCGACGTCCCCGTCAGGAATGTGACGAAGTACAGTTACTCCCAAATACACTGCAACATCTTTCCATTGTCTTTTGCAATTTGAGAGAATCTTCATCAGAATAACATCCAATTATGAAACCTGTGGAAGTACAAAAGAGGTTGTAGAAGGCTCAGAAGAGCTTGTTCCTTCTACAGAAAGATACGGAAGCAGTTTTGGCATTCTCTATTGCAGTTTGGACCCAGTCCAGTAATAATTATCCTTCGTGGAGATGCCAAGAGATATGCAGTTAGTATAACATTGCTGAGCAGTCGTTATGTTTTGAGAACAGACCTCACGTCTCACAGTAGTCTGTCGTAGAAGAAACCTAAGCTGCTGTTTCAACTTTGGAAATAAATGTCAAATGTGGTTGTATCATTACTAGGGAATTATTAACCTGTAATATTTAAATGCTGACTTCTGTGTAATATATATTTCAAGAAAAGTCTTTGCTAATGGAGTACAGCTTTGACACAACTTACTGCTTGAACAAGAAGGTGCAAAGGTCATATTACGAGTTTAATTGTTTTAAATTGAATTTCAGTAATATACATTTTTCTACATTCAACGCAAGCATCATCCTTTACAATCCAATACGCCAGTTCCTTCCGTTTTATCCCATCTCACTCCATCCTCGCAATGATTATTAGGCTTCCTTTCCTTCTTTTTCCATCAGCATTCAATGGATACGTTATTTTCACTTGTTCAATCACAGTTTTCTTTTATCATTTTGATTACGCTCTCTCTGCTTTTACTACAACACTAGCTTCCCTCTTCTAGGCTTTCTAAGCACTAACGACCACGTGTCCGCTGCATATAGTACGTAACACATAAATTAAGAGTATTATCGGTACGTTTTTGAGTCTTGTTTACAAAAGTTTCTATTTTGCAACTATGTCAATACCTCTCCTTTCTAAAACTATTATTTACTCTCATTTGTTTACCAGATGCTTCATTTCCTTCTAAACTTGCAACCAGTAATGCAAGGTTTCAGCCTAAATTAAATTGCAATTTTACTTTGCTTACTCTTCCTTACATATGCCAAATATATTCAATGATTAAAAGTAATTAACGGCCCTTATTAATTATGA
Source organism: Metallyticus violacea (assembly GCA_030762175.1). Classification (NCBI taxonomy): domain Eukaryota; kingdom Metazoa; phylum Arthropoda; class Insecta; order Mantodea; family Metallyticidae; genus Metallyticus; species Metallyticus violacea. The sequence continues at coordinate 56,923,518 of CM060832.1, read as the reverse complement.
TGGGCGGTCTGAGATACGATTTCCACCACCTTCGACGTGATTTGGGGTAGACATGCGTGCATTATTGTGTTGGTACTTCAATGAAATGCCATTTTGGACGGTTTTAGTGCGGAATCAGCAATAGTTAGTTATTCAATTGTTTGTTTTATTTACGGACGTTCTTCTGCATCTCAAATCATCAGCGCTCCATTCAATTCAGAACAAGAAACGGCCGATAAATTTTGTTCAGAGGCCTCTTCTTTCAGGTTTATCGTGTCGTAAATCTACAACACGAGACCCACGGCTTCACTTCTAGCATCATTATTGTAATATATAAAATTACTTACACGGTGATTCTTTTCACAACAGTTTTCCCCAAACCCAGAATTTTTTAAAGTTTACTGCTAGCATTATTTCCTTACTTTTGGCCATTAAGAACGTTGCAGTTATGTTAAGATGAAAGTACAATTTCAGAGCAACACGTTCTTTGCATGCCATTTGTATTTTGCTACGCACTAAGCACTAAGCTAACAAAATATTACAAAGGTAAATTCTTTTCACGAAAAATTATGGATGTAAACAGCTTTCGTACAAATCATACTTAGAGCATAAAGGTATATTTACGAAGTTTAATTTTAAAAAAATACTAATACGCAAGAAAAATCTTTTATTCTGTTGCAGTCAGATAAGCATACAATGTACGTCATATTCCTGTGCGAAAAATCATTACACTTTACTTTCCACTCCTCCTTTTAATTTTGCAGCATGCATCGCATTCTCTTGTTCTTTTTTCCTTCCATCACTAAATCGTTCCTAGACATTCTATCTCTTTATAGCTTATCCCAATTGATTTTACTTTATACAATTTATTGACAAATAATGTATGACATTTATATTTAGATTTGGAATCATAGTGCTAAAATAATATTGGAAAGTGAGAAATATTATTTTTTCCGACATTAATCGGATTTTTAGTAATACGCATATACATGAGACCCAAGGTTGCGAGCGGAAATCCCACTTAAAATATTAAGTATGGCTTCCTTCGGAAGAGAAGTAAACCGTTGGTCCCGTGTCGTAGATTTAGGGTAAGTAAAAGAACCTTAAGTGTGAAAGAAGAAGCCTCTGGGCAACATTTATCGGTCGTTTCGAGCTCTAAATTGAATGAGATCCTAATGATATAATAATAATAATAATAATAATAATAATAATAATAATAATAATGCTTATACTTTTACATAATTGTGTCGACCGCTCCTGATCTTGTGGCCAGTGTGTCTGATTGCATATCCGGAGGTCCCGGGTTTTATCCTATACGTTTTTTTCCTGAATTTTTCCTTTCCATGAAAAAATGACTGCAGATGACTTTAAGCTTGTGGCTCCGCATTCATTTATATACTTGTTTCATTAATTTTATCATCGTCTCTTTAGATCAATAATACTCACTAGAAATTTTAGGAGAGCCAAGTATAAGAAACAGTTTTTCTGGGAGAGCCGCACCAAATTTCGCAGTGCAATAGTTTTAATAACATACAAACTTAAATATTAATTTTCAATGTTATGATTTTATATTAATAGCTACTTTTGTATATTATTATTTTAATTATTAATACTACTTCTACAGCCATGTCACCAATGGGGTCAATTATTTCAACAACAAATAATTATATAACTTACTTTATGTAGACTCTTGCTGGTTGATTTGAAACAGATATCCTCAGCAGGTTTTCCAAGTTGTCATTGGACAGACGAGATGTATGTTTACCCTTGGTGAACGTTATTTTACTAAATGTCCTTTCACAAATATACGTTCATCCAAAAAGACACACTTGACACAAAGTTTTCGAACTGTCTTTCTGGTAGAATATTCCGAAACTCTAAAGCTGAATTATTTTGTCATATTTCTTGAAAAATACCTTCTAGTTCTGATCCTGTTGGAGATAAATATATTCATTCTTCACATTTCTAATCTCCCTAAAATTGACAACCCAGATACACCTGCTGTTGTTAATGACCAGGGATTTTCGATAAATGAAATGGGATTTGAAACTTTCGGAAATCATCAAATCTGACGGTAAAATAATTGAAGGCTTTCAAGTTTATTTGTTCCTCTAAGTTTTCTTATATAAGTTGTTGAGAGAATGGGAAAGCAGTAAAGTCGTTATTATTCAGATCTGTATATATTTTAAAATTTTATTAAAAATTACACTTGTCAGCTGAGTAAGAAGTTTTGTTTTTCCCTTGCATTCGAATTTGGCCATCATTCAGTATTGCTGCAATATCAGCTATGAAGGCAACTTTTAACCATCTTGAAAAAGAGTGTAGTTCATAGTATTCATTACGTAAAAAGAGCTTTATTTCATGGTGAAGATTAAAAAAATGGTTTCAAAATTCTTTTTATTTAATCGTCTTACCTAACAGTGACATTTAACATCACAATACTATGAACAAAATTCTTTTAGAAATTCTAAAAACAGTCTTATTTAATTCATATGACCTAATAAATTTAACAAAGTTAATTGCTTTCTTCATCAAGGATTTAAAAAGTTTTCAAATTTAGCAGCAATATTATCTTGATGTAAAATGCAACGGTATGTTAATAGCTGGTACAAAATTATGAGAAACAAATTATATATGGGAACCTACCATTTAGGGGCAACCGTAATTAGAATAAGTTTATTCAAATCATTTATAGAAATATTATATAACGGCTTTCCCGTTTCTGACCTGATATAGGTAATTTCTGTTGAGAATTCTTTCTTTATAATCCTATCTTATTACGATGTCTGACAAATAAAAGCAACTGAGAGGTGGAACTAACCAAGAGCAAGGCTGAAATACTCCCATTCACGAATTTCTTCCAAAGTGCAAATCAACATATCTCCCGACATTTCGCTAGCTCTTCTATAGCAAATAGGGTCAGAATTTGCAGCTTTTGTTTGTCACTTTTTATCTGATTTGCATTTGATGTTTAGAAAATAATGTGTCGCTTATTGAAGAAAACACTTCTTAAAAATTCTCGAATCTGTATAAAGTTTTATTTTACGTGCTAGACTTTCTGGTACTTGATGTTGTACTTTTGTTGTCAATTTACTTTGGTTTACGGTATTACACATACTTTTTTGTTCAGACACTGTTGCCATTTTCCGCTTTCATATTAGAATCTTTTGGATACGTGATATTAAAATTTGAATGCAGGGTATTGCAGTGCCCATTAAGATTGAAACGTTTATAATCTGGCACTATGTCACAATAAAACACCTGGCACTGCGTTCTTGATTTGCTTTCACTATTAAAAAAACCTCTGCCATTGCTAAACACTGCATTTCCACAAAACTACCTCTATGAATTAACTGTTGAAACTGAAGTAAACAGAGCAATATGTTAAAGTCAATCGCTTGTTATAATAATAATAATAATAATAATAATAATAATAATAATTTTACACAGTTTGTGTCGACCGCTCCATGGTCTTGCGGTCAGGGTGTTTGACTGCAAATTCGGAGGTCTCGGGCTCTATTCTCAGCAAGGTGTTTTCCTGAATTTTTCCTTGCCCTGAAAAAATGATTGCAGGTAACTTTAAGCGCTGTGGACTCCGTACTGATTTATGCACCAATTTCATCAAGCATTCATTCTCGTCTCTTTAGTTTATACCTTCGTTGTAATTCACCAAAACACTTCTGCCACATTAATTGTGTTCGGCATGAAAAATGATAAAATAATTTCAGAGTATCCCAGATAATTATTATAAATGTAGTACACTATTGCTGATATTAATTTATAAAACGTAAAATCTAAGAATAGAAAATAAGTAGCTTGTTATAATCTGAATCCCGTTGTCATTAATTAATAATCTATGTAACAATAGTTTTGATTTGTTAGCAAAAAACATGGTAACAGAACTGAAACAATTTAAACATTCTAATGATCCCCATTTTAATGAAAAAATCCGTTCTTTTTGCTTGAACATTTTCTTTTAATTGAGTTATAGCAAAATTAAAATTGTTTATATATTTTTGTTGCTTCCTACGGTGCTACAGTTTCTAGATCTGACGTAGACATAAAGCACTTCTGCTCTAATGGAATGCAAATCGTGCGTGTTCTCTATATGATGGATTGCTTCAATTAACTGACTGTAGCATGCAGCCAAGGGTCACCAAGAGCGTGGCCCGCGAACCAGCCGTGACACACGATACTAGTAAGAGAACCGGAAATTGAATTGCAAGCTGTGGCCCATGAGAGATACAAGTACCTGTGTTACACTCACGCAGATGCTTTTCCCTTTGTTCGTGTTTACTTATATTCCCTCTTGCAACTATCCCCTTCTTTATTTTATAACTACACTTTTAGTGTGACATAAAGTAAAGCACAGAGCGCTAAGTCACGGTGCAAAGAGACCCTGTGGACCCTATAAGGATATTGTCCTGTATTATAGGCGCAATAAAATAGCCTGTCATAAGTAGTAACGCAAAATGCTGGATATACAGGGTGGCAAAGAAGTTAGAGCTAAAAATGAAGCAGCTAACAGAGGTTAATAAAGGGAACAAAAAAGTTAATATACATTTCTCTCTCTCTCTCTCTCTCTCTCTCTCTCTCTCTCTCTCTCTCTCTCTCTCTCTCTTAAATATTTCAAGAAAATAAACATTTCGAAGCATAGAGCAAAGCTGCCTACTCTGCAATTTATGTCAGTTGCCTCGCTGCTTCCCGATGGACTGGCATAATATTCCCCACATTAGCAACTCGTTGGGCCCTAGCTACTAAAGTTAAGGCGATTTGATTGACTTCTTGTAGGGTATCTCTCTTGATATGTACGAACTGCTTTTGAATTCTAGCGTACTTCTCCATAAATGAGTTGCATATCTGGTGCCTAGCCCGGAAGTTAGGGTGCATATATGTAAGAGTCACATAGAAATGAACATACCTCCGTTCATTTGGGTCTGTTGCCTATTTTAAGGCTTAAAACCTTATTACCCTTGTTTTGGATTATTATGGATATTTCTGCAATTTTTACGTATTTTAAAAAGAAATAAAGAATTTCAATATATCTAAGTGAAAAAAGTTATAAAGTTATAAAAAGTTAAACTCGCGATCTTGGGTTTAGGAGGCAAATATGGTTACCACTACACCACCAGGACCGACTGCGCAGTCGTGTGGGAATAGGAGCAGAAGGTATGAACATAGATACAGAAACAATATGACGGGCTGCATTGTTAAATCTATCATCAGTTACGGCCCAGGCTAAACAGAAAAAACCGTCACTTCCTCCTCACTTGCCTCTAGCTTGACGTCAATCAGGCTCGGTGAACGCTCACTTTTATATGCTGTCGGCAACACTTGGTTATAAACAACGACAATTTTTTCCTTGGCCGTCGACAAATGAAAAATAAACAGATAATTTTTCAGTCTGTATTTTTCAACAGTAATGACAACATTCAAACGACTAAAGGTCACTTCAACTACAAATGGATTCCAGCTATAATATCAGTATCACTTGACAGCGAAGCACTTAAATTGGAAAACATAAGAGCTAGATTCTTGAACTGGGAGTTATAAATATATATATATATATATATATATATATATATATATATATATATATATATATTCCAAGAAAAAGCTAAACTGTATAATGACTCAACAATCCTTCTTTATACAAGACATGGTGTATCAAGCCATCATGAAAGAACGAAAGAAGCAAAATAGGTTCCAAAGTTCCTGTAACGCGTGGAATGAGAACAAACGCGTGGAATGAGAACAAACGCCTGGAAGAGATCATACTTCAACCTTGCCTCTGTTCTGTTGTAATATAATACACATCGTATTTGATTGGACGTCTATTTTTAAAAGGTATGCAAATTCCCCGTAATAGGGATCCGATATAATTACATCAGTATGGACCAGAATGAATTAAGGGAAGTATTAAAGGGAAAGGGGAGTCAAAAGCTTATATTTTGTGCCATTTTAATATTTGAAAATTTCTGTTTATTTTGATATGATTTTCATTAATTCTCCTTGGTTACAAATATTAAAAAAAATAATTATATCACTACGGAAGTTATTTTTTTCCCGCGAGCATTTGTTTACTTAAATTCTATACCTTATGAACTATTTTGCCCTAGAAGGCTGTGGTTTGTTTTGAATGATAGAAAAACTGTATTTCACAAATTGACAGCGTTTGTTTCCATGGCATCATTCGTTTTTGTTTTACAATCTTGGAGGGTTTTTGCTATTTTTTTCCCTCAAAAAGTTAGTTTTACTGTAAAAACTTTTTTACTGCAATTATTGAAAAACTGCAATTTTTGCATAAGTTTCCCATTTTTTAAGGATGTGTATGAGCTATCACTTTGAAATTTTTATCACTTATTCATAATATTATTATAATGATGTAGATCTATTACGGTGCAGCTAGGACAAAATGTGACAACGTAAAAAATAAAATGTTGGGGAAAATAGTAAAAACGCATAGAATTGAAAATAATTTATAATTTGCTTCATAGACAGTAGTGAAAATATATCAGTAAGTTTTAAAAATATGCATCTGTATGCTGTAAAATTTCATTTCTTTAGCTTTAATAGTCCTTGAGAAAGTGGAACTAAAGCTGGTTAATTTAACATTACTAGGTATGCCTTTCATATTCCCCTTAATGCTTGTGTTTCACCAAAGGCAAATCTACTTTTCCATAATGCAAGGTCAAAGACAATATTGTGTACTGTATGAATGACATATAATGAAATTTAACTAGCCACGTGTTATTGTGACACCCGTTCGTTCCTGCAAGAGGTATATCCTCTGATATCAATTACATTGTTAAGATGTGTTCTTGACAATAGAAATCTCCGTAATCTGCTTTATTGCTTTCAGAAAATAAAAGTTTGAATTTAAATAGAAGTAAAAAGGTCTACAAAGTTTGTGTCACGGTATAAAGCCCGAGTTTTGGCGCTAATGACCTTTGTAGTTTTGCGCCCTTTAAAACAGAAGCATCTCATCTGAGCAGAGGTTAATTTTTATGCATTAAACAATTTTTGCGTCATGTTGTTGGTGAATTAAAGCAAGCACAAGGGGCTGAAAGGAGGAGGAATGATCAGTCAAGTTTCGTTCTACTGAGAAATGATATTAAATAAAGGATTTATTTATAAGACACTTTATTCTTTTAACAAATTAACAGATTTAAGTTATAATTATAGAGTCTCAATTTGCAACTAATCTACCGTTGTAAATACACAAGTTAGTTGTGAGACCATTGTCACAATGGGAAAAAAATTGCTTCAGAGATTGTTATATTTATTTCTACCTTCAACAATGCAAATTGTACGTAATGTGGATAGTTATAGATGCTAAATGACGCATAGATCACTTAATGGAAAACAGCAGTAATGCTTCCCCGTATTTCAAAAGTAACCAAAATCGCTTCAGCTTAACCATCTTCTAGTCGCACACGCAACGGCCTGTCAAATATCGAGCAATTCTTTGAATTATATTTCACTGGAAGATGGTTCAATTATGTGTGATAGTTAAAATAGCTGATAAGTATTTTAAATGACTAACTGGTCAGTGAGAATGCTGTCATTGAAGGTCTTTGCCCTCATCAGCACTTTTTCTGTGACAGTGCTGACAGTTTTCCGGTAATTTAATGAGCTTAACAGATGTGTCTTGTCGTGAAACCTTTGGTTATCTCGTGAGAACAAACATAAGCACAGTATGCTAAGTAGAGGCAGGCAGCTTGTGTATTTCGCGAAATCGAATATCGAGTGCGCATGTCACGAAATTGACTCTACTACCTGTGTTTTCCCACAGGTGACTCTGCATAAACACTGAGATGCACAGTTGAATACAGACTGAAAACGTTTATAGCTATTATTTTTTTTTAACAAATTAAGCAGCTACCAAGTAGAGTATATCACCGAAATCCTAATGATAATTATTACCGAATGTAAATATTCAGAAGTATTTATTATTGACGCTAAAGTTTGTCACCAGGTAGGTATCGGGTTGGCGATTATGTTGGCACTATACGTTCCTGTGAATTAAAGCCTGCGATACTTTGCTGGTTGCACAGGTTACGCCAAAATACAAAAGTCGATGTTGATCGAATTCCTCTGAATAATTCTGACCCTAGATGTTCCAGGTTCATACTTTTTAACGACTGGAGAATCTTAAAAGTATCGAAAAGGGTTCTATCGAATATTTATTATTATTATTATTATTATTATTATTAAGTCAATTACAAAAGCATAAATTAAAACTTATTCTATATAATTAACTAAAATAGCATGAGCTGCTAAGAATCATTCCTTTCGGTCCAGTCTTGTTCTTCTTTTAGGTGTCTATTCTCCATTTCTTCTTGGATGTCCTTCTTCCATGTTGTCTGTGGGCTTCGTCGTTTCAATCTTCTTAGGGGAATCCATTTATGTGTCATTCTTGGTAATCTTTCTTCACCCATTCGCATTAAATGACCATAGCATATCAATTATTTTGTTAAAATGTCCCCTGCAATTTAATTTCCATTTATTGTCTTATAGTACTATTACTGATTCTATCTCTCCGGGACACTCTTGCTGACCGTCTCCAGTAATCCATTTCCATTGCCAAAATCTATAAATCTGTTTATCCCATATTAGGTATAGGATTAGGAGTCGATTTGCAAATTTGTCTTTCTTTATGAGTTCTCTATTTCTTTATCATTTTTCCTATCATCAGTAATTATAGTAGCTAAATAGTTATATTTGTCACTATATTTAAGCACTCCTTTATTTTCAATAATTATATTTTATTTTTCTCCTTCTATTACCATATAATAATAAGTTCCAGGAAAATAATCGAATCGAAGCATAAAATAAGAGTAAAACAAATGACTGCAGGAATATCGTTAGTTTTTAACCATTGAGCTATTTAATACAATGTAATGCGATTCTAATTGGTCAATCGAATATAAATAAACTCGTTCTTTGGCTAAAAGACGTTTGCATACATTTATCACAAGTAATACCACAAGAGGGTCTGAAATTGCCGATAAATTCACTAACGTGGCGAGTCTGGAAAGTTCAGATCCTCGAGTGAATTCTATTAGGACTGTTTCACGAATAAAATAAAAATGCTCTTGCCTTACAATAGTTGCATATTTGTATTGTGAATACTTTCCAAGCCACCTTACAACAGACGAACATCAATTGTCAGTAATGCCAATAGTGAAGAACCAAATACGGCTTTAGGACTAATTCATTAATAGAATAAGAATAATATATAATTCGCGCACAGAATATTAAAGTAAATAAAACGTTATGTTGAATTATGAATAGTTACCTATTCAGAAACCGTAAGATTGAAATACAAGAAAGTCGACTATTAAATGGCTACCTTTCGATTTACTAATACCAACTGAGAAAAACGGAGGTAACATTTTATTAATTTGAACAACGTGTTTATTCAGATTTATGGTTGCTTAGGCAGCTATTTTACATAATTTACAAAACTATTTCAAACTGTTTGACTGAATACGAAAAAAAAAAAAAAAAAGTGAATACACGTTGTTAGTTAAATATACAATTATTGAAAACACAGTTACCAAATTCGAATAAAGGGGCTGCAATTTCATTGGTTAAAAAGTATATTTTGGAATTAGTAGATGGAGATATGGAAGCACAATTCCGCACTTTATTTCAAGATCGTTAGTACATTTGGAAAGGAAGAGGTGCATTTTCGTGGAGATATTAATGTAGCAGTGATTTCTTAAATTTAAGAATACATTGTGTCTCACTTGAAAACTTCCTCCATGGCGTGCAGTTAGAATGCTAAGAGACGCCTTTGTAATCTGTAGACTAGAGACTAGAACATGGACACTGATGAAGCAGATAATGTTAGTGGCTAGAATGGACGCAGTAATAGGGGAATTCGGGCAAATATGAGTAACTGGAAGGTTTACAGAGAGTAACATCATTAGGGCTGAATTCTGTTCCGCCTTTGCTGTAGCAACAAGGTTTGCGGGCATCAAAAGCTGTGTACATTGTTGTGTGCATGGGTCCCTTAGCGAAAATTTAGTAACCATTAATTATGTACTTTTTAAGCTAAAAATAAGGTAGGAATTTGGAATAGTTAAGCAGATATCCTGTGAAACCATTAGTTTACTCTACAGAGTTTAAGGATATTTTAGCTCATCATATAGTGTGCAAAATATACAATTCTTCATTCCAGGTAAAACAAACATACTTGCTAATGTAGCGCAGCGCTGCCCGTAGAATTCTTGCAAATAACTCTGAAAACAGTTTATTTTTTTCTGTACACAAAGTAACTATTTATTGTCCACAGAAGAACCTATTTCAGATCCCACTTTCAAGCCAAATGAGAGAACAAAGAAAGATCTAGAATATCAAACTGGACCACCAAGCTGAACATATTTCTAAAGCAACAGAAGTCTCTACAGGTTTATCCAGTTATTCCCTCAAAGGCCAAGAAAAATTTTATTGCTAAGTAAACCTGTAAAAATAATTTCCAGTTCTTTATAAGAACAAGGAAACGAAAATATTGGTTGACTCCATTTCGGCTTATAAAGTCAAAACCAAAGAGAAGTGCAAACGCAAAATGTACAGCCATTGATTGACGCTGACTGCATGTGATGGAAGGATTAATGAAGGTTATCGTGATGAAAAATAATGGTGAACAGTGTAATGTATAGTTTCGTGAGGTTTGTGTTGACTTTCCTATGCAGAGATCTTTGCATCATAAGGTCACATGGTCACAAACCCTCCTAATTACAGATAAAAGAATAAGATATTGGTGAACATTTTGTTCCTTTCTTTTGAAAAATGCTGTCTTTTTTTCTGTCGAGAACTGGCAACATAAGAACCTATAATCCAGATTTTCTGTCCTTGTCTTCATAGTGGTAACGGTGGAGTATGGTTTTGTACGCCTTAATGGACTCAATGGTCACGATGATTTTGTAACCGTCTTCAATAAGTACTAATTTTGAAACCAAAATAACGCCATCTTAGCGTTAGGTGCCACAATCAACAATACGTCTCTATATGCGTCTACCTGTTTAAATTGCCGCGTGAAACAATAATAAAAATACGTAAATAAATAAACATTGTGGTTTTCAACCATTAATAAAGTTAAATACTTTGCATTACAAAGATAAATTTTATGCAAAGGAATTAGAATCCACTAAAATATTATTTATGCCAACTGACATGCTGAATGCACTAGCGATACTATCAAGAACAACACCGTTCACAATTGATTGGGTCCTGTTTCATAAAACTTACAACGTGTTTCCTAAAAGTAACAAAAAAAAAATAGAAGTGAAATTCCGCAATTTATAACTTAACTCCAACTGCATTACAAATATACTCGTTCTAAGTGCTTGTAAAACCAAAGTGGCTTGAGGATTGCGAAGGTATTAAAAGTAAGATTTAGTTCAGTTTAGGTTATAATAAAAGAAATAGTATATATTCATAATATTTGTTGATATACATTTTTCAGTTCTCAGTAACTGATATATTCATTAATTGATTCAACAGATGAAGTGGTTAATGACAGAAAGTAGAAAACCTTTAAAACTTATTAACATGGAGTTCGTAAAAATATTTTGAATACAACAAATGTTTGAATGAATGAGTTTTATAAAAATACAGGTTCTCTTAGATGAAATATTGCACATTCTGATACAGCCAATAGTCAGAAATAGACTTAAGTCCAAAAGAACAGTTGTATATTGCTCCTCATTGGTTTGGAAATTGAGAGCAATATCATGTAGTAGGTAACTAGTTAACTAGCCATGTTGAATGTGGTCACAAAAGAGTATAATTTTACAAAGATGCCCTGAATCGTAGCATGTGTAGATGAAGATTAACAAATATTTATTGGGAACGCGAAGTGACCTATGTGTACCGTCATGATAAACATTTAATTACCTTGATGGTTGTATGTGAAAGTTCAAGATACAAGAATCTAATCAGCTGATTTATGACATATTTTTTACAAGTGTAACAACTTTACAAATGCCAGATTTTCCTTTATGAAATATAATTTCTTTAACTTGTGTGCTTTGGAGCTTGTAATCTTTATGAAACAGGCCCCTGTTGATTGAGGAATTCGCTCAAATGAAAGACTGAACTTCTTTATAAGAAAGTAATACTTACCAAGTTTAATTTGTGGCATACTATAACCTACACATTAGTTTTGAGAAAAAATATATTTAAAAGAATTATATGGTCTCTTACGAAAAGATGAATATTTTCTGCTTCTATTGCGGAAAAATCTGTACCGATTACGGGTTGAAATATTAGAGCAAAAATAAACAGATGATGTCATTATCTCAAGAATGTATGATTTAAGGTTTAAGCACGATGTAACAATCAAATGTATGAAATCCTGCATTGAAACACGCTTCTAATGACGCTATAAATCGTGCACAATTAGCCAAATAAGGTTACCTAGCAGCTAGTATTCCATGAGGTCATCACCGCCTTCACAACATAATTTCAAACAACGTAACAATAAGAAAAAGCTAAAATCGTTACCCTAATAAACATATCAACATTCAAACACGAGAATCATTTTATTAAACAAATGTTTTGAAACTATAACAACAATATAAGTTATGAATCATCATAAATTAACTTCCATCATCTTGAAAGCATTGAAAATGCAATTAATATATTAATCACATCGCAATTTCTTTCATTTCAAAACATTGATCTTGAGCTATTAGTAATCTCTCTTGTACTAACAGAAAACTTCCTTAACCTTACTTTATTGATTATTATGCAGTTTCTTTACTTCGTAAATATTAATAGTGCAATCAGCTATACAAGAAAATATTATTTCTGAGCCACTACTGGTATCTATTGTATTGATATTTCGCCATCCTATGTTAATAAATGTTACAGCTCTGAAAAATATGCCAACAAGATTTTTAATTGGTTGAACTAACATATTTCTTTCTCCCTGCACAAAACTTGTCATATCCCTTTTCGTGTACATTTTTTAATTCTTGAGGAATTAACAAACCCTCAGCTACCTTAGTTTCTTTTATAATTTCTTCTGAAATGATATCTATATTTTCAATATCAAACATTGCGGAATTTGCATTCATTTCCATTTGAATTTCTCAAAACAAAATAACATCGTCATTGAAACGAGTACTAACAAGCCATGCAACATAGTACGTCATATCTACTATGTCATAACATCACATTTTGCAAAATTTTAATACTTATTAAAAACATTTTAATGTTAAAATTGCTTCTTAAGTATATTCTGAACTTTCACATTCATTCTTCAAACTAATATAGAGCACCTCTTATTGTTCGACCGGCAGGCTTTTAGTTATTTAAAAGAAAAAAAAAAAAAAGTAAAATGAACTTGAACAATAAAATGCATTGTTTTATAGGTCAAATATTTCTTTGTGTCTGTAAAAGTTTAAAGGCTTGTTTTTAGAGAAATAAGTTTCAGTGTGCTCACATATTTCCGAATTTCCCTAGACTTGTACGAGCTAATAAAAACCAGGAGTGAGCAAATATACACATATGTTTAAACATCTATGCTAGCCCCCTCTCCCACTAGAAACCTTCTGGAGGGCCCTCATGCATAAAGCAATAATGGCAGCATTATACTGAGATTTAGAGAATAGCTATTGCTACAGACTAAAGGAAAAAAGGAGACACGTGAATCGCAGGGTTGTCACACGAAGGTGTGATGACGTGCATGCACCAGTGCATTGCATGGGCGGGGCTTGCCCTAGGCTCCACCCACCCTCCCACTGCAGCAGGTGAGAGCAGATGAAACGTGTGATAAAAGTCCGGTCACTGCCGAGCGTGACATCTGCTGGAGAGGCGGAGTCGACAGGTAAGAAAACAATGGCGAGCAGCAATGGAAATAAAATAAAAAAGCAGATCTGACATAATGAGCATCTGAAACGAACCTCAGTAAAATTGCTGTATAATGTAATAATTACACTAATAAAGCGGTAAAGGTAGTTAACATTTTTAATAGCCGAATTAAAGGGATACGAACTGCCTTACCCCCTCCTCAAGTGTACTTTGCTGCTCCTGTTGCCTTATCGCTCGACATCATGGACGTTTTCTGTAGTGCGAAGTCACGGGTTCAGATCTTAAACCGATCGTTGTCTGCCAGGCTATGCCCAGTAGTTCGAATGCTGTGCGATAAAAATTCATTGTTTCACCTTCCAAATACCAGGGGTGGCCACAAATATTACGTCGTTAAATGCACGCTATAACTTCATCGTTAAGTCACGGTATGACAGACTGGTGGCGATCTACACAACTGTTGATCATGGATTACTTTTAGAAACAGAAATACTTGCCTAGTATCTCTTACATTTACCAACCATTATATTTCCTAAAGCACTGTATCTCAAACCGAGTTCACAAAACATTTATTCTTGAATGTATATACACAAACAATGAACTGCCAGAAAATGAAAAATTATACAAATTTACTATGTGTATTTATTAAGATAAAGTAAATTAGAATAAAATTGGAGGCAACTGTTTGTTCCTGAGGGAGCTTTCAAATGGGTAATTTTCACCTTTTATGTTCCAAGAGCCGTGTTTTAATGGACATAATCTACATTTACATCTTAATCAACCAGAAAAAACTGCGATTGCGGAATATACCATTCAAAATTGTCATGGAATAAAATATGAACAAATTGAAAGTAATTGCAACAGCAACGTGATATTTTAATCTGGCTAGAAGAGAAGCGTTACAAATAGAGAAACATCCGACAATATAAACAAAGACAAAAGTTTTCAGATATGCAAAATTTGGTCAACAAATATCTGTGCCACAACTTTCCCAACACTCATATCCCCTCCCACTTCTAACGCTTCTATACCTCTGCCTCTCCAGATACTTTAAGTCTACTGACGATGCTGACCTTTGCGTCGGCGAAAGCTCTGGTATTTTAAATTAATTAAAACCAAACGAATACGGTAAAATAGCTTGGTAATGATCAATTTCTATGCATTTTGTTTGTGAACTTTCATTTAAATGCATGTTATGTTTATGAACCACTTTCTTTACTGTACTGCAACATTTCATTTGGTTTCAACATTGACTATGGAATATTGCAACGACAAAAGTTACACCTTTTAAATGCAATAATCTGCAATCTTGTCAGAATAATTTGTTTTAAATAGATACACAATATAGCTTAGACTATTGGTCGGATTATGAGCAGTTAATAATTGCAAATGAAAGCTCCAGATCTTCATAAAGCGAGTATATTTGAACTCGGCACACTCTGGCCGCCATTACACTGATTCACATGTTACTCTCTAGAGACCAGCACTAATACAAAGAAAACAATAAAATACAGAAAGAATGTTACCTTCCCTTAACGTAATATCTTCCAACCCAAACTATTGAGGATGCACGCTTATCATGCAATCTTACAAAATAATACTTGCTCTAAAGAATAAAAAACAAGTTCTTAATTTAAAATACAAAGAAATGTCCAAAACCGATGATTATATTTTAATGGCAGGCAACAGCCGACACTTTCTGACAACGATTTTGAAAATCATTTACTGGTTAACCAGGTAAATATTCTTGCCGATTGTGTACTTTTAAGACGTCTTATTTTATAGAGTGCTATCAGCAATGCTTTCTCCGCGGCGCGAGTTTTCTCCCCCCCCCCCCCCCAAGTGTGAGCGGCCTCGCTCGTTTGCTGCGCCATGGAGGGGATATCAAGCTTACTAACTGTTGCAGTAGTACCGCAGCTGTTCCCCGGTGTGTTTTGTGTTGTTCGTTTCTTAATTCAGCAGTATATATAAAGTGTATTAATGGCTCGTATGTTTACATTGGCACAGCGTTGTCTTTACGAACGATTCTTACTGTTAACTCAATCAGTTCATGAAGTTCGAAGACTGTTTCAAGCAAGCAAGCTGTAGACGCTCCAGATCGTAAAACAGCTCATACTCTGTATAATAAATTTCAGGAAACTGTTAAGTGTTCAGCCTAAGAAACAAATGAAGAAGAACAACAAATAATAACAAAACAATCAAGGGTTCTTATCAAAAAAAGACTAGGTATATGACATTGGAGATCGTTTAGAAAATTCCCTTAGAAAATTGTTTCGTTATCTTGCACAAGTGGAAATTTCATATGGGTCTATGCAAAAGGCCACTAAATTCATCTTCTTGAGATTTCTAGCGTTATTTAAAAAGTGCCTTATCAAAACGAACCCGCACAGCACACAAGAACGCAAAGATAATTTTCTAAGGCAATTGTCCGGATTTCTCAAAATGATTTACAGTGAGTGATGAATAGCTTCCTAAAGAGATGTCAAACATATGTGGAGAATGAGGCGGGCCGTTTTAACATCTCATTTGATAATTTGGCAATTCGCGAGTGAGCCTCTAAAATGTTTTATTTTTTGTTTTTACCCTCCAGCTAATCACCGAGATTCGGCTGGTCGTCAGACCGGCTAAGGAGCGGCGCGCTTGCCCATAGACAAAACATTCCGGGGGAAAACAAAACTGATCGCACAATAGTAAGGGTGCCCACGTCAAATCCGAGTTACACAATACCCTCAAAGTACAGCAACAAAGGGCTGCAGTCTGTTGTCGATCAGGCGTTTGTTATAATTGGACATCGGAACTGTTAACCCCTTAACATAAGTTGGGTGCATTCAAAGCAATCTATGACCCACCGTGATTTCCAAATTATTGAAGAGCCACTTACAGACACGAGTGACCGAAAAAATCGTGAACGGAATGTCTGCTGTTGGGATTCCACCTTCGTGATTGAGGTTATCGCAGACTTCCTTTAATAATGTATACTTTCATCTCATGTCTCATCGGTGCTTAACGCCTGTGATGCCGCAGTAATACATACGAGAGTTACATACTGTTAAAAATATTATGCAAATTAGAGCATTGCAGAGGAATCGTACGTAAAATTCTACAACAAGAACAGCGAAATATATCTCATCCTACATATATTTTATCATACAGAATACATGTCATTGATTTTATTTGAAACTCCCATTCTACAAGCTATCTTAAGACGTTTGTAGAAGATTTCACACTTTTGGAATTTCAGTAAAAAATGTATTTTCTGCAAATATTTTTGTATGTAATTATAAACTGTGTATAACAACTTTATCACTAGAAAAATGTAATATACATAATGCAAATCTGTAATATCCTTCTTCCTGAAAGCCACACAACTTACAAATCCTCTAACAGTGTTGTCAAAGTACCGAATTTGCATTTTACTGGCCTTAAAATGTAGTAACAACGTAACCCATAAACCAATTTTGGCATAGCTATCGTCAGAAATATTGTTGCAGATGTAACATAATGTAGATATTAGATTTATAGTTGAAACGAAAATAATCCTAATTCACGTTGCCAATCAGAAAGCCCAGAAGACAAATTCAAAGAAAAAAAGATGTTTGCTATAAAGTGAAAAATGTCATATAAGTCTCTAAAGACTGAAAAACATGCTTTGCCAAATGTTCGCTAACACAAATAACATTCACATGTTGCTTTAGATTAAGCCATTGAGAATTCAAATCTCAGTGTATATTTCATTTAAGTATTAAGTGCCTCTGAAAGCTTTAAATAGTTTTACTTAATGCTGAACACGTTAGTGTTAATATATTTCTTTAGTAAAACAATATAAAGTATTATTATTAACGGATTATTCAGCTCTGCATTTCAATTGAGTATAATTGACAATGTATCCAAAAACTATCAATTGTAGATATTAAAATACAGTGAGACACATTTAAAACCTTCCATTTACAAGTCGACCTCCTTCCCTTGCCATCGCTGACATTGCTCTCCATTCAATTACGGCGTAGTTGAGAGCTGTCTCCAACGTAGGTAGATCCGTTGTGAGTCAGTAATTCGAGTTAGTACAGTAGTATGATGTGTTGTGCAGTGTTGGGAGTATTCACTGCATAAGCATGTATAAGACATACATTTCCTCCCACCCAGTTCCATAAAAAACGATATTAAAATATATTGTAAGTAAGTTTGGCCAAAAAAGTTCTGTGACGGAACGACCTTAAAAAGAATATAAAAATGTCATATGCTCATGGAAGAAACACTTAGTGAAATAATGGCTTCATGGAAAGTATCTCTCGAAATCTTTGAGACGTCTAGCGCAGGAATATGAATCTTCAAGACTAGCAACAGAATTGCTAATTTTTAAAGTTCTGCGTCCTTGCGTTAGTTCAAACATATTAGATCATTAATGCAGAAGAAATAACAAGTGTAGATGTACATTGTATATCGTGCCAAATGGCAAATACTTCCTGCATTTTCTTAATTTATTTTATTTGTAGTATCCTAGTTTTAAAAACAGAACTATTGTGGTAACAGATGCCGAAGATTGCGGAGGTAGGATGAGTAAGCATCCAAGTTGGGGATGGAAGGTTTTAATTGAGCCTCATTGTATTTTGATTGAAATTAAATAATCAAATGAACTTTAATTGTAAAAACTTGCAGTGTATGCTAGGAGAAACCCAGTGCTGGACTAAAAAGGTAAGTTTAGAAAGTATTTTTTCTTTTCTTTTCTTTTTAAGCGTGTAATGCCCGTTTTTACTACTGAGGCGGTAGGCACTGATGATACATGAGATGATATTGTATATGGAAATGAGTATTTTAAGGAAGGAAGTGTTCCAGGCAAGTTTGGGGTACCTCCCCGGCATTTTCCATTTATGAGGACGGAGGTAACCTGGCGCAACGCAGCTGTGCCATGTATACTTACTTCTTCGTGCTAAGTTGTGTTCATTGTGCATTTTATGGAGTTCGCCGAAACTCCATAATTATTTATACACTTCAGAGTATATGGAAAAGAATTACAGGAAGGGAACTGTAATGGACGAATTTCAACGTTTGAAGAACAACTTCACATTATTGTCCCGAAATTGCAGAACGTAAACGACAGTGACAGAAAGCAATTTGGTTTGCAAGTGACACATTATGGAGAAGCGGTTGGAACGCATTCTAACCCATATGGAGGCTGCACTGGCGCTAGCGTCTATGTGAGTTCGCTTGCACGTTGCAAATTGAACAGACCGGAAGCAAATATAGTGAAAGAGCTGTTTGTATGAAGTAATTCGAGTATATCATACACACGAAGTTTCGGCGCAACTCATATATAAATGTTAAATAAGAACGTGCCGAAAGTAGAAAAAAGTTATATGTATATATTTTTATTATCCAATGCAAGTTACTATTTACCTGTGGTTATATTATATGAAAATTCCTAATACATGTATAGTATACATAACCTAATGTAATAACTAAATTCTTAGCAAATCAAATAATTTATTTATATGGAAATCTGCTAACGTACAATATTCCCAGTTAGTGAGATATGATTTTCATTCTGCATAACCCAATAGACTTTGTAAGAAGGAGAGTGAAGGAATGTTTTGAAACATGGATTATATAAATGTTAGAAATAAATATTATGCTTTATTATTAATAAGAAAATATATTTTACATAAGTATATATTTTCCAAAGTACTGATAAAAGGTAAAAATATATAGGTATATAAAATTTTACTTGATAATATATTGATGGAAAAATAAAATATTTTCAATTACTCTATTTTTAATTTTAAATTAGAAATACAAACCAAATATTAGTTACATTTCACAAATGGGCAGGAAAATTTAATATTAGATTACTACCCGTTTTTCCCAATATAAAGCCATTAGGTAGAAAAGTACAGCAAATAAATTAAATTGATGTATTGTTGGTGGCCATTTTCCGTACTCATTATTGCTATCCATTGCCTCAATTATTCTTTTGTTTTCGGGGGAACCTATAATTAAATAATAAAAGAATACATTTCAGATTATATATTACCAACTGGTATAAATTATGCGATCACGGCATATTACGCGTGATTAATACTTTATACGAGGATAGGCCCATAAGTTTCCGGCCTAACCATTGTATAGGTATGGTAATGGCAAAAACTATATTTCACATTTCAATATAGTTACCCATTATTGCAATACACTTCTCACATCTTTGAATTAACATTTCAATCCTCCCCCGCCAAAATAGTTAGAAGTCTGCAAAATGGGCCTAAACAGCTTCTTCGCCACATAAATTTCCTTCCTCGAAGGTCCTTCTTGAGTTTTGAGAAAAGGAAATAATCACAGGGAGCTAGATCTGGCTATAGGGTGGATGGTTGGTCTCCTTGAAGCCACATTTCTTCACAGCTTCCTTGGCAATAAGAGCTGTGTGCGCAGGCGTGTTGGCATGAAGGCGCACATCACCACTCAGATTTCCTCGCCTTTTCTCTTTGATGGAAGCAAGTGGTCTGTGCAGTAGGTCGGCATTGTACTCCCCATTTACTGTGGTGTTTCTCTCCATGAAGTCAACGAAGAGTATTCCTTCACAGTCCCAGAAGATTGTGACCATGGTCTTCTTGGTTGACTAAGTGACCTTGGTCTTTAAAGCCGGTGCTTCGCGAAGTCTACGCCACTCCATTGATTCTCTTTTGGATAAAAGAACCATAGTAGAGGACCATGTTTCATTTCCTGTAACAATGGTTTGCAGAACTTCTCTCTCGTTGTCACGGCAGAGCTCCAAAAATATCTGATAAAAGATGACTCGTTGGTGCTTTTGAACTGAGGACAGAAGACTAAGCACTAACCTTATTCATGTTTAAATATTCATGAATAATTCGGAGGACTGTTATTGTAGAAAGGTCAAGCATTGCTGCTATTTCTGCAACTTTGAGCCGCTTGTCTTCATATTTCTTTTTCCACAAGAGCGATGTTTTCAAGATTGAACACCTCCAAGGGCCGACCTGCACGTTCTTCGTCTTCAAGCTTCCTCGAACCATTCGGAAAAGTATGACCCATTCGTTTATGGGACAATATGAGGTGGATGCTTCCCCATACACATTGTCCAATCGCTGTTTAATTTCATTGGAGTAAGTCCTTCTTTTGTGAATAATTTAATAACTCCATTTTGAACATGCCACAATCTTCTATACATAGCCTTCTTTATGCAACTATATCTGAACAACTAAATACAGCGGAGCGGAAGTTACAGATAAAGTATGACACCAGATAAGTGTTTTGTGAAGGCGACAATCCTTATCGGTAAGGCCTTACGGACCTAACTCTCGTCAAATACGAAACTTAACGTTCTTCTGTATATTTAGGTATCCATAAATTAAAATTTAACTTAAGGAAGTGCATACGTACCTGTGAAAAGACACACCACTTTCGTTTTTGAATCTTTCAGTAAGGCCATAGGCAGCATACGAAACCAGCATAGTAAATTATTTACACAAAAATCACGTGTGTACAGCCAAAACACAATATACTAACTCACGTCGCTGTTACAGTTGCCAAACAGCAGCTCAAGTCTGCTCCTGTCATCTGCAACACGACTACAGCGCCAATGCAGCCTCTAGTGTGTAATATGTTAACTCTATGACTGCATATCAGTACTTGACAGGAATTGCATCAAGTTCGTAGGTTCAATAAACTCATGCAAATGTCAACATTCCTCTATTATTATTATTATTATTATTATTATTATTATTATTATTATTATTATTATTGACAAGTATGACGGAATTTCTTTTCTTTTCCGCTAAGATCTCGGGATAATGCCAGTACGAAAGGTTTTGGTAATTTCTTCTGCTTTTTATTGATTGATGGATCATTGATCATTGAAGAGTTCCAGTAAGTATTCAAGCAGATCTTCACTTCCCACGCCGATCTGGAAGTTCTTTGGTAGAAACATATGTCACTCCCTACTGTAAGCCAAATAAGAAGCATGAAACCGTGCTAGTATGGAATCCATAGATAATTGCTCTTGACTTGGAATTGGCACAATTTAGTCAATTGTGTTTATTTCCAATAACAAACATTTTGTTGCAAAATCATTTTCATTAGTGTTTATGCAGGAACTTTATGGTTGAAGGCGTTTGGTTGTACATCCAGAAACACATGCCAGAAAAAGAAATGCTCCAAAGTTTCTACAATCGACCAATGATTAAATAAAAGTGTTTCTACGTCTCTTAGGCTGCAACTGAAGGCTGAGCAGTTTGGTTTCAAGGGAACATCCGAATGCATTCGTTACTCTCCAGGAAGATGTGGATACCATGCTCACAATTACCATAGAAAAGTCAGCAACCAAGTCTGATTAATACATAAGGGAAGGATTATGTATTCCATTTCCTAAAAGCAATGGTTTATTGATATATAATGTGGTGAAACAGATATCCAAGAGGTAATAACAACACCACTCTGACAAACTTGGTATGTGCCAGGGAGGCTGACTAGTAATAAATTATTTGAATATAAAGAAGAAAAGTTCTTCATATCTATGTAATTACTTGTTCATATAATCGTCCTAGCGATCAACACACTTCAGCTACGGGGTTCAGTTTCTTAATGGCGTTACTGTGGAAATGCTCATCTTGACTTCGGAACTACAGCTGATATTGTTTTCATTGCATCACCGGAATCAAAGCGAGTGTTGCTTAAGCTTTGTAAACGGACGTTCCATATGAGAAGTGAGCATTTCAGGTCCTGCCTGAGTTGAGACGGTTCTCTCCAATGAATGATCAACACAATTTCGATGAGCTTCATCAGTTGCAGTATGCGGCCTTCCACTCCGCTCTTTGTCACTCAAGTTGGCCAGTTCTGACATTCATCCCCATAAACTTCCTTCATTCTTTGATGATGACAATTGGGGAAACATTTTTCTGAGGTGAGAAACTCGATCATCGCACAATGGCACCGACATATAATGAAGTTGTCTCTGCAATGCGCACTGGGAGAAGCCAGTCCTCAAAGATATCCTAATGCATGTGCGGGTAGCACTTGTAATTAGTTTGAAGGAAGCTTTATGAGCACTTGTGTGTTACCTCTGTGCTTCATTGTATGCTGTTCTTCTTATTATACTATTATATAAATATGGTCTTGAAGAAAAGTTTTTATGTGCGATACATATTTGCAAGGGTTTTTACAGAGAAGTGGGAAGAAAATAATCTGCCAATCGTCTTTCAAATAGAGAAACTGTTTGTCAACTTGTTAAAAAGTTACGAGAGACAGGATCTCTCAATGATAAGAAACATGTTCTGAACCGCCGTGTTCTTACGGAAGAAAAGTTCAACGAAATGCAGTAATTTCTTAAGCAGATACCGCCAATATATTATTATCAGTTTTAAATACAGCATAATTTTATGTTTTCAACAAAAATATAAACACCCAAATAAAAAAAAAATTAACTGCAAAGTCTCTATCTCACTTCTGGTTGCAGCGGCTTCAGTGATCTCACGGCAATTGTTATGTGCCGCCATGTTTCTCGCTATGGTTCAGAACACTCTAGCGGTAGAAATTTGAAACGTACAACAGAGAGATGGGTAAGTCTAAGGAGTAAATTGCACGATTCTTCAAACTCCAATATGTGTTTACATACATGACTAGCATACCGCGGTAAAATGTAAGTACCTAGATATGGTACGGCTGTGCTGGAGCAGAAATTTTAACAAAAATAGGGAAAAAAAAAAAAAAATACAATTTTCACCTGAAGGACTGGTTGGATTATTAAATACTTATAAAATAATATAACAAAATATATAGAAGAAAAAGTAAAAAACTATATTTGGAACGAAAGAGATCACCTCTAGACGATGTTTCTTGGGATGGATATCCTATGAGCTGAATGTTTTTTAATTTGCAATAACATAAACAAATAAAATAACACAAAGAAAATGTCTGCTATTCAATAAAATACTGCCCAACGGTAAATTATAAAGGAGGTATTTAGCTAGCAGATACTTTCCACAAGTGAAGGAACTAACTTGCAAGTGATGGATCAGTTTGAGTGCCTCTGGGTGTCACTCCCGACAAATGTCAGTGCAACAATCCTCCACCCAAAACTGCTTAGCTTCTATTGCACGAGTAATGATATTTTATACATTGCAGCATATTTTAATACATTACTTTTGTTCCAAAATAATAGCCGCATTTCTTTTAAAGGTATTGATTAACAACGAATGGATACTATTTATTTATTTATTTATTTATTTATTTATTGAGTACTGATTAACTCCTTAGATGAGTAGTCACTCAACAGCAACAACCAATGTTGATTTCGCTCTCTCCCCTCAGACACCCCGACTTTAAAACTTCAAATGGCACCCTTAACATTTTAAAGAGGATGCAACTATTAACGTCACTTGTTTCCGGTCGTTGCCATGCAGTAATATAAGAGCTACTGAGCATTTAATTTCATGTTTGTATTTTGGTACAAATAGTTTCAAAATGTGTATAACCTACAAGACTGTAAACGGGTTCGCCAGGAGATCCGAAATAGACTGAAACGCTGTATTAAAAGCTAAGGTCTTGAAACCTAAAGAATTTGGTAGTATTAACCAGAAACTAAATTTAGGAATAAAGTTATTAAATAAGGAACACTTCATATACAAATATGTAATGTAGTTAGGACTTCCTTTACACTTCTACTGAAAGAATGGATTTGTTTCAGAATTTAGGCAAGTCCTAGGGACTTAATCATATCTTCCCTCTCTTCAGAAGAGATTCTTTCATCTACGTCGATTTTTTTTTTTTTTTTGGTAATGTTTCACACCTGTTTTTACTACTGAGGCATCACAGGCGGTGGACACTGAAGATACATGAGATGAAATAATAACTTGGGAAAGGATATTTTTTAAGGAATGAAGCGTTCCAGGTCTAAGTTCAGGGTTTCTCCTCGGCATTTGCCAGTTATGAAGACTGAGGAAAAGCTGGAAAAAAACCCCAATCAGGGAGAACGGTCCTGGTGTAAATCGAACCCCAGGCCTCCCGCTCACGATTCCGCGCCGTTATTTACGTTGATTGACAACTAACTGTAGACGTAGAGAATGCGGGTTTGAATCTTGCTTGGATCATGTTATGTAGTGGTTTTATTGGGCTCTTACCTTACACAAAGATAAATATAACAATACTCGAGTATTAATTAAATTGTTCAAAAGAATGTTCTAAATCCTAAATGAGTTGTGTTTTTAGCGACTTCCGAAGTGTTAGCTATTGCAATTGTACTAATAAAATTCGTTTTGAATAATCTTTCCAAATCTCCATCGATCGTGCCTACTAGCCATAAAGATAAATAAATCGTAAAAATGTGTATGAGTGTTCTGTTACTCTCCTGGTCGCAATTTTTTTTGTTATCGAAACTGGCGCATAACCATTAATTAATAAATGATTCGTCGTTAACCAGCAAAATTGGACTATTAGGAGTGGGGATTAACCCAAAGCAAAAATGTTTTAAAAATTAAAAAGTACCTACACCGGCCGTAGTTTTTGCTTTATATCAACGAATATCTGTAGATTTATTTAAAATAAAGTGATAAAAGTTGTTTCCGAAAATCAGGGTAATCGAGGTATTAGGAGTGCGAGTATATCTGAAAACCTCCTGGCGGTAAAGCGAAATTTAAAAATCGCTTTAGCGCTCGCAATTTGAAATCCTTTTAAAGGAAATTCGGTATATGGCATTGAAATAAAACGAGAAAAATGGTTTCTGAAAATCAGTGAAATCGAACTATTAGAAGGCGGGTTGTTTACCTGCAATTCAAAACTTAAAAATCGCTCTAGTAGCATTATTTGCTTTTTCAAAAAAAAAAAAAAAAAAAAAAAAAAAGAGTATGTTCTGTTTAAATAAAATTAAGAATATAATTTATGAAAAACCAGAGAAATCGGGCATTAGGAGTGGAGGTTTACCGGAAACTCAAAATGTAAAAATAGTTCTAGCGTTTAATATTCTCTATATTTTTTTAATATAAAAGGACAAACTAATTCAGCATATAAACTGTATTTATAATGATGCATATATTTTATATTTGACAAAATCATCGTCGTGAAAATAGCAAAAGTGAAATATTAATTATGTGGTCGCAAGAGGGCTCTGTAATAAGTTAGTAACCTTCAGTAAACGTTTGAGTTTTGTGTTTTTACTACATTAACATTTAAATGAAATTTCAAAGCCAATGAAAATAGATTTTTAACTTTCGATTGTTTTTATTTGCTTTGTACAATGATTTGCTTCTGAATAGTAGCATGTTTTTTGTTTTGTTGAAACATATGAACATGTTTTACTTAAATATACAATGTAACTGAAAAATTCTGTTATTTCTCTCCATTTTAGTGAATGTAAAGATGATATCAAGGGTTCAGTTCATTAACATGGTTACATTTACCCACACAGTTTAGCTTTCTCTATCAGTAGTCATACATTTTATTTAATCAATAGGGTGCAATTAGTTTTAGGGTTTTAATCCCAATAATAATAACAATGACTCTAAAAATGTAGTTTTTCTTTTATAATACTTATAAGATTGCAAGAATTCTAATTTTGTTCCTCTAATACTAGACAGTAATTCCATAACTTATGTCATTTCATTTATTATTAAGGACTACTTTGGATTTTATGTTCATTTTTATTAAACGTTATTCAATTTGGTGAAGAATTCGATTAGTTAACGCAGCTCCTGCGTGATGGATTTTTTTTAGGATATAATAAGGCAATGCATAAATAGTGTTTAACGTCCATTTTTGCTATAGAGACACTACAGGCGATAGACACTGATGATACATGAGATGAAATGATATATTGGGAAAAGATTTATTTTTAAGGAAGGAAATGTTCCAGGCCTAAGTTTAGGGTACCTCCCCGGCATTTGCTATTTATGAGGACTGAGAAAAACCTGGAAAAAACCTCAGTCAGGGAGGACAGTCCTGGCGGGATTCGGACCCCATACGTGTCTGCGCTTTAACGATCTCGGTCAACCTTGGCGGTTAGATAAGGCAATCAGGTCTTTACGCAATATAGGATCTTCATTTCGTTGGTTAATCAGGTTTGATTTTATCAAAGACACTTTGAATATGTTATATGATGGTAGTATTATCGTAATAATTACAATTGATGACAAAATCAACAAGATAAAAATGCGTGTTAACAATTCCGACCGTGAAGCAACATATTCCTGGGCAAGTAGCAAGGCCCTTGCGCATTACTTTGCGGACGGTAATATCAAGAAATTAACTAGCGAAATGAAGATTATGTATATCTTAAAAATTATAAGTGTAATCAAACATATTTTATATCTTTGCAATGATAACGAGATTCAGTTAATAACAACATGAGATTTGTCTCTGCAAGAGATTCTTAGAGTAGAACGAGATGTTATCCACTAACTTCTTACCAGTATTTAACAACTTGTTCAAATATTTTAATCTCGGCCTTGCAAAATGCTTCGGGTGCTGTGTACTCCACAATAGAAGCAGCAGAATTTGAAGTTCAGCGATGGCAGAACCATTTGACTTGATGTTCGATAGGCAGGGTAAAGGGCTATTCTTGTAAAGAATTCACTTTTTAAAACGTTTGTCAGGATGCTCAAAATTGACATTAAATGAGTTATTCCTGTTAGGGGTCTGAATTAGTTACTTGAGTAAGAAATGGAAACAAAAGAATGACAATTATAGGAACAGATATAATGAATTATAATAATGAACTGTTTTATTTATATATGGAACATTCCTTCTTAAACTCAATACGCTAAAAAAATTGACCCCATATTTTTTAAAATCAACGGTTTTTTTAAATATATAGAACATCAAGATTGTTGATATGAAACCGCTGATCCCAGTATATTATGTTATAATAAATGTTGAATATAGGACATTTAGAGTTAAATTTTGCCTTTGAAAATAAATATATCTGGAACTATGTACTGCAGAAACATGAAATTATAATTGTCATTTTTTAAGTTTACTTTATGTTATATGACCAACATTTATTTATTTAATTAAGCGGCACTTCATTAAAACTTCATTTAAATTTTTATTTTAGCGCGCTGTGGATAGTTGTTGGTATGCTGAACATGCGCTGCCCTTCTTGTTAAGACTTGGTCTCGCACTTGATTTAACTGTTTAGCACATTTCCGCTGCACGACCATGTACTGCCTTCTCTGGAGCGTGATTAGGGGAAAAAAAAAAAAAAAAAAAAAAAAAACTTTCATTCTGAATTTATTTTCTCACTTCCTTTTAAAGCTATCATTTATCTTAAAAAAAAGCATTACCTTATTGTATATAAGTAAACAACTAGCATGGAATTGAAATAGTATAATATAAATGTTGAAGGCATGTATTGCGCATCCGAGTGTCACGCAAGGATGTAATGAGCCCATACTAATCGTAATGTAACCTATTTTTAATTCATTGGAATTTATTTTAATTTGGAAAGTTAAAAATAACGATAACTTACAATTATCGAATCTATTAGTATTTGTTTATATAGCTATGCGACAGTGTTTTGTTAGTTATCAACTTGCTGGTCGATTTATTCCATGTCATTTGCATTGTTTCAATAATTTCGTAAATTTATTTTATTCAATTTTGTGATATAGAAAGACTGCTACTTTCAGCTGTAATTTATAAAATAGGGTGCAAAGTTACTTTGCAATCTTCAATTGTTTCACTCCAGTGCCGTTAGACTGCTACCTTCAGTTGTAAGATTAGGTAGGCATTAATTACATTATGATAGTAAAATATTTTGAAGTGCCTAAGATGATGCAACAAATTAATTCCAAAAGCAGCCCCTTAGAACGAAACAGTATTTTGTAGAGAAATATTTACAGCAAACAACTTTTTCAGAAGCTTTTGCTTAATATTAATTTATTTTGGGAGCCCGATCAATCCGAATTTTACTTATTTTAACCAATTATTTGGAATTGAATGAATTTTTATTTTGTGTTTAAGGTTTTATTTATTTTGTTTTGTTTTAGCGCTTAAATATTTCGATACATTACAGAGTTATTTATTTCGAAAGTTCAGAAATACTAACTCAATACCCTTATAGCATAGAAACTATTAGTGATAAATTGTCCACATTTTGTATGAAACTTATTCCCTACTGTCTCTAAGTTCATAAAGTTTGGTTACGATGCCCGATTTCACATGGACTAGCCCATATACAAAGCTTGCAAGTCAACAAAGACTGAGAGTTATTGTTTTTTATCGTGCACAGCAAAGAAGCAGAATTGAAACAGGTTGTATGATGAAAATGGATCAGTCCTGATTCGCTCGGCCATACGCCTGTACACAGGAGACGAGCAAATTAAGTCAGTTCCCCAGTCGCCTACATACAAAATGGAACTGATTCGTGAAGAGCAATATGCTGCGATGAAGTTTTGCTTCCGTTTGCAGAAATCCGGCACGGAAGCTTACAGACTGTTGCAGCAGGTGATGATATTTGCCACATCCACAGCACTTCGGTGGTTAAGAAATTTAAACAAGACGGTCCAGGTGCTCCAACAACAGCAGTAAACGAAACCATGATTACCACAGCTGTTCCTGAAGAACGATGACAGACTTGCAGACGTGTTACACATTTCCCATGCAGTACATTTTCCATTCTGCATGATCATTAACACGAGACGCGTTTGTGCGAGGTGGGTTCCATGATGGTGATGGTGCGAGTGGGAGTGTGTGGGGAACCTAGAAAGTGTTTCCCAATCGCCATATCCTCAGACCTAGGCCCATGTGACCTTTATCTCTTTCCCTGTCTGAAAAAGGAGGTAAAATGTTTAAAATTATGAGTATTTTTATTAAAGTACTGCTTTTATTTCTGAATTTCAGATATGAAAAGATAACCTTCCATGCCCTCATTTTGTGCTAGACGAAGAAGCTGAAGGAAAAGGAATGGAATGCTGAGGTAAGGGCTGCTGTATAAATGATTCTTAAGAATGTCCAGGGGAGATGATTTTCTTTTCTTTATTTACAATGATGACATTTAACTTACGTGTCACAGCTCATTTAGTATCATAATAACAATAATAATTAATAACTTGGAAAAGGAGCTAAACGGTTTGGTGCCATATAGGGATGTTTTACGGGAGCGGTAGAGTGAGGAGGGGGGAGGGATAGCATCACATATAACGGCACAAATACACTGGAGTTCACCTGTTATATACACATTCAGGAGTGATAATTTTAAACATTATTTCATCTGCTACAAGCAGCGATATACAAACCAAAGTCAGCATATGAAGGAACATTAAAGAAGTGGTACTTTCTGACTAAAACGGTTTGAAATGTCACATGGTTTTATACAAATACCACAACTTTTTTTTATCCATATTACAATGAAATACCATACATATGTACAATTATGAATTTTGTAAACTTTTTCTGCGCGCTATAATTTTAGTCATACACAGAGGCATTCTCTCTTCTGTCATTAAATAAATTTTGTTACTTATGAATTTCTTTTCGGAATTTTAAAGTTCTGGGTGAAACACTGCCCTGTATTTGCACTCTAAAAATATTATGGAATATAATGAAAATTGCGTGTATGACGACATCTTAACGTTGCTTCTGCTGATAAAGTTTACACATAAATCTGCACTCTGTTCTAACTAACATCAACATTTATGTACGGTATGAGTGTTAAAACAGATATACTAATAAATAATAAATGGCAAATGGAACTATAAAAATGCATAATTTCATTTTCGGTTTTGTTTGGGCAATGTTTATCCCATAAATTGTTATTTCAAAATAACATTTTGGAATAGGCCTAATAAAATTTCGGAAAATACGCTCATTTTTTTTCCTAAAATTTTACTGTCTTTGGGACGAGCGCATAAAGCAATAGGAACACATAGCTCAGGCCCTCCTTATGAGTTGGGGACAAATTTATTTCTAAATGAAAACCATATTATCAGATCTTAAGTAAGAAAACATTTATCCATCACGATAATGAAACTGAAATTTTGTACTTGGACGTAAAACTTTTAAGCACCGATGTTTTAATTATTCTACTACTGACCCAATGCATAATAAAACCAAAAACTAAAAACTTAATTTTAATTTTTTGTAAAGTTTGTTTTAAATCACACTTATATACCCTATGTATGAAATACTTGATTGAACAGTATCACTAATATTGCACTTTTTGTACATACCCTGCTGATATTTTTACTGTACAAGAAAACCCAAGTGCAATTAATCTTCATCCCACAACTGGCATTTGCACATTAAAAAAAAAAAAAAAAGGTCAGAACCCACAAAAATAAAATGCGTAAAAAGCGAGGTTCAGTGCGCTGACTCAAATAATTGCAATTGCCCATTTTTCCTTGTTCGAAAATTGGAAAAAATAAAAAAAAAAGTTAAATTAAATGTTTGTTTTATATTTTCAACTGAATGCAATGTTGCCAAACTGACCATTTGAAAACTAGTTGCAGTACATAAGTCTTTTTACATAAATTGTCAATAACACTACTTTACTACCTACTCGTATACAAAGCAACAAGACAGATATATACATAACGCACACATACATCTGTCTTGATAATATCCAAGTATTTCACTCTGAAAAACGTTCGTTAAGTTTTTCTTTCTTAGTTCTACATTCTGTACACATATATACATACAAAACATGACCTTCATTAATCCTTCCTCATGAAAAAGTTCGTCTTCAGTCAATGACCACTCCTGTAAGCACAATCTGGTGTCTGCTAGAGACCTTTGAATGAGAATCTTCTTCATGTAACTTTATTGCACTACTGATAAATCTAGTACTACAAAGCATTTAATCAATCACAGCTGTTCTTATTTATACAAATACTTGGCAGTCCATTAATTAAGTGTACTTTATGAACACAAGTTTTGCTGACATGCTTTGTAGTACCTAGTTTTAATTTTGTTCTACTAGCAAATAGTCTACTCACATTTGAACTTCAGTACAATAAGACTGTGTTATGTACTCTTTCTGTCCCTGCTGAACTACTACCTCATTCCCCTTACAACTACTACAAACATTCAGTATGTTTTGCTAACTACTTCAAGTTCATGCTTCCAACATGAACCTGCTTCAACTCTGCTAAGAAAATCGATTACATATGTCTTACTAAGACATTTAGCAGAGTTTGTTTATCATCTACCACCAAGTGGGCACCAAAGAGCTGTAATGACTCAGGAAAGTCCTGCTATGTCACGAACAATTATCACTTGCAGCTATACGCGATGCACTCTGGTGGAGTGCTTCATTTTCGCTGTGCAAATTTCGCCTTGTACGTGAGGTAAACACCTTCTCACAGCCAGGTACAGTACATCGGTACATCTCTGAAAGGTGTTGCAGTTCACAGTGTTCCTTCAGTGAGGCTGCGTCTGGTAGAGCCTTGTGACACAGTCCACATGGAAGGAAACCATCACGGTCAGGCGTGGGCATATCTTCCTCTACACTATAAATTGCTGAGGGAGCTTCACCATCTGCAGGGGACGCACCGACTCCAGTTCGAGGGGAAGAAGGCATGGTTACAGGGGAATTGGAGCCTGACGACCTATCTCTTCTTTCGCTCATGGAGTTTGCGCCATTCATGGATGCTGACATGGGATTCAAATGACTGGCAAAGTTGTTCAGGCCTGAAAAGCCTAACGGAGGTAACAGCAATGAAGGATGTGGTGGTGGCAAGCGTTCACCATTAAGAAGCATTTGTTCAGCAAGGCTACCGGGGGGAGGTGGTGGGGCCAGATGAGGATGAGAATGTGGAAGATTCTTAAAAGCCTCGAGACTTAGAGGGAGAGATTGAGATTCGGCATACAGGCGGGCGAGAAATTCACTATGAAGGGAAGGATTGCCACTTGTCAAAGATGCAAATGGAGACTTATCAAGAAATAGGCCACCTCCAGACTTTTCAGAGGAAGATGTGGAAAGAAGTTTACGATGTAGGTTCAAGTTGGCACTATGACGGTCACGGCTGCGCTTTGAGGGGAAAGCTGCGTTGCAACCTTCTACTGTACATTTATGCATGAGTTTCAGGTGCACATTCTGAAAATGAGTTTTCACACCAAAGTGATTTTGAAAGATTTTTCCACAAGCAGTACATCGTCTAGGATTATCCTTGTCAATGGGAACGTCCATATTACCAATAAAACCACCCGAGTCATGGAAGAACATATTCTGACTGTTTTCTTCAGAAGGTGAATCTGGTCCATTGGAAGTAACAGAGGAACCTTCTGGACTAGGAGGTCCTGTGCCACCCATAATGAAACCCAAGGAGGGGAAATGTTGGGAGTGTAGTAGAGGCGAAGAAGCGGATTGTCCCCCAAAGTGGCCGTGAGAGAGGCTCTCCAGCTGCCGCAACGCATGGGAGGAGTCAAGTGATTCGTCGCTGTGCTGACTCCCAGCTGAACTTGGTGCTCGTTTTGGCTCATCTTCACTTACAGGCGCCGGTGCTGGAGTGGTTGTCGTGGTAGATGATGTTGTTGCCGGAGTTGAGAACTCCTGTTCGTGCTGTTGTTGTTGCGGCTGCTCTTGTTGTTTCTGTGGATCCTGTTCTTCCTCTGCCTCCTGCTCTGCCTCTGCAGCATCAGACCTTTCAGACTCCGCCTTTTCTTTCTTCAGTCTGTCAGCTGGAATGAGAGGAGTTACAATTGCTTTAATGTCTACAGAATCGTTTCTTTTTTCCGTTTCCGTAACATATGTTTCACCCTCAGTCTCATGCTTCTCTAATTCATTAAATTCAACACCCACTTCTTGTATGTTATTGCTTCCTTCGAAGGTTGTAGGTTCCGGCTCATCTTCTTCCATTTTTGTATTCACGAAGTCTGCTTCCTTATGTTTTGCTTCAGATGGTGACGGTGTATCTCTTTCGGTACCATCCTGTCGAATTTCTTCATGCACTTGTTGTTCTTCAGCATTTTGAACATCATTTCCGTGGACTTCGGAAGCTGCAGTAGCGGGTGCAAATACGACGTCACTGGACGAATCTTCATCAGACATTAGGTCATTATGGCTCATCATAACGGGAATTGCACATCTGGTGGGGTTTTGGTTTTTCCTCTTTCTCACACTCTTTGAAGCAAAGACAGTTGATTCAGTGCCATTTTCTTCTTTTAGACTATGGGAATCGACGACACTAAGAGAATCCTCATTACTGTCCAAATTGCTTGTCATGTCATCAAAATCAGACTCTGATAGCTTAACCCGCTTCACTAAGGTGCCACAATCGTCGTCTTTCTCTGGAATTTCGCCTGTTCTTCTTTCTTCTGGCCTATCATCAGGTTCATCATCTTCAGCACCACCATCGACTACAATGCCTTCTTCATCATCATCAAAACCGTCGTCGTTGTCCTCTTCAAGTTGGCTGTTGTTTAGATTCAGCGCAGTGGGAGCTTCGTCAGAAGATGTCGTGTTGTTATTGCTCATATCAGTTCTCCGGTGATCGTCATATCTGTGCATACTAAGATCTAGGCTCTGCTTGTGGTCCATGGAGAGCGCTGAAGGTGCGGTTTGATGACGGAGCTCTGGAGGGGGAGTGAGAAGCGGAAAGGGACTGAAAGACAAAGGGTTCAGAGCAGCCGCAGCCGCTGCAGCTGATAGTGAGAGACCGGAAGGGGGAGGGATGAGTAAGGGATGAGTCTGAGCACTACGTCCATCATGTGGGGATATTTTACGACGAAGATGGGGAGAATGCAATTTAGGATTAGGATTCGCTGAATGACGGTTTCGAGATCGCCTGGAGCTAAACATCATGTTACATCCTTCCACTGTACATTTATGCATTTCTCTTAAATGAACAGCAGAGAAATGAATTTTTAGTGCTCCTTTATCACAGAAAGTTTTGAGACAAACGTTACACTGGACGCGTTTCTTTCCCGTTGCTGGATTGATGAGTTGTGTTCCCAAATTTAATGGCAGATCTGACGTTCCCCACTGTCGCTTCATCGGTGTGGTAGCTTTTCGTACGTGGCCACTAGGACGTTGATGCTGTCGAGGAGATTTTATGCTCATACCTCCATCTCTACTAAGGTTTAATGCGCTATACGAGTTCTCTTCTTCTGGATCATCGTCTTCATCGGATCCAAATTCGCTGCTACCACCTCCGCTCATAAAATCAGCAGCTGAAGGAGATTTACTACCAGGCGTCGAGACGGAAGAAATAAGACCAGGCAAGGAGGAAGCCACCAAACTTGCTGCAGCTAAAGGTCCAGCTGCAACGGCTGCAGCCATAGCAGCAGAGGGGTTGAAACTTGGTGGTGCAGTTGAACTTGTTGTGCAAATGGTTGGCGGAGGTGGGGGAGGAGGTAGGCAAAGAGAAGTAGGGCTGGTAATACTCAGGTTCATCAGACCTGGAGGACTGGTGTCTGAGGCTTCTGATATTCTCCTTCTTACATGCGAGGAAGGATGTTGAATTTCAGGACTGTTACCACGAGGACCGCTGTTTGCAGGTGGAGGAAATCCTCCTCCCATCTTTCTGAAGTCGAAGGGCTGCATGCTCTGAAGGCGATTCAGGGGTGACACACTCAGAGGACTGCTGCTAATACTATTAGGAGGCGAGGAAGTGGAACATGGACCATTTGATACAGGAGTGGAAGTGGGGAGTGGTAGTTTCAGAAAGTTTACAGGAGCATTCGATACAGACTGCGCGTTCTTTTGGATGGGAGACATAGGGGGCGGTGGAGGTGGGCGAGAAGGTGGAAGGCCTGAAGATTGGGACGTGGGGTGAAGGCCAATATGCAGCCCAGGGTGAGGGTGATGTGGTATATGCGAGTGATGCGAAGGGATGGGCGGTTGCTGTGGCACTGTAGTAGGAGGTGACGGCCTTCTGGTTGGCGACGTTGTTCGTTGTTTATGCGTTCGGTTCGGAAGTGACTGCTGAACTCCTGAAGCAAATGACTGCTGCTGCAAAGTCTTTGACGACGAAGATGTTCTTTCTCTTTCTCTGTCCCTATCGTCGTGTGCTTCGTGATGTTTGCTGGACTTAGTCGAAGTACGCTCAATAAACTTTTTAATATCGGAATCGATCTTCAACTGGTTCAGTGAAGACGATGAGGATGATGAGGTCGAAGAGATCGGAAGTGGAATATCCGGATGTTGCTGATGATGCTGCTGCGTAGCTGCCAAAAGCAACTGTTGTGTGATCGCTCGCGTCTCTCCGAAGCGAAGGAACTGTTGAAGTACTAACGGCTCTTCCTCTGGACTGCAAATGTTCCAGCGATCCAGCACTCCACCATGCGGCTCCTGGAAAATGAGAGATAAAGCTTTCTTGTAGGAGACAGGATAAATAATTATAAAATATAAGGTAAACGTATTCCCGAAAATACTCAACACAAAGATGATAGTACCATTAAAATGAAAATATTGCAAGCCTAAGCTTGCTGTTTATTGATTTGTTACAAAATTAGCAACTTCAGTTCTAAAACATTGTCACAACAACCCCAAACCATTAACTGATAATTATTTAAGTTTCTGTTAAAACTTCCCTTCTTCATGAAAGCAATACTTTCTTAATGTTGAAAGAGTTGAAAAATATTTACAATAACGTTAATTAATAATGCGAGTCGTGTTTAAGGTAAACACAAGTACTTGATTGGGAATAGATATTTAAGATTAGCAACAAAGTGAAGTTTGCAGTTATTGTGCTATGTCGAGATAAGAAACCGCCAGTAAAAGATGGAAGCGAGACAACGTAAATAGATAAGGTACTTGTAATCATACTAAGTGCTGTTCCTGTTCATCTCGGTCTCTTAAATATTTATTTAATTCACATCATGTGAACGTTGCTTTCAGTGAGTTTATAAGCTCCAACTTCCTTTATTGTTCTTAAACGCTCTCCCATAAGAGTCTGTTAGAGCACAAAGTGTTTTTTGAGTCCACACCACTGCCAATTTTTAAACTTTCTTCCAAATTTTTGTATTTCATATCGACTGCCACAAGACTTACTATTCTTACTACATACATATTATGAAGCGTTTTAAAATGTTTTATGAATCATTGTGCTACACAGAGATTTGCTTAATCGCGTTACAAGGTACTCAAGAAGGAATTGTTTTTCATTTTATTCACTATCTTTCGAAATGGGTAAATTTGAACTCGTAATTCATAACAATCATAAATGTGCATCTGGCAACTAAAGTATTAACTCATAATTTGAAAGACTTTACACAAACATTTCAAAATATGAATTTAATTGAATATTTGCGTTTTAAATTTTGTGTACCGGTTTTACATTAATTAATGAGATAACATTTGTTCACTATTACACGTCATTTTAGCAAATTAGACATATTTTCTAACTTAGTTCTTCATTTGTTACTTTTTTAAAATTCATATTATAGCGATAATGTTTTGAAATTTACAAACACAAACACACACACCTTCAACGATGCAAAACAAAATGGTAACCGTCGCGATATAATGGACTTGTCCGGTGTCCTTCATTTGTCTATGTTCCATGTCACCGCATTTCGGCAGTTGTGATTGACAGCGTACGAAATCGCACAACTGTGTAACTTTTCCATAAGTACTTGCAAATTAGTCTATACCAACTGCGTCCAGCAACTGGTAAAAAAAAGAGCTTTCTTACTTAATATTCTGGAAACCAAATATTGCCTGCAGAAACAAACATTATAAAAGACCGATTACCATCGAAATCATTACGAAGACATTCCCAAGAGAATAATCTTCCAAATTTTATGTGCCAAAGAGCACATTACCGTGTCATTCTTTCAAGAACTGAATATGATGCAATATGAAAAAATGTGCTTGGGTTTGTTTGTGATTTGGATATTTTCTTTCTCAAAATCATGTAATTTAAGACCTCACTTAGTTTACAAGCGAAGCGTGGCATTATTGAGTGTGATGTGACGTGTTTCTGAAACCGTTTTCAGCATAGATTATGAGCAGGTCTTGCTTTGTATTGTTGATATTATGTGCAAATAAAATTGAAAGTTAAATTAATACATTTGTATAGACAATAGTTTGGGGCTTCAAGCGAAAGAATCTCCTGTATTTTATTTGTAGATATATGCTACGATCTCAACTTATTAGTAAGATAGGGTTTATTTTTTTTAAAAATATGTGGATTTGTTTTAATTTTTAAAAACTCTCTGACTGAATAAGCTTAAGCAATGAATTTTACCAAAGGCTAACTAAGAAACAATGTAGACATTGGCACTTACTGCTGCCAAACCAAAGCAGCTTAAACTAAAAGAAGCTAGGAATTAAAATTGCTTGACTTATTCATACAAAACGCCACAGTTACCTTCATTCCAGCATGCAGGATGGAGTGGAAATCTCGTTAATGTATTTTTAAAACTA
The DNA here is from genome assembly GCA_030762175.1 of Metallyticus violacea. Taxonomy (NCBI): domain Eukaryota; kingdom Metazoa; phylum Arthropoda; class Insecta; order Mantodea; family Metallyticidae; genus Metallyticus; species Metallyticus violacea. Next base: position 56,885,414 of record CM060832.1, on the reverse strand, counting down.
AAGAGGGTGTATAATAAAGTCCCGAACAACAAGCTCTTGTAGGAGATGGTAGTCGGCAGCTGGACTGCGGGGGTATACCCTGGCTGGCGTTCATTATTCACGAGAACGAAGGGAAATCCTTTCCTTCTTATTCCGACGCGCTACTGAGGGGTCGTGGAGTAATCCCGGAAAGAAGTGTTCCAAGCACGAAAACGGAACATCTCCTTCTGTCTGCCTCAAGCTCAGACGTCTAACTTGTGTGAAACCGGCGGCACTCAGGTAAAAATTAATTATATATTTAAAATTCGCGTAGAGAGAGAGTGGGAAAAACCTGGAACGCTTGGCTGTTCTGCAGAAAAACTTTTGTGTGGTTTTGCAGAGTTCCGGCGATGAAAGAGGAAGGATTTTAAAACGTAAGTACACCATACAGCAGAAGTAAAACTTCGCCCCGTTGATAGATTATTATTTATATAATAGCTTGGATCCTCCCTTTGCATGAACTGTGTATCACTGAACTCCGTTAAAGGCTGAAAGTTGTCATTACCGCCTACGTTAATGTATCTGACACTGGTGACGAACAAACCCAAACGTGAAGGGAAGTTATGGAAGTTAATGAATTAATAATAAATATTAACTATCTATAATGGCAGAAATTAGTGCAATGGATTTAAGCTCCATAAATAAAGTATTATACTTTTTTTAGAACCATGGCAACATATGCAAACCTCAACTTTCAAGATAGAGCATCTCCAATTTCGTAAATCTGGGGAATGAATGAGCGGTGTTTAACACCTGTTTTTGCTACAGAGGCACCACAGGCGGTGGACACTGATGATACATGAGATGAAATGATATATTGGGGAAAAATATTTTATTTTTAAGGAAGGAAACGTTCCAGGCCTAAGTTTCGGGTACCTCCCGGCATTTGCCATTTATGAGGACTGAGGAAAATCTGGAAAAAACCTCAACCAGAGAGGATGGTCCTGGCGGGATTCGACCCGCAGACCTCCCCGATCACGAGTCCGCGCCTTAACAACCTCGGCTACCCGTGGCGGTTTATATCTGGGGAAGACTGAATATTTACATGTGTGTTTACTTTGACGTGCATGTGTGTAGAGTACTGCATTATTTAGTTTCCTACTATATCAACTTTCACTTCTTTGAAAATAGTCCGCGAAATGGAACCTTAAGTTCTTGAAATAAAAGTGGGATATGGGCTGCCAATGTTGGGGAAAAAATTGATGTAAAAATGTTAAAAAGTCTAATTGCTGTTAAGGTGTTATTTACTATATTTGGAAAGAAGTCAGTAAAAGTACAATTTCGTATGACATAAAAGAAAGCTAAAACGTACAAATTGCAAATGAAGCCACTTTAAAACTGAAGGAATTGCATAAGGTCTGAACTGCACACAGAAATATTTGATTTTATCAGAAACTACCATCGTTTATGAATGCAGAAATAATTAAGGTGAAACAAAAAATTGAGACGTTAGGGGTAGTAACTTTTTTTACTTCTGGCGTTAGAATTTCACATTTTAACCCTTCTACGTTTTCAAGGATGTACCTCCTGTTATTAGAAAAGACAACAAAGAACACTGGAGAGAAAAAGTAAAAGCTATTGCATCCATAAATATACCAGTTCTTGGCTATGGTGTGTAAATGCCGCACGAAGGTAGGACCTTGTATGAAGAGTAAAGAAAACCCGGCCAGATAAATTACTTTATTAGTTCTCTCGTACAGCCGGATGGCGTGCACATGCATGAGCAAAAAGTGTATCCCCCGTACGAGTGTAAAGTGTCATATTTGGTAGGCCAGAGGCTGTATGCTCACGCAACAACCTCGCTGCCACATTAATATCGTATTATGGAAATTTGACCTGGAGCGCCTTGCAGTCAAAATTACTTTTATTGTGGCCAACAGCTCGTCGAAGTAAAACCTCCCCTATGTTCATCCTCTCAGCTTTGAAAGTATGGAACAGAAAAGTGCAAACAATTGAGCTGTAGATTCATCAACATGTTTTACTATATATTGGTAATTTAGGAACGTTTACGGGCAATGCAAAGGCTTTAACGGGAATCGGGGGGATGGTGGTAGCAAAACTAATAAAAGCTTAGTAATAACAAAATAAATTGTGGTTTTGGAACGTGTTGGCTTCTTTCTATGTTGACTACAAAATTAAATTTTTACTTTGTTACCTACCTAAAATCTTTACGAGTGTTTTTGAACATAAATATTTGTATATTCACGTTTAACTTGATTATAATTGGATTAAATGTTTTCCTTATCTGTGCTAAGTGCATTTTAATGTGTTAGTGTACGATTAGGCGCATATTTCGGTTTTTCAAACAAAAAAAGAAGCTCAAAATTTAGGAACATTCATTTGTTTAAACTCCTCAAGAAGATTCGGTTTTCTTATTTAATGAAAATGAATTATATGCATTAAAATGTTCAAGAATTGTATTCTAATGTCAACATTTATAAAAAAGAACAAAAAATCCAAAGTTTGCAATAGTTTTATTTTTCATGATATTCTTGTAGCTTGTGCAATTTCATCCTTAGCTAAATAAAAAAAAAAAAAAACAGAAAAAGACAGTTAATTCCATTAGACTCGTTGTTAATATTTCAATTACTTTTAATGTTTTTTTCTTCCGAGCATTCGTTTATGTACAAATGCAAAATCCAACAGGAAAGAAAAAATATTCAATTAGAATTAAGATCAATGTCTTCCTCTTGTTGATCGATTGAATTTACTGATTTGAGATTTCTGAGAAAGATGTTTTTCCTATATAGTGGGCTTCCAACACAGCGTAAAACCCCCAACCGTAAGACCCAATAAGAACAAAATTTGTGACAGAAGAAAAAATAATAGAACAAGTAATACACTTTCAATATTTAGGTTGTGATGTCACATATGAAGAAGATGAAAATGTTAATATAAAAATCTAAAAGTTCCAAGCTGTGTGTGGAATGATTAGAAATTTTTTTGAAAAACAAAGTGAGAAAAGACACCCAATTAAGATTCTACATAGTCATGGGCTTTCCAGTTTTTTTTTTTTATGTAAGCGAGGCTTGGACCTTAAAAAAAGAGAAAGATAATGAAATTTAAACATATAATATCTGCCAAAGATTGCACAAAAGAAGATCATATAGAAATGAAGATACAAGAAAAGAATTATAAGTGCAACCATTATTACAACAATTAGGGCAGTGTAGACAAGAATGTATAAAAACATTTAAAAAGAATGACAAAAGATAGAATGCCAAAAAATAGGTTGACATATAACCCGAAAGAAAGAAGACCAATTGGAATAAAAAAAAAATGGAATAAAATGTGAGATTGAAACAGGCAGGACCTAATACGGGATGGAAGAAGTATTAAGGCCACAAAATGCTCCAAGATACGGCGTTATGTTTATTTTATTTTATTTTATTTTAGAGCTCTTTAACAGCTTTGGTCATCAGCGCCATATTTAATCTGCTTGAAACGGCCGATAAATTATGCCTCTCTTCTTTCAGGTTTGACTCTGACCGGGTTTGAACCCGCGACTGTGGATCTACGAGGCAACTATGATTATTACTAAACCACCATTACCACAGTCCTAGAGATAGCTTTTACAGATGAAACGGATACGTTCTTTGTATGCCCAGCAATTGTTAATTTTATTAAAGAGGATGATTTAATTGCCAGCATTGTTAGCGATGTATAAAATAATTCGAATTCCTTACTCTTCAAAGTTATTTTTTCCCCATTTCCCTCATTTCCACGGTATATGCACCAGTAACTTTAAAACTCTTAGGTTAGGTTAGCTATGTGCTAAGTTTGTTGTAACAAAACTACCTTGTATCTATACTTGGGAAATACCTGAAACAACCACTCTTCTCGTACTATTTCAACTGCGCTGCAATTTAGCGCATTTCTTGATATTGAGAACAGGTGACGTCACCATCTTCTCTGTCACATAGATGCCACTTTTCTTTCCTTCTGCCGAAAAATTCAATCGCTTTTTCGGTGGTTGGTAGGTGGGAGGGTTAATAGCTTTCGATCATCTCACATCTTCTCCTGATAACTCCTGCTATGTTATTTTTGCAACTATTTCTACTCTCCGCTCAGTTTTTTAGTACCGGAGATTATGGGTGTTTTATCGTTAAGTGCGTATTAGTCGCTAACCGTACTTGTTACAAGCGATGAGTTATTTGTGACAGTCGCTGTGGCAATCTTCAGTCTTGCCAGTCTACCCTCACTGATGGACCCGGTACAGTTTTGTTTATTTATATCAGGTTAGTTGCATGCCGAAAAGTTCCATATTTTGTACAATAGCCATTTATATAAATACTGCAAAAAGCGAGTATTCTTACAAATAAAACAAGATGAGAAAAATAAACTAGTCGTGGGCACCTATGTTTTAATTTACATGTATAATCATAAAATGAACAATTTTAAACACAAGCATCAAGAAAGAAAGTGCATACAAAATGAAGATAAAACAATTATAAGCGTGATCAAAACATTTAGTTGGAATATTTCAGGAGAATTTCTGGAACAGTTTGGAGTGTTGATTCAAATCTTCATTCAAATTAAGAATCACATTTGATATACTCATAACAGAGGGCAGTATGAGTAAATAGACAGGGTGACCACATCGCGACAGAAGTGAAAGGAAGAGTTCTGATATTTTTGTATCGTTTTCTGCTTTGTACGAATTGTTATATCAATTTACAGAAAAGATCTGAAATACTTTTGTTAAAATAATAAAGAAGCCTCATATGAGGTAAAAATTCCCAGCACTGATCCTATCAACAGAGGAAAGTAAAAGTAGAAAAGGTTGACAAAATGGCGGTGTAAATTGGCATGTGCAAAAAGAAAGTAAAACATTTAGTTGGTAAACCGTTAATGAGTGGTAAGATAAAATAGGTTAAAAGTGTTTAAATAATTAATAAATATAAAAATAGTGAACAATATTGTGACATTTTATTAATTGCCGATTTGTGCCCAGAGACAGCGAGAATGTAGGAAAGAACAGACTGTACTAAAATATTTTCTTATGCCTACGTGTTTGCTTTAAATAAACAGGTACAATTCTTTGTTTAATGCGTACGCCATTTTCCTATCGTGAATCGTTATAAATTGGCAAATAAGTTGCAAAATGCATTGAGATTATTTGAGTTGCGGGCCTGCAGAGTGCGGCTGCATTCTGGGAAAATCATCATCAAGGCCGTACAGTGCAAATGCAGGTATCAGCTTGTAGTTAACTTGAGGGAGACTTTGTCAGCGAGTGGTTGTATATCCTTTTGTTACTCGATGCTTTCATCGTATGTAATTGTGTACTAATTGTTTATGCCACTACATATTGTCTTGAAGAACGAACTTTATGCACGATATGTGAAACAAAAAACGAATTCTTGCGCAGAAGTGGTAATGTGATTCGTAAGAAAATACCCTGAAAATCGTGTTCCAGATAGAGAAACGTTCGCCAAAATTACAATGCAAGTTCTCTCAATGGCAAGAAACATGATACCAATCGCCAAGTTCTTACAGGACAAAAGTTTGGTGATATACAGGAATTTCCTACACAGATACCGACAATGTATTGCCACCGAGGGACATCGTTTTCAACATTTCTTATAATATGTACATGTTGTGTGCGTTTTAAATACTGTATAATGTTGTGCTTTAAGTAATGTTATAAATATTGAAATAAAAATATCAACTTTAAGCACGGTGGCTCTATCTCCCTTTACCCAGTTGTTGCAGCTGCTCTCAGCCGGTCCGTAATTCAAATAACTTCACTGTAGAAATGGTTTGACACGGACTGCACAAAGTAATTACATTTGGGAAAAAAAAAAAAAAAACGGTATAGGTGTATCATAAAATTTATCTTTTACACAATTTTCTCTCAGGTTTATAATTCAGAAAATGAACCTTATTCTTGCAAGCTAGTGAGACCCTCCTGTGATGTTTGTACGTTTAATGAATATGAGGTCACGTGATTTCCCTCTCTAATGACCAGCCCAGGAATTAGTATTATGAAGGGTTTAGCGGAGGTGGAAAACGTGACAAGACCTTGCGACTGTGTAAAACAAGGTTTATTTTTATTTCTTCTTGGTCTTAGATTATCGTGCAGAGGCAGCACCTGAGATCATATAGCATTAAAATTACACGAGAACATAGCAGCGCGAAGCGCAGAGACCCAAACCATTCCGCAATATTCCGCCTTGATTTACAAATACACTTCTTGCAGTTATTAAGAGGCAATGGTTATCAGAATTGTAACTCTCTTAACGAGTGATGCAAAATAACTACCTTAACAAGTTTCTTAATATCACTTTCATGATTGGTCCTATAAGAAAGAGCGTTCTAGCAGGTGAGCAAGTGACCGGCCCACAATTTTCTCAAAATTGCATGATCAGAACTAAAATCATTGATAGAACTTCGATCACCGTTCACGTTCAGCAGTATTTACCGTGCGTACTTCAATTCATCAACACGAAATGTATTTTAAAATATGTACTTTACTGCGGTCTAGACTACTTGAAGTGAATTAAACCTTTTTCCCCCGTTTATTAAGTATTTTTAAAGAAATATACTTGATTATCAATATATTGCAAATTAATTTGTCATTCCTAACAGGGATTCCATAATCAGCTGAGCAAAAATTAATATTTTTGTACATTGATGCCATACATACGAGGGTGATTCAGGAAGTAAGATATACTTGATTATTCCGGGGCAAGAGTCTTATTGATCAAGACATTTTATTAAAGGCAATTTGAAACAATTTCTCGACATTTCTTAAACATAATCCTATAAATGAAGTCGAAGCAAAATCATTATTTTAGGTATATCGCTTTTAATGACAGAAACTAAATTACATTCGATTTCTATTTACTGAGTTACCTTTAAGACGTATTAAGCCAATCATAGCGCAACTTAGGATACGAAGAGAGAAGCTAAAACCAATTTTTTGTGTATTTTCTAGGAATTCTAAATTATTCTGTTTTCTTAACATAATTATGGCTGAGCTACAATCTATTTTCATCTTATTAGATCATTTTAGATAAAGATGGTCATTACTAAAGCTACCTTACAGTGACCGAATTTGTGATAAATCCTCGGTTTCGCGATTTTTTAAAATAATCTAACGAATTCAAAAGCAATATCTATAAAGCAAGACATTTTTACATTATCATATATCAGAAATCTAGTTAAACATTCAGTGTTTCTATAATGATGGAAAATATTTTATTTCCTGTTTATTTTTGTTTCCTATTTTCTTTGCCCATTATTTGTCCTTGATTTTCACATTTATTTGTATTATAAGTTTGAAATTTTTGTAAATATAAATTGCAATTGTTTCTTGCTTTCATAATCATTTACAACATTCTTGAAAGCCCTCTTACCCACTGTGCTTATTTTTATGTGCTTTATTCTAATATTCCTGATTGGACCACATCTGTACTATTAAGCAATGCAGTTTTGTTCATTTTTAGTAATCTAAAATTGTTATATATTATTATATAATTGGTGTTCTCTTGTATTTAAGATAACTTATTTCTTTTCTTCAAAGCTTATTGTGCCTAAATGATGAAATATGAATTATATTAAACAGTGAAAGTTAGCAGCATATATATATATATATACACAAATTTAATAGACAATTTTAAAAATAATGTATTTATTTTATGTAATAAAAGACATTTAAACTATTGCAAAAATCCAACGTGCTAACATACAAGATACTGCCAAGATATCTTAAAATATTTGTTTGTTTTTTTTAATAAATATGAAATTGTAATAGCATATAGTAATCACCAGCTGTAAAATGGTAGCAAAATTAACGGATATATTATAAATTAAATGAAAACAAACTACAAAAAGTATAAACAAAGCTGATAAATAAATAAATATAGTTATTTAAACACGTTAGAGTGTTGTCACCTGCTAAGTATCTGCTGTATACAAGAATCTTTTATAATCTGTATAAAAACAAAAGAAAGTGACGAAAACAAAGATTGTAACTTGTTATTTAATATTAAGTTCCTTTACATTGAGTTTCATAGAGACGATTGGGAAAATGGTCTCAATGAAACTCAAGCAGAACTTGGCTACCACAAGAAAACTTAACAACTAAACTACCTTGGGAACCATGTCACCTTGTGGTAACAAATTGCATGTCATCGGCACCTGATCTTTTTTACTATCTTAACGTATGTAAAACGCTAGTTTGTTTCTTTTATATCATCACGTCACCGTCATGCTAGTAAAACAATGAAATAAATATGGGAAATAGCTTTCAGTGCGAGAAATCAACTACATGACAGAAAGATTATTCCTTACACCTCTCGACAAGACAGAACAACCTGCATAAATTTGATTCCTATCTTTAAAATTAAGTTCGGGTACAGGAAATGCGTAAAAGAAAGGAAGGAAAAAAAGCGTACAACATGAACAAAACACATACAATTTCAGTTCCACCTCTGGGCATTCATTTTTGACACGCTGACAACAGCTGACGTTCTTCTTCAATGTTGAATACAATGCATAAAGTAGTTCTTATATCTGAGAGCAGTATAAATCTCCGAGGGCTATTTGTGACACTTCCATACGTTCGACATTTTATTAAATAAAAAAATGAATAAGGTAATTTACTGTGTGTTCTTTACAACAAACACGCTTTTGTTGTGTTCTTCAGAGGGACAATGGCTGAACTGTGGTTTTCAAATCCAAATTCTGGTAAATCTCTAATCGTCAATAGCAACATATCATCTATTGATTAAGTTTTTTTCGGTAACATGTTGGCACTATTTTTACCGTCTTCTCTGCCATTTTTCTGCATGTAATATCACCCGTTCCCTCCTAGTCGGTAAATATAATACAACTACAAGAATTATTAGGCACTCCCATTTTAATAAGCCATTATCATTATTTGTTATAAATATTATGCTCCACTCTATTTTGTTTAGTTTTCACATTACTGGAGATTTGAAAATAATAACTTGGAAAAATAACGGGAAGCCTACTTATTAAGATGGAAAAACAAAAGAGTTTAACAAAGCAACATATTTCCTATTTACATTAAAACTTTCGACAAAGTAAATGGACTGATGCTGTGCGAGATTCTAAAACTAAGAGAAAATACCATCACATTTAATAGAAGTATTTAAAAGTGCATATGAAGAATCTAATAGTATGATAAGTGAAAACATTGTGACAAATCAAGCAGTATACACGTTAAGAATGCTCGCTTTCTCCAGTACTGTCTAATTAATATATTGACGTTGTGTAAAAAATATGAAAACTGAAAGTAGCACAGAACTTACATCAATAGTTGGGTTAAAAGGCTCTTTTTGTGTTTTTTTTCTTTACACAATGACGTTTAATTTGTATATTACACACTATTTCTACACAGCGTTAATATTTAAAAAAAGTATAATTACAAATTAACTTTATTTCAGCCATTTCGAAACGTTTCTGTTTTCAAAGTAATAGTTCGCATATTTCTCACTAGAGAAGAATGGAAGAAACGCCTAAATCTTTGGACAATGTTGCCATTATCACAGTAATAGTAATTAGTAGTCTTTAAACGTAGTCCGAGTAAAATTAGAAATTAATATTTTATTGTGAATATTATTACATGTTCTTTATGCATTATACTAAATTTCTTCTTAATAATGAAACTTTCTGCAGCTAAAAGAAGCTAATAGTGTTCTCAACGATGGTATCGGCCCTTATTGATTTTCCTCCAGCTTGGCATGGTTCCAGGCTTGCAACATGCAAGCAAAAATGTTAAAAACTAATTTACATAATATCATTAATTGCACTATGGCTAATTTCCAAACCACCGGACTATGCATAGCAACCCAGAAACGTCGATTTAACATCACGATAAGGCATAACCTTCTCCAGAAGTTCACTACTCTATAGCTCATATTTACGATAGAAATATTAAATGTAGCATTTATTTTAACTATTTTTAAAGAGCCCTTAATATTTATAAATTAATTAGTAATTATAGATTAAATTTATTTTAGTCATTCCGAAACGTTCTGTATTTCAAAGAAAAACGCGTATTTGTCACTAGAAGAGTGAGTGGAACGTTATCTAATAGTTGCATTTTCTTTATATATTACACTAAATTGCTGTTTACTAATGAACATTTCTGATAGTAAAGGAAGCTAATAGTGCCCTCAATGATCGGTTTTTATTGATTTTCCTCCAGCTTTACATGGTTCCATGCTTGCAACATGCAAAAAAATAAGTCTTAAAAACAAAATGTATATAATTTGTATCCAATGAAGTAAATTAATATTCTTTAACATTGTAAATCGGTTACACTGCAGTGCTATAACGTTTTCATAGCAATAAATTTTACAAAATGTAGTTTCTAGTTTCAGTGTTTTGTGTTAAATTTCAATAGATTTGTGTAAATTAGAAATTTAACTACTGTAGCTACCATATTTTCCTTTTACTTTGAACTATAGGCACACAATAAAAATTGTCATTCTTAATCCAAAGTGTTATTCATACAAGCTCAAATGCCTTCGTTGTTATTTATAGCATCGGGTACTTGTACAATTTTCTCACAGTAATATAAAGTTGGCATACATTTTGAATAATCTGTTAATGCTTTTAATAATATAACTAACAAATGCGTACTTCAAAAATTTACATACAAATCAAAGTTAAAACAAATAAATTAAGCAAGAATAAAACTGGTTAACTGCATAAGGTGTTGAAAACAAGGCGACTTGCGATTTGGAAATGACCTTCACTTCCTGTATATGTCTTGAACGGATAAAAGACAAAAGAAATGGTAGACTAGAAAGGAAAAATGAGTTGGGAGGCAAAGATTGAAGGAGAGGGGAAAAAAGAGGATACCTTAAATAATAGCTGATTAAATTCTTTCCCGAACCCGACTGTTAAATGGGATTGAGAGAAAATTATAAGGTAAGGCTGGTACAGCCGACCGGTAGAGGGTGGGCGGGTCGCGCTGGCTCAGTCGGTCGTGCAGGGTGCCGCATCTGGCTGCCCGCAATAATCTGCAGGCATCGCCGTGGGAAATCGGAGAATTAAATAACGGCACGAGAAAAAAAAATTAAAAAAAACGAGGGGGGAGGGAATGGTAGAAGATGGTAAAAGAAAGGAAGACATAAAAAATGCTGGGTCCATACGGTGATAGTACAGAGCAGAATAGGTTCTTGGTTGATTGTGGTTATTGTGTCAGCAACTTGGCTACTGGATTCTTTGAAACCACACCTCGTCTCCCAGCAAAGCGAACATTTACACATACCAGAACTAATGTGATCATTGAATTTCCCGTTTCGTTGTTATTCCTTTTTACCTTTTCATCTCCATGTTTGCTGCGATCATAAGGGCAGTAACTGTGTATCATTTCAAAAGGAACAAGGGGGAAGAGCACGCCCATAATGGATGTCTGTAAATAATACCCAGTTACAGTAGCAGAGACACTTGTGAGCATTTTAAAATGATAATTTCCACGGCAACCTCGGGATCGGTAATAATAAGCAAATGTCGTCATTCGTCCGTCTAACTGCCAAGCAAGCAATTGCTTCCACGCAGCAAATTACACGTTACCAAGTCCAAACCTATTTCTACAGGTTACGTTAATTCCTACTACCATAATGGCGGAAAAGAAAAAACAAGAGTTTCGTAGCCAATGATAGGCAAGTTCCTGCAGCAAAGGATTTCTTTCTTTGTTTACATATACGTGGATAACACGGCCTCAATTTAATACTGCTGCCCTCTCTTAAACCGCACCCCCTCTCCAATTACATCTGAATGTTTTAGCGGCACTTGTTGACACCACGAATAATAAAGGAATTCTTTTTTTCAGGGTAAGAAAAGAGCAGCGAAACAAACCAACGGGAAGAGTTTAAGTACAAGCTTACACGCAAGGGTTTGTGTTACATAAATTATGAAATTACTAAACCACTTGCAGAGTTAACTTTGAAATTGCTCTCATTTAGATTTTCCGGTGGTCATGATACGCAAAGGAAATTTCATTACTTTAGTAACAATATAAACGTAACAAATAAACTCTTACTATAAGCACTTTACTCTACTCTGCCATGAAGAATATTCAGTTAACACATTCGGACAAGTTACATTCAGGTTTTTTATGTCTTCAAACATTCGTTTATTTTTAATAGTGGTTTACAGCGTTAAAAACTTTAACTAGATTATTATCAGCTCATATATCTATACTTTCCAAAGTATTCTCTACATTCTGATAAGAATAAAAGCATTTAAAACGTTTCGCGTAGATTTTAGAACATTGGGTTGATTTGCGACGAATCATGTGCTGAAATAATAATTACAATTGGTACACAAAGAAAACAAAAAATGTATACCGAATAACAAACCATGCTATCTGTTTACTGTGTTTTGTCAGTACTAACAAAAAAAAACACTGTCTTTTGTTTATATCTATAGAAACATGTTTATTGATACAGAAACAGCTTATTTAAGAGATTAAAATCGGAAATTTGGGCCCTGCTTCACCAGATATCTAGATAATTATTTTACTACTTACTAGCCATAATTCCATAGTTCTAATAAAACTTGTTTTACGAATCTTTTCCCACATGGTGAAATTATAAGTCGCATGTCAAAATTACTGATATAGAGACTATATCCGAGCGTCGAGAAGGCTGCTTCGGGGATATTTATTACTCCGTGCATTGTTTGTTGATGCGATTTTGTTTACGGGGAATGTATTTTAAATCGTATATTGATGCGATTTTGTTTTTGCGATGTATTTTATTAAAACGCATATTCAAGCCAAGAATCAGCATTATGTCTACCGCTTCGAAAAGAATCTCAATTATTCGCAGTGCTGCATTTAATCAATTTTTTTTTTTGATTGATTTATTTATGGACGCTCTTTAACATCTCAGGTCATCAGCGTCCCATTCAACTCAGGGCGTGAAACGGCCGACAAATTTTGCTCAGAGGCCTCTCTTTCAGGCTTGAGGTTCTTTTTCGTGCCGTAAATGTACGACACGGGACCCACGGCTTTACTTCCCTTCCGAAGGAAGCCATACTTAGGATTTTTACGCCCGAAAAAATCCATCGATCCTGGCCGGGTTCGAACCCGCGTTTTGGGCGTAGGAGGCAAGTATGGTAACCACTACACCACCAGGACCGACACATTTAATCAATGAGCACATACAAGTACTATTTGGGCAATTCTTCCATGCTACAATGGCAAGTGTTTTTATTTTACATTCATAGCATCCTTCTTATTATTATCTACAAATAATGGTATAAGTAGCTCAGTTTCTATGGTATTTTTTCAAGTAAAATAGATAATTCAAGAAATATGGAAATGGGTGGTGGATTTGAAATCACATATTGCATAAATAACCCTTAATGAGTTTTATAATTAAAAAGCGTCGAGCTTAATTGATGGAATCAATACCTAACGTAAAATATGTGCACTAGTATATAAATTCACTATTCGAGATTCACGGGTAGAATTCCAGTAGTTAACAATAGGAATATTACAAGACCAAATGTTTCGTGAAATAGAACACTGACAAAACAAAATCGCACGCTAATAATGTCAGTCTGCCACAAAAGTAACTAATTCTTTACACTCGTAAGTTCTAGAAACACACATGAGTAAAACAAGTAATAGAATGGAAATTAGTTTTATAGATCACGAACTTCGTGAAAAAGTTAATTCCAGAGGACGATATCTATAGAAAAACGCACTTATCTTGAGTTAATGATGGAGTTCTTTTACAACAATCAGGTTTTTCTTAGACTAATTCTATTCTCAGATGAAGCTACGTTCTACCTGAATGGATTTGTCAACAATATAATTAACGATACTGGTCAGGCGTAAACCCACAATGAATATAAATACATACTAAGTAAATAGGTAGACAACAAAAACACCGGGACAAACTTACGGGACGACTTACATCAAAACAAGGCGGGGGGTGGGGGAGGAATATAAACAGTCAATCCTTTTCGAGATACAATCCAACAACGTAAGTTTGTTAAATTAATAATTACATTGTACTTTAGATGGAGATGTGTTGTCATGGAAACTTGTTTACATTTAACAATTGTGTACTTTGATGTTTAGTTCTTTTGTGCTGCAGTTCAGAAGCACTTGAGCGGCTAATCATGGCAGCATATTCCTATCGGGAGCACGCAGATATGTGTTATATTCCGTCGTGAGACATCTGAAGATATTTGTTGATGTGGTTTATTTACGGACGCTCTTTAACATCTCAGGTCATCAGTGTCCCTTCAATTTAAGGCGTAAAACGGCTACATATTTGCTCAGAGGCCTCTTTCTTCAGGCGTGAGGTTATTTTACATGCCGTGAATCTATGACACGTGAACCACGGCTTTACTTCCCTTCCGAAGGAAGCCATACTTAGGATTTTTACGTCCGAAAAAATTCATCGAACCCGCAATCTTGGGTTTAGAATGCAAATATGGTTACCACTAGACCACCAGGACCAACTGTTGAAGATAAGGATACAAAAGTTGTATATGCAGCATCCTCCATGATCTATTGTCTTGTCTGATATCGGTATGTTCCTGTAGAAAGACTTTTTCTTGGTCAGGCTTCTCTTGGTCTTCCTTGGGTAGCAGTATGTGGTGCTATGGATCCTGTCTCAGCAACTCGACGATAAACTGCAGGACAAGTTTTATGACTTGGCTTTCTTCGGTCTGGGAAGGCCATCTCATACAGCCGTGCAATCTCGCGTCCGTTCATATCTACTGCTCTCGATAGGAATACCCTGCCTTGCTTACCGGCTTAAATGTAAATGTTACAAACGTAAGAAACTGAATTGTCACGTATACACAACTGATAAATGTAAACAAATCTCCATGACAACACGTGTACCTTGTATCGGTAACATCTAAAAAAAGATTGCTTATTTTAACAAACATAATTGTTAGATCGTACCTCGAAACGCGTTGCATGTTGGGAATAAAGACGACTTTCCTTCCTAATTCATGTTTCTGCTCAGTTCATAAATCGTTGTAACACTTTACTAAATCCTAAAGAAAACTGGTTTGATCAAGAAAATGAAAGAAGTACGAGTCCTAAATTCCGTTTTTAATCAAAATTAATAAAAACTGAATATTTTAAAAATAATTCGTTATTTTTGTAGTTTTATTATAGTTCTTTTCTGCTGTAATATTAATCGGGGTCTGAGCTTTTTAGATAAATTCACTCACGTATTTTTCCTTTGTATAATTATATTTTAAAGGCGGTATATTCAAATATCTTTAGAAATTGTATTAAGTAGATTTTAATGTGTTTTAATCGCACAAGCGTATAATTTATACTTTTACCTGAAATAAGAAGTGTTTGTATTGTTATGTTTAATAAATTACAGAGCTCTTACTGCTTAAATCACTGTCACTAATATAACATTAAGCTAAACTTAGTGAAATTTGTTATTATTTATTCATCATAGAGTTTTAACAATACTAAATAAATAAATAAAAGTGTAAGAAACTAACAAATATACCTATTAAGTAAACAAACTTTTCAAATTAAATTTAATTATTCAATATTGCAAATGCATATTTTGTTTTAAACTTATGTGTAACACATAATATTCCAATTAATAATGTTGTTGATTTGTTTTAGTTATGTACGCTCTTTAGCATCTCAGGATATCAGCATCCCATTAAATTCAGGGTGTGAAATGGTCCATAAAGTTTGCTCATTTCTGACTTGAGATTCTTTTGCGTGCCGTAAATCTACGACATGGGATCTGCGGCTTTATTTCTCTTCCACAGGAAACCTATTTACGATTTTTGCAATCGAAAAACCGCCATGGGTGGCGTAGGTTGTTAAGGCGCGGACTCGTGAGCGTGAGGTCTGGGGTTCGATTCCCACTAGGAGCATCCTTCTTGACAGGTTTTTTTCTGAGTTTTTCCTCAATACTCAAAATGCCGTGCAAAATGCTTCCTCCCTTTAAAAAAAATCCTTCCCTAATTTACCATTTCATGTCACTGCCTATGATGCCTCAGTAGTTAAGAACGAAAAAATGCATCGACTCTGGCCGGGATCGAACCTGCGATGTTGGACCTATGAGGCAAGCATGGTTACCACTAGGTAACTAGGATCGACTTTCGTGGATAAGAAAGCTGGAAAACACTGAGATAGTTTGATAAAAAGAAATTTATTTCAAGTTCAATTCTCAGTTGTTCAACAAAAAATTCATAAAGGGTATTACTAAAAACATGGAATCTAATATTAAGCTTATCACATAAGTCAATATGACGCTGTTTATAAAAGTGCTTATGGAACAATACTAAACGTAACACAGTACAAGCTGTCTCCGATTAACATCTCAAACATGCTTTTGATGCCGCCCAACCAGCTAGGTCTTTTTCGTTATTTTTCTTAATCCCAAAGACCGGGTCACTTTCTTCCCAAACAATCAGTTTACCACTAAAAAGTAATTTAGACGGGGTGCCTAACGGAACTATCTCCATCTATCAGAAAACTATTTAAGCAGAGGTGCAAGAGGGCGGGTATATATAACTAAGGCCGCGTATCGGGCGATAAGTGAAACGAACACTATATATTTTGGTTTCAAGGATTAGATGCCAGCAGATTTTACCAAAATGGCGAATTCAGTTCCGCAGCTCTTCTAAACTTTATGAAAAAGCACTAATTGATCACACAGCCGAATGCTTCAAAGTTTCTATCTGAACGATATTTTATTTGCGTACAAACTCCTTGATACTCTCACATTTACTGCAACCTCCGATTAAGCACATTTAACTGCATAGCAGATTGACATCCATATTACCTCAGATAACCCATTACACTCAATAATTGTATCATTGACACAAATTTACACATGTTTCATTTGCTTTTATTTAAAGTCCTCTTAAAACTAAATCTAATTGCCTTTCCTTTAAAGAAATACGTTGCTTTATGTTAAAAATTCAGTTTGATCTGAACATTTTTCATAACCATGTCTCCAAAAAGTGCAACTTATGAGAAGTTCTAACATCCAGACTTCTTCTCACGCCATATGCAGCCCTTGAAATCCTCCTTCCAGTTTCTCGGGTCAGATAGGGATCTGGAAGGTTATAAATTATCATAGCATAGGCAAAGGGAACAGGGGACGTGAACTGTTCACGCCCATTGTCTCTCCGTACCCCGGGCAACACGTGACATGCCATCTTACAGCTTCAGTATCATTCTAATTTAAAGAAAATGCTTGTGGTATGACGGATTAGCTGTGGGCTATGATGGGATCGCATGAACGGAATCAAAATTTCGAATATAATTTCGTAGGAATTGCTAGGCGCTGAACTTCGGTTGTTCTTTAGGAAAGATTGTAAAGTGAGGTTTCTTTTTCCTCACCATAGGTTTCAGATGTATACTCATGTGGTAATTACTGTCGTTATGGGTTTTTAAAGTATAGAAATCAGGTAAAATAGACCTTAAGGAAGCTGGATAAATATATTATGCAACAGGATTTTTAAAATTAAGTTTTCCAGGACAAAATCATATTTTTCCTTACTCTACACTGTTTCCTTCTATAAGCATAACATTTTTATGTCTGAATTTGCAAATTCTTTCTCAATGTAGACATAAATATCTTTGTGGCGTTAATAATATTCAATCGTTCCTCCTGATATATGTTTTAGTACACACTGAGTAGAGAACGATTCTTCTGCTATTGCTATGGGGACAGAGTTTTCAAAAATATCTTTACATTCAGGAACGCTGCAATTCTTCCTCACATTCCAATGCAGGGAAATTAAGAACAAAATTTTCCTGCTACTATCTCTGATTCTTTCTCTGCATATTTGTACTTCAATTATCTATTAATTCATCTTCAGTGAGGTATTCGAAATTAGAAAATATTTGATATACGTCTACCACTGAAACAATCAAAATTTCTAAAAATAGGGCATTGCGTTCAAAAATACAGCTAGTTCATTCGAAAATGGTATTAAAATTGTCACACAGTAATATTCTCTAGTAGTGAGTTAACTTCAACTTTGCTTTACTTAATAGTGGAAAATATATGGAAGTTCTTTATAAGAGACTTTAGTTTCTCAATTGAATGACTGCAATATGTCAAAAAGGATCACAGATTGTATTTTAAAGTTAAATTAATTTTAAAAATTCAGTAGAAATATGCAATTTTGTACAGTATTTCACTTGTCCATAACAGAAAACTGCCAGCATTAAAAGTTGCTCCATTTTTGTTTTGTTTAACAGTTTATAGTTCATTTTGACACAATTGTCATTGGAAGAATATTTTATACTATAGACAAATTTGTATTTCAGTAAATTTTGTACTCACAAATCGACCCTTAGAAAAGTTTTACTCATTATCCTCAACACAGTCATCTGTTGCATGCTTAAGTGTGACACATTTCGCTATACTTTGAACGTTGTTAAAGAAATAATGAAAAACAGCTTGAACATACTTTGTGAGAGTCTTGACATCTTTCAATTTTTCTCACTCAAGAGATCGTTCTGTGGGGTATAGTAATTGAATAGTGCATGCACAGGATTGCTCAGATGAGTTGATCTGCCCATCACCCAGTCTTTCTCCATATTAAGAACTACCTCAGTGCTCTCTAGTGAGGAAATGTCTAAAATACTTTAATTACTTTTCAGTGCATTTAATCAACAGCATGTGATTGTATAGCTCAACAAGTTAGACATGTAATCTCCGTGTGCATGGTTTACTTTGACAAAAAGAATTATAACCTCAAAAGCTACAAGTCCACAGTATAATTATATGCTTACCGTCAGTTCTCTGGCTTGTAATTATCTAAAAAAACCAGAGGTAAAATATTCTGTTGAACCCTCTTGCATTTCTGAGTATTAATCGATGAAAGTTTCCCCTTGAATCTTGATACCTCCAGCAGAAGCCATGTTTGCTTGGCATTTGGTTCATTTTGGTGGGAGGATAACAGTATTACCAACAGTAGGTGTGCTATAAATTATGACGTAACTTTTCTTTGGTCTGAGGTAATTCCAGCTCGCTTTGGCACAAGAAAGAAAGTACATTTTAGCATAGCTGCAGGTGCATAACATGATCGCTTAATTCACTTTGATACATGACCATCCAGTAGGAACTGGCCGATTCCCTCTTGTTTTGAAATGTTATTCAGACTGGCCTTCTGGCTGAAGAGATATGCCAAGAGATGGCATGACGTACTTGAAGGACTTGGCAATGATAGTGGTATTTATTAGCTAAACGCTTCAGCGGACACTGTAAGCTCTTGCAGCTCAGAACTTTTCTGGTCTTCAGTCATTTCCACTTGAAGCTCGTAAGCTTGGTTTTCTTGGAATTTGTTTGTGGGTGACAATAGTTCATCTTTGGCTTTGGTCGAGAAAGTTATGTAGGGTTAAATGGTTCACAACAAATTGCCGATTGCTCGATTGCACAGCAAGATTAAGGCTATGAGAGGCTCAATGATCATAGAGCTAGAGAGTGGGATGCTTAAACGCAGGCTTGAGTTCAGTGCATATGCATTACCATGCAAGTCAATCGCTTAACAGCGTAACCCACTGCAATCTTCGGCATGTGGTCCTTCGAACTCGTGGCGCTACAACACTTCGCCTCTTTTAAACTTGGGTACTATGATTACACATCTTCTAATAGAATGTGCTAGTATTGTTGCCCTTTTTGTATGATTATATCCTCTTAAGAAATTTATCAGTTCTTCTGCACTAATTATCAAGAAATATATTCCAAAGAAGCTGCAATATCATCATGTATGCACATGTCAAATTCCTTTTCTTATATAATCCGTCACGGAGCCTATTTGATAAACTTATTCACTGAAACTGTTATTGTCGTTTTTTTATAGAGCTGGGCAGTTAGAAAATTTACGTCTAAATGTTTGCTCTGTTCTACCACACAATTTCTTGAACTTTATGCATGTCTTCAAAATGCATTGAATGCCTTGCCATTGCACAACACAACCCACTACTGTACTAACCCAAATGATGTGTGTCTCACGACTAATCTGTCTAATGTTATAGAGATAGCTCACAACTACACCGTGACCGGCAACTGCGGGGGGGGGGGGTGTAATTATACCGCTGTATATAAAATGTAGCAATGCCATTCTCTTATAGAAATTTTCTCGGATACGCAGGTATCTCAGGAATTATTCTACTATAGTCCTTTGAGTCTCGCAGGACTAAGCTTTGTTATCCACAAATGTTTACCTGTCTACAACGACCGTGCTTTTTAATTTTGTAATTTCCTCGATCTCTCTTTTGTTTACCAAACTTAATTTTGCGTCAGTGCGGAACATTTTACTTCCACCGATTTTGTAATATTTTCTATTCGTAATATGTTTATTCACGTTCTTTGAAGTAATCCAGTGCTTTCTTTCAGTTTCCTGGATTTTTATTTACGAATCACTTGATAGGTAGCGAACTTAACACCAGTAATCTTATTAGATTATAAGATTTACAGAAAGCTGCATCCCCAATCCTTGAGTAAGCCAACAAATGCTAAAACTTCACTCAATGCCCTCGAAAATGAAGTTTTCTTTCTCCAGAATTAGCAGCCTTTATTTTTATGGGGACCAGATGAATTTTGGAGGAATTATTTCCATCTTGTTAAAATACGATGTAAGCTATAGTTGGATGATTGGTATCCGTTTGTGCCAACGATCAATAATCTGGACGTGCTTAATTTATACTGTCGAACTTGACAGACAATTGCATGCTAATTGCGACTTAAGAAAATAAATATGCAGAATATTACGTACATAGGTGTATGTGCTTTTTTGGTACCCATATCATTTTTTTTTTTTTTTGGATAGTGTCTAACGACCGTTGTCACTACAGAGGCAGTGTAACTGATAAAACATGAGATGAAATGATAAATTGGGAAACGATTTTTTTAAGTAAGGAAACATTCCAGGCCTAAGTTTAGGATACCTCCCGGGTATTTGCCAATTATGACTAAGGAAAACATGGAGAAAACTTGTCAGGGAGGATGACCCTGGCGATAATGAACCCCATATATCCAGTGCCTTAACGACCTCGGCCATCCGTGTTGGTCATGTTGTTTTAATTGCATCTTGCAGGTGTTTTAGGAATAGTCAAAATTAGATATTAACGTGCATACTTTCCTTTAATTCTCTCTAATGTTTCCATTACCGAATAAACTACAAAACTGGAATTCAATCGACGTACAGTTATTAATATATGTTTATTTTCTCTTCTACCTGCGTACTTACATTAAGTATACCTTCTTTCGCCTGTTGGTATTCTGAACTGAATTTAATGTCACTTCATGTAAGTAAAATATTTATACAATGAGAGTTAGTGAAATAAGGAAGATTCATGTAGGAAGTATGTGTAGCCAGATATTGACAGTCGTTAAACCAGCTGCTGCTTTTACCCAACCCTTTACGGCGTGATTCTGTAAAATTTTAGGCCACATACACAGAGCCAGAATATGCATGGGGCATGCATTTTGTTCACATATTTTTACTGTCGACACTTGTATAGTCACTTCATGGGGATTTTTAGAATTTTTTTTTGAAAATGGGAGGAAACGATTTATAATTGGAATTTTAAATAATTTTCAGATTTAATATGGTGTAACAATATTTGAAAATGTTCCACTTTGCTTCCTATTATTTGTGATGTGTTTTATTATTACAAATAGAAGTGTTTGCATTATAATAGCAGAATTGTGACTAGGCAAATTATAAAATATACTAAATACATCCTGCGGTCAAGATCCGTGTAGTTTATGTTTCGCCACCGAAACTCTTTTGGGCATGTTTCTCTTTGTGCTGCTTTATAGCAATGCATTTAATTGCTAATACTCCAATCACATAAGTGCATTTTTTACATATTTTTATTTATGAAAGTTGCATTTACGTGTAAATTTTACCTCTGGGGGAATAATTTGGGAATTCAAAATTTCTTCGTGGGGAAAAAAATGAGAAATTTTTGTTAGATGTTTAGCCCATATTTGTTGTCAACGCACGTCAATGAGTATTTTGTCAGTTCTTTATCAAACCTGCATATTAACAACAGCATTGACCAATGGATGGTAAATACAGCTATGTGCGAATTCTAAAATTGTATTATTTTAATGAAATATTCCTTTTCTAATTTTTGAAGGTGGACAAGGCATACATTGCAATTTTAGGTTAGGTTAGGTTAGGTTTAACAAAAAAATATACATGCAAAACTTAAAGTGTTCAAAGCTTATCCATTTTTCATTTTGATTGTAGCTCCAGTCCCGCTTCCGGACTGCGACATTCGACATTTTAGATTTAATAAAAAAATAATACATGCAAAATTTATAGTGTTGGCATAGTGACTTATTCACTATGTTATAAATTACCAAACGTTTCTGTATACAGTTCTAATTTGTGTCTGGCACTATTTGGGCTCCAGCAACAGCATCTAACAATTTTAAGTCAAATGAAAGAATGTAAATGTCAATATCGGTTTAAAACTTGTACAGAAAAGGTACAAATAAAAGTGTAAAGTATCGTAAATGAAACCTTTAAAGTAAGTGAGTGGTCTGTAATAGGACATCGCCTAAGGAGACAGTAATCACATTGTTGTGGAAAGGCATTGAAACTCGGCTTGCTCGCGGGTTGACTTCCTTAATGGTTGATTCAATTAGGAGCGGGCGCATCCGCAGCGCCATCTGTATGTCCGATCAAGTCTCGTGGGTATCGGCCACGACGAAGGGGTGAAGTGGAAGGCGAAGTTGCCCAGGGCAAGGGTTACAACGAATGTCCAAGATGCAGTAGTGGCATAAGTACAGACAAGACGTTTCTCCCTGATATATCTTGGACAGGCTTTTCCATTAAGAAATAAACAGTTTGATAATGTCCCAACAATATTGTCTTTCAGATCTGTACACAGGGCGTAGGGTTAGAATAATAATAATAATAATAATAATAATAATAATAATAATAATAATAATAATAATAATAATAATAATAATAATAATAATAATAATAATAATAATAACGTACAATTAAAACAAATAAACTGGAAAATGTTCGTGTTAATTTATGAAAATTCAAATCCCTGCTTTGCTTCAAGAATAAAAAGCCTGTGCTTTGTAATTTTGAAAATCATTAATAATAAACCAGATATAATTCCTGTTATATTTGCTTAAATTGCAATGGCACCATTACAAAGATGATAATAGTACGTAACATGAAAAAAAATGGCAAAATAATTGTAGTTCCTCAGATAATTAAATGGCTGTCTGCAAGTTTTCAGTGGATTTATATTTGAAGAACCTATCAGTACAATATTGACAGAAGATAGGCATGACGACATTGACTATAGAAGTTAAAGTGCATTATATTATCTGTTAATATTTAATGTGACAATGCTTTTAATATTTGTAGTTTCAGAGTTATAAGCTTTCAAACAGAGGAACAGTTTTCTCTGGGTAATTCATATGTAAGTTTTCACTGTAGACGATGAAAACTGTCGGCGAATTAATTTCCGTTTTAGAAAATGGTATCAACGGTTACCCCACTATAGAAAAATAGTGGAAGTGAAAAATCGCTTATGGCTAGAACATTTGAAGACTCTGTCAGTGTTGTAATGATCTACACAGTTTTCGAAATCTGTACACTCGCTAGGAAGTATTTCAACTTGTCAGCATGTTGAAATATCATTTGCATAATAAACACAATTTATGCAACAATGATAAAATTAATGCTTAGAAAGCACTTGGGGCTTATATTTTTCCCCAAGTGGCCGATATGCAGCAGTAACTTTGGGTACAGTTAGCAAAATTAATCAATTTGATTTTTATAAAAGCAGAAGAGTGGAGAAGTAAATGCGCTGTTGCCATTTGTGTTTGATATTTTCTCGGCATTAATTTTTTTTACAATTCTTCCTAAGGAACTGTATGTATACAGAATGGAAGGAAACTCGGCGATTTTATGCTATAAATGGACTAAAGTTTTCTAACAGCATTTTGGTCATTTACGTCTATTTGACTAAGATATGCTGAAATGTGTTAATGTATAGGAATTCATACATTCTGATTAATAATGAATAAACAGAAGTAACATAAATTATGTTTGTTGCTATTTTTTCATAGCTTGAAGCATTTTTCGCAAATTTATCTGAAAAGTTTTTGTGAATTATTTTGATTAGCAAAGTCAGATTTGGCATCACCGAGTTTAATACTGTTTTACGTTAATACTGTATTTTTATTGTCGCTGCAGTGTGTAGGGATGAAATAAATGAAATGATTTAATAATGATGGCGCAAATAAGTCCTTGGTGCCTTAAAGTTATCTGCCATTCACCTTCTCAGGGTAAGGAAAACCCTTTCTCAGACAGTTCAACTTGAACGGGAATACAATGCTGGATTTCCTGATTAGTGTTCGCAATAGTGCTGGTTCTCTGTTTTGTACCATACAAAATATGTATATATAAAAATATATAAGCATAAGAGTGTAGGAACATTTATCAACCACCTTTCCCTTTACTTTCCGAGTATAATGTATATAGAGTTCCATTTACTTTTTATGTAAACATCTCTTAGGTTTGTAAATTAGTTTTAATGTTACAAACGCATAGAAAGAAAACAAGTGTTGAAATGTGTAATCTCTAGTGTAATTTTAATAATTGTAGTAACTTTCCTTTTATCTTATGCATGTTGCTATTCTTAACCTTATCATATGTTTATTATTTTTTTCCTGTTGTTAGATCGCCTAGGAATTATGAACTTGTAGAAAGAAAGATAAAGATGAAATTTATTAATTGTTTTGTTATTTATGTTTCCATTTCTAGTTTGTACATGTATTATTTATAAACTTTATCTTATATGATAATATTCTAATTAAGCGACTTGACGTAACTTATATCATTGTACACAATATGATTTTATAGGATGAATAATTCATACATATATGCATACATACAAACAAATGCTACCAGACCATAGCGTTGATATTAACAAGGAGGTCGGTTCTGGATGGTATTGGTAACAACCTACTTGCCTTCTAAACCCAAGATCGCGGGTTCAAACCCGGCCGGAAGCTATGGATTTTTTCGGGCGTAAAATTCTAAGTATGGCTTCCTGCGGAAGGGAAATAAAGCCGTGGGTCACGCGTCGTACATTTACGGCACGATAAAGAACCTCAAACCTGAAATAAGAGGCCCCTAAGCAAAATTTGTCAGCCGTTTCATGCTCTGAATTGAATGGGACGCTGATGACCTGATACATTAAAGAGCGTCCGTAAATAAAATAAATAATAATAATAATAATAATAATAACAACAACAACAAAGATTAAGAAAGTGACAATGCTAGTTATGAACTTGCTTTAGCTGTAAGGTTATGCAAATACATGTTTGGAATACCTTGCGTTGTATTAGCAAAATTTAATGCACATGATTCCTATGTATTTTATTGAAGTACCAAAGATAAAAATAGGAAATACCGTTGATCTCCGTAGCTAAATGTAATTCACTATTTTCTCGTTGTTGTTAAGGAGTTTTTGTCGGTAATTTCGTATTTTTGTTTAAGGCTCTATAAAATAGTTTAATAGTACACAACATAGAAAAAAACATTAAGAGCATAACAGTTAGCGAAATACTTAAATTTTTTTCATTCCAGCACTGGCACTACGTATGAACAGCTTTAAATTGCTAAAAACCACACACTATCTCAAATTAGTGAGTTTAAAAGCATGCAGCGTTGCCATATGTTTCGATATAAAACATTTGTTTAATTTTTCGAAAATTCTAACAGATAGAGAAAAAAAATTTGGTCTTTTTTGTTCCCCTCACTAAGCTCTTTGTCAGCTTTATTTATGACTGAGTTCCCTTCCATCCTATTACAATAGTTACATTGGCCTCTGTTTATAAAATAACAAAAAATTGAAAGAAGAAATGGTAATGAATACAAATAACAATAATCATTGGTTGGAAGGGGACAGCAAAACTAAAATGATAATAATTAATGAAACATAACATTGTCCGTAGAAAACTCCTGGTCGATTAAACCAAGCAACTTTTTGCTTTAATCGACCGGGAGTTGTATCTGCTTTAATCCCAATTCTTGCAATTGTTCAAGAGTGAATGACGTCTTCTGATGTGATTAAAATTCGGCAGCGAATCCCTTAAAATAATGATTACTTCAGCCATCCCCCACTCCCTTTTATTTCTCATATAACTTGCCTTAAGATAACTCGTATATTCTTGTTTTCGTTATTGGCAGTCCTGGTGGTGTAGTGGTAACCATACTTGCCTTCTAAACCCAAGATCGCGGGTTCAAACTCGGCCACGGTCAATGGATTTTTTCGGGCGCAAAAATCCTAAGTATGGCTTCCTTCGGAAGGGAAGTAAAGCCGTGGATCCCATTTTAGATTTACGGCACGAAGGCCTCAGAGCCAATTTTGTAGGCCGTTTCACGCCCTGAATTGAATGGGGATGCTGATGACCTGAGATGTTAAAGAGAGTTCATAAATAAACCAAATCAACAAAAGTTTCCGTTATTTCCTATACACTTTAGAGCTTGTTCCATATTGTTAGGTGTTTTGTGAGTTTATACTGCTAAGTGTTCAAAATTAGGAATATATTCTAAATTTGCATTAATTCATTCATTTTCTCACATTATTTTCAGTTAATCATTTTCATATACTTTCTTAATACCTTGCGTTGTATTGACAAAACATAGAACACGTAGTTCTTATTCAATTTATTGATATACCAAATATAAAAATCGGAAATGCCGTAAATCCGTTTTTCTCGTTGTCATTAATGCATTTTCTTTGATAATTTAATATCTTTGTTAAACATTTTACAAAATAAAAATTTAAGAGTATATATCAATATCACAGTAGTTAACGAAAGACTTAAAATATTTAATTTCAGCACTGATATTATGTATGAACAGTTTTAAATTAGAAACTAAGAAATGAACATGATTTGTATGAGCATACACGTTACAAACGGCATGCTCAATAAATCCTAATTTCAATTCGTGCCATATGCCAGTTTTTGGCAGAAGAGGGTGGTTCGTTATGTTTCCACAGTGAAACCGTTACTACAGACAGGCAGATCCTATTCCACCGCAAGCTGGGGTTCCTTCTTTTGTTTTCCCTTGCTCCTCAAACAAGGGGATGAACAACCCTTTCCTCATGTCCACCCATATTGCATCTTGTAGCTAACTCAATCATGACATAATATACCATGTGCAAAACACGTGACCCTGAACAACGAGAAAGTTTTATTTACTCTGGAGGTCCCTTGACGGCTTCTCCTTCTTTCATGATTATTACTGTACTGCACTCCTTCAATAACTCCCAGTTCCTGGGAATGCCTTCTCTTATTAGCAGAGTAATACAAACAAAATACATTTTATACTTTTCAACTTTTCTTGTCGAGTTTCGGGTATATGAATTGAAAGACGTTTCCTAAAAGCATCTACGGCGTTTGTATCCACCTATTATATCCAAAAAAACCGGAACGTTTAATGATTTTAACTACCCACACTCCCAGAGAGCAATTTTTTGTCTACTGCTGCTAATATTATATCACATTTTCTTTTAAGAACTAGCGAATGAGATGTCATTTTTCGTGATGCAGTGATATTCTTTCTTGGATGTAATTTCAAAAGTGATAAGATATAGCATTTGTTTGCAAAAAATACGATCATAGTTAGAATTATTCTTTTGCGTTCCGCTTTCAATCATCTAGTTCTATTTTAACGCTCAAAAATCTGGCTGCTTATTATGAAACAAAAGGGGATTTATAAAGTGATCATTGAGACTTAAATGCCGTTATGTTTCTGGTTTATGCTCTTTCTGTTGGTTAGCAATCTAATAATCTCTGCAGCGCCCTATGTTTTAATGTGGTTATAGAGTTTCCTTTAGTCTGTTAATTCTATAATTCAGATTAAAGTTCTGTTTTTATGTCTTCGTTTCTTTTGTTATTTACGATTGAGTAACCCGCCGCAGCACCCAAGAATGTGTTCTGTTTTAGTGTTTCTTTATTCGCTATATTAATTACAGGAACTGCCAATTGGCGCGATTATCAACTTTTGTTTCAACGTTATGCTTATAGTTCCTCCCGTTTTGTAAATTTTGTTCAAATTGTAATTTTAAATTGAAATGTTCGTTCTGGCAGTATGCAAGTTATAACCTAGATAGTTAAATTCCCATTTAATACTATTGTACACCTAATATGTTCTTCTTTAAATGTCATTAATTTTAACCGAACATCGTAAATCTTCCTATTGCAATCTTCTGTAATTTCACTCAATTTATTCAAAACTATTTGAAGATAGTCTTCGGAGTAATTAAGAATTGTTTGATTAACCGCAAATAAAATTATTTTTAAAGTATTCTTATTTACCTTAAACATTTTCCAATGGCCTAGTCAACAGAGTTAGTCAAAAATATTTCCGTAATTTTACAATGTAACTGCTTAAACACACATAACAAAGTTAAAACCAAAATACTTAGCAAATGTGTGAGTTCGAAAGCAAAGTTAAGCTGCGATTTTGGACTTAGTCACACGAAAATATTACCATCAAGTTTTAAAAAAAATTGAACATCCTCCTGCCCCATTTACATCCTACAATAGCCTTTCTTCATTCTTCTCTATTCTTTCAGGTCCCATCTTCCAGTTCTCTTTCTCTCATTACTTTATTGGTCTTCTTCTCTTTCTTCTTCCTATAAGAAATAATTCATACACCTTCGGCAATCCATCCTCTGCCATTATCTTCATAAATGTCCAAATCATTTTAATTTTCTCTCGTACTACACGCTTTCTGATTTTATCTTTCCGTTAAATTCTTGCCTACTCCGCCAAAAATCGATAGAATTCTAGCACACTAAATGCTTTCTCCGCTGCCGTGACCACCACGTTCACAAAACACCTCTAATGACCAAAGAAGTAAACAAGTTCATTGAGAGCAGTATAAAATATTTTAACATGAGCTGCAAACTAAGGGAAGCATTCTTAACCCCTTGTTCGTTGTCAAAGTCCTTTTTCCTATTGTTACTCCGTTTTATATGTTGACATTCAATCTATAATGTAGGCTTTTATCATATATTCTGATAATCCTCTCTTTCGCATTATCTCCGCATAGTTTATTTGATGATATTCTATGCAATGTCAATCAATGAAGAAAAAGCAGGTCAGCAAAATAAATTTAAGCGAACATAGATATAAATGACACATATACATATCAAGAACTGAGAATCAGAAATAAATATAACAATGAAATAATCACATATCATTTTAATGTTTCAATCATATTTTCTTCTGTAGTTCTTGTTATTTTAGATATATTGCTATCTTCAAGAGTTATTTTATTTTTTATTTTTTAGTAACTATAGGCTACTATATATAGAATATATACTGCAGACATTCTGCTTGATGTCGATCCTGCTGGTGTAGTGGTGTCCATACTTGCCTCTTAAATCCAAGATCGCGGTATCAATCCCAGTCAAAATCGATGGATTGTTTCGGGTGTACAATTCCCAAGTATGGCTTCTTTCGGAAGGGAGATAAATCTGTGGATCCTATTGTTGTAGATTTACGGCATGTAAAAGAACCACAAGCGTGAAAGAAGAATCCTCTGAGCAAAATTTATTGGCCGTTTCACGCTGAGGTGTTAAACAGCGTTCGTAAATAAGTAATATTAAAAAAAATCTACTTCGAGCTTTTAGACTCGAAATATTGTTTTCTTTGACATGGAACATTTTAGTTTTTTGCATTATATTCTCTCTTTGAGGTTTTTGAATTTTATTGTTGCGACTACAAAAATATTTGACATACTTTCTTAATTCATATCTAAATCTGAAAAAAAAAATAACATTTTATATATTGTGCTATTGTTGTACATACTACTGTCTAATCTTTTGCCTGATATTCGCTTCCTTTCATATCCATGCTGAAGGACTTTCTTAATTGCCGCGTGTTCCTATAGACTAGGACCAAAATAATTTTCCAGAATTTACGTGACGTAATAGGTTCTAGCGTGAGCAAATTTCCTATTGTTCTCTGTTAACAGAGAGGGCTCTGGGTTCATCGGGAAACAGGTGTCATGCCCATAATGCATAAATTTGAGGGTCTCAGCTCTCTCCATTAGCCCGACCCAGATGCCACAATAGTACAGAAGTTGAAAGGTTTTCATGCTATTTTATGTTCCTACTTGTTTATGGCATTAGGAACTTGAGTGTATATATTTTTCAAATTTTTCTCAAAGTAGACTAACATTAATCTTCTTTAAATAATGTTTCAATGAAGATTTTTGCGAAGTGTTTAATCAAATAATTGTGATTTAAAATTTTTAAAGTTATTTCAATATGAACAATTGAGTTCAACTTTCAAAGTCAAGTTCAAAGTTGAGTACAAGATTGCGAGCTAGCTAAATGTGAACCATTTACATGTTAATTAAATGTTGTTCACTGGAAAATAAATTGCAATAATTGGTAATCATCTTCTCCCGTAATTAAAAGTTACATTTCTGCGATAATGACCTGGGATTTATCAAGAACCCCAAGCCTTTCCGCGCCGACTGTTGAGAGAGTTTTGTCACGTAATAAGTAGCGACTCTTGCGAAATGCTGCCAGCTGGTTTAATTTCACGCATTTTGCTTTAAAGACAGTCCTCCGGTTTTGCCGGCATGATTGATGGGCACGACCTCTGGTGTTTTTCGCATTTCGGAAAGCTGCCTAATTTGACAAAGGGCAAACAGTGTGCACGATAAATGAACTTGTGAAAGAGGAGTTTTATCGCCAAGAAGCACGTGCAGCTCTACTGGATATGGGTCAGGTGGCAACCGACCCCGAAGGCTTCCCTGTGAGTGACAGCCATCAAATGTCATCTCGGTCGCTCGTAAAACTCTTATCAACAATACAACTTGCTTACGACCGCAAGAGTAAAGTCAACGATCTGCCACATGCATTACAAAATTCTGTACTTTAATTAAACTCGGCAATAATGTTGCACCATAAATTCTAAAACTATAGTTCAATAGTGAAAAAAAAGTAAACGCTTAATGTTTTTTTTTAATAGTGTTTAACGCCCGTTTTTACTACCGAGGCACCACAGGTGGTGAACACTGATGATACATGAGATGAAATGAATGTTCCTGGTCTAAGTTTTAGGATACCTCAACGACATTTACCATTTATGAGGACTGAGGAAAACCTGAAAAAAACCTCAGTCAGGGAGGATACTCCTGGCGGCATTCGAACTCCAGACCTCCCGCTCACGAATCCGCGCCTTAATGACCTCGGCCATTCGTGGCGATGCTTAAATGTGTGAAGAAAAAAAAAAAAGAAAATAACAACCAGAGAAGTAGAGACGAATTTATATTTATACTTATATTTATACAATTTATACAATAATTTATACAATAATTTGACCAACGGCTTTAAGTAATATACAGGAACATTAACAGAAGCCTCCGGTTCAAATAATCCCTGAAACATTCTCCCTGCACTTGCATCATCGATACTTTCTTACGTCGGTATGCCGGTATATCCCCTTACCTTGTTCTTATACAGTCTATTTCAATGTCGTGCTGTTTTTATTTGTTTATTAAGTGTGTCAGATTGATAGATATCTAAGATCGTTTATTTCAACATCTTATCACAACGATACCTAGAGGCACATTTTGGCAGGATGCAGGGAAACGAAGATCTCAAGAAATGAGCATTTATCACCGCAATTTCTGAATTCCAATAGAAATTTGGACATTTGCCGGGAAGTATTGGTGCATGCGAGGTACTCGCACAATTTGGGAATATTTCTAGTGAAAACCCGACAAAGGGGGCTAGTGACCATAATGAAGAGGGGGAGATGAAGAGGGGGTGTGATAAAGGGAAGAGGGTTCAAGAGTAAGGGTTCAATTCATGTTTATGTATTTATATATAAAAATATTAATAGAAAACAAATATATAATTGTATGTATGTATATATGTATGTATATATGTATATGTTATAGTATGCATATATATGTATGTATATATGTATGTCGTTGTTATATGTATGCATGTGTATGGCCCTTTTGGTTGTTATAAGGACAACATTAACATGTACTGCCGTAAGGCCCATGTTACAGTTGTATTTATTTGAATGTATTCTAAAACATACAATAAACCTCCATTACTACTACTACTTATCACATTTTTAAATTACAATATTTATGTCCTTGAAAACATTTCGCTGCAAAAAATAGTAAAACATCTCATTTTCATCATTAAAAGTTCTTGCTCGTGGGTTTTAATTCAATTTTGAGAAAAGATAATCGCTTTTTTTTTTTTTTTTGATTTATTTAAGGACGCTCTTTAACAGCTCAGGTCATCAGCGTCCCATTCAACTCAGGGCGTGAAACGGCCGACAAATTTTGCTCAGAGGCCTCTTCAGGCTTCAGGTTCTTTTTCGTGCCGCAAATGTACGATACGGACCCACGGCTTTACTTCCCTTCCGAAGGAAGCCATACTTAGGATTTTTACGCCCGAAAAAATCCATCGGTCCTGGCCGGGTTCGAACCCGCGTTTTGGGTATAGGAGGCAAGTATGGTAACCACTACACCACCAGGACCAACAAGATAATCGCTGGGAGGTGATATGGACACTAGGTTTGACGGTCCAACTCGCTACATCCATAGCGTTTTGCTATCTGGGCACTGGACGTTGTCATGCAGCAGGCGAACGCCGTGTCTATCTTTGGAGTCAAATAACAGAATCCGCCTGCGTCTCAGAAAATTGTGGTCATGATCTTTTTCCTGGACTGCACAATCTGTCCTTCATTGCTGGCGACTCATTAGATTTACTACCTCACTCCATTGACTCCCGTTTTGATAGCGATTGATGGTAGAGGGTCATAATTTTATCTCTTGTCACAAGTGTGTGGTACAAGTCAAAAACCGTCCACTCAATATTGTTGTTGAACTGCGGAGAGAAGTCGTGGCCCCATCTTCCATTGGCCTTTTCGAAAACAGATGTAAATGCAGAATCCTAAAGAGGAAATCGCAACCTTGCAGCAATTTCTTTTAGTTTTAGTCTCATGCCAGTACTCCTAAGCTACTGGTCGGTCATCGCGTGATTCACCATCAACTAATCAAAACTCTTCAGCACATATGCTCCATCTATGAACTTTTTTTAATTTCTGCAAAAGTAAGGTCTTTCTTTGTAAAATAAAATTCTTGTAATCGTGCCGTACTCAATGCTCAACATTATGAAATTTCACACACATCTAGTTCGTCATATGATTATCCGAGATGAGAAGAAACAAAGATAAGACGATCATTGCGCTGCAACTTGGTCGGAAATATGGAATCTACCTCGAATGTTAAGAATTTAATATCACCACAATTTACTTGTCTATTTAAACGCCAGATTTCATAGCTTAAAGTAGAGGCATTATATGGTACCTATTCTACCCTAACACTTGAAATATTAATTATTGTGTCGGAAGAAAGTTGAAAAGTGTTTTAGAATTTGGCAAAACTTTTACACTTGAAAAAATTACATTTTCAATCAAAACACTTTGCTTGCTCAGCAATAGTATAAAATATAATTATAAACTCAAATATTTTTTTCAATTAAAACACTTTTTTAAACTTCTGTTAGATATTTATAATTATATGTAGAAACTATCTCAGATAACACCCTCAGACTTCTGTTACGTGGTAACAGTTTGAGACTGTTTGCAATATTTTATGCTTCGTAATCACTAATTCATCACCCTGATGAGTCAAACAAGTATCATAAACAGTTGATTGCGAAATTTATTCTTTTTAAGCTGAAAAACCGCCACGGGTGGTTCGTTAAGGCACGGACTCGTGAGCGGGAGGTCTGCGGTTCGAATCCCGCCAGGACCGTCCTCCCTGACTGGGGTTTTTTCCAGGTTTTCCTCGGTCTTCATAACTGGCAAATGCCGGGGAGGTACCTAAACTTAGGCCTGGAACGCTTCCTTCCTTAAAAAAAAATCCTTTCCCAATTTATCATTTCATCTCATATATCATCATTGTCGATAAGTGTGTAGGGTGAATAAAATGAATTAATGATGGCGCAAATTAGCTCGGAGTCCTTGGTATTTTAAATCTATCTGACATTCATCTACTAAGGGTAAGGAAACAACCCCGAAAACAACCTTACCTTACCTTGACTGACCGGGATTCGAACCGGGTTAGCATGCGCTACGGAGGCGATCACTAAACATATATGATAGTTTATGTCCCACTTACATTACGGTTTAAATGAAATATTATGTGTGTAAATTCAATTATCGCTTTATCATCTGTTAGCGCTTACAGAGTGGGTCGGTCGTACTGTTTTTGATGTCTTATTCATTACATTTTCTGAGCGTTATATATACCTTCTATTAGAATGTCGGAAATTAGCGATGATTTTGTGCATTATTAACTATGTAATTTATATTTAATTTGACATTTTGTTTTAAAGCGGCCTACTCTTATTGGTGTTACGATTCTTGAAAATTATATTATGTCTACGTGTGTGGTGTAATTATATTGGGAAACAGGGATATACACATAATTTTCTTCCAGAGTTTAAATTACGTTATCTTCTGCATAAATCACTCGAAATGTTACGGAAACTTGGGGAGAAGGAGAAACAATTTCAGCGCTGGTTCCAAACATTTCGAACTGGGAGCCTCAGCCTTGAAGATGAGACAGATCAAGGACGTCTTAGTAAAGTTGTTGGTGTTCAACTGTTGAAGCAAACCATTCGTTGCTAAGCTAAGCAAACTCAGGCTTGCACCTTCATCTGTGTCCACTTGAACAAAATATGAAAAGTGACAACAGTTGGGAAAATGGATTTCACTTGAAATAAATGAGTATACTCAATGTTGTAGTTTTCAGATCTGTTCTTTGCTGTTTTCGGTAATAAATACTATCCCTTATTGAATATAGGTGATAAAAACTGGATGTTCTATGACTAACTCGAAAGATTGTCACAATGGTTGAATTTCGATGATGAACCAAAACACTGTGCAACCAAAACTACATTAGAGAAAGGTGATAGCGTAGCAGTTTATTTATAATACTACAATCTTGCGCATCGTATCGAAACAATTACAACTAACTTGTCAAGAAATTGACAAAATGCATCAGAAGCTGCAAGAAACACAGCCTATTCTTCTTGATGATAACGCCCGGCAATACATTGCATCAGAAGCTGAATGGACTAAACTATGAAACTTACCATCTATTACCAAATTACTTTTACTTATTTAAACTTCTTTTCTGAAGTTTCATGAAGAGTAAAGTCACCATTTTTATCAAAACGAATAAAATAAAATTTCTACTAATAAGATGTGTTGATTGCACTTTTAATAAATTACATTTTGAATATATTGGTGCTTTATTGAAATTTCAATTACAAAATCGTAAGTATTTGTAAAGTTAAAGCTATATATTCTAGGTGAAAGTATGTATCTAAATCTTCATCAGTTAATGCCTGGGGAAGACCGTGGACCTCAATGATGCTGATGCTAAAAATTCGAGCTATTAGTCATTATCGATTTTCATAATAATTAATGCTGAAGTTCGTTTTTCTCGCAAGATGAAGATCGTAAAACGTTTATCGCTGACATTGAAAATGCCCCGAGTCAATTCAAGTACATATGACATGATGTAGATAATAACCAAGATGTTGCATTCATTCGAATTACGTAATCGCAGATTCAAACATAAAACATCCTGCAAAATAACACATTGGACTATGATATGCTTTTATAGCATCCTTCTAGAAACTTGAAACATCGACTTTATGTATGACTGGAAGTGATTTTGAACTGATATAAATCGAAACACTCTTATAAATGTTGAGATTCATTTGAAGAATAAAAAATGAGATTTCACTAATTCGAATTATCTGAGGAAAATGGATACTGTTTAACACCCGTTTAGGCTACAAAGGCACTCAGGCGGTGACACTGATGATACATGGGAGGAAATGATATATTGGGAAAGCGTTAAAGGAAGGAATCGTCCCAGGCCTAAGTTTAGGGTACCTTCCAACAATTGCAATTTATGAGAACTGAGGAAAACCTGGAAAATATCTCAGTCAGGAAGGACGGTCCTGGCGGGATTCGAACCCCAGACCTTCCGCTCACGAGTCCACGCCTTAACGACCTCGGCCACCCGTGGCGGTGATTATCTGAGGGAAGAAAGGGTGTTTCGTGACCCGAATAAATGCCATACATTTAAACCTTTTTATTTACCAAGTGTGACAACTGAGATATTTTTTTTGTTAAACTTTAATTTTTCCTGTGGTTTTTGCAATAACACATCTATAATATGTAATAAACATATTTATGTCTTGTTCAAATCTGACCTATTATGTTACGTTATTTTTATTTTATTTATTTATTTAATTTTTTAGTTTAATCTTTGGCCGGCGAGAAAATTGTTGTTCATTTGTTTTATTTACGGACGCTCTTTAACATTTCAGGACATCAGCATCCCTTTCAATTCACAGCGTGAAACGGCCGACAATTTTTGCTCAGAGGCCTCTTCTTTCAGGCTTGAGGTTCTTTTTCGTGCCGTAAATGTACGACACTTGACCCACAGCTTTTACTTCCCTTCCGAAGGAAGCCATAGTTAGGATTTTTACGCCCGAAAAAAATCCATCGATCCTGGTCCGGTTCGAACCTGCGATCTTGGGTTTAGGAGGCAAGTATGGTTACCACTTTACCACCAGAACCAACCCAGCGAGAAAAGGGACATAAAGTAATATATATATATATATATATATATAAGTTTTATGTTTTGTTTGTTTGTTTTTTTTTTCTTTCTTTTACGTTAGGTGAAGCACACACGAACGTTTATTGTTATTCATATTGAAAGGGAGCATAGTTTAATAAACACACTTTATTTTATTCATGTGCTATTACCCAGATAAAAGTAACTTAAAAAAAAGCTCTTCCTGACAAAATAATTTTTTTAACGTACGTGCTTTTTCCCGCCGGCGAAATGTTCTTAAGTAGCCGTACTTTTAACTTTGGCATTGGAATCCTTTTAATCAGCTTGTGGATTTTAATACCAGACTTTTTCTAGATCAAGCTCTGTATGTGTCTTAAGTTCTATAGAACATTTTTTAGGTTAGGTTAGGTTAGCCAAACATATCCGCACTTTATTTTAATCAATGTGGGTAGTTTTTAATTGTCTTCTTTCACTTTTCGCGCGCATCAAGTCTGCACTAACCCAGACACATTATCAGTTGGTGCATTCGAAGCCAAACCTCTTAACTGCACAGAAATCTAATTTTGAAAGCTATTTTACATTAAAATAAATTTACCTTAAGAGCGAAATAAAATAAACTTTAATGGACATATTACGCGCCAGAAAAAGATATATTGACTTTTTTCTGAACAAACTTTGCACAGCGTCACGAAGCAACACTAGAAAAGTATATTTGTATTGCTTTCAGTGGATATAGTGCGATATGATGATGGTAGTCCCTCAGAAGTTCCACGCAACCAAGTCCGTGACGTCACTTTCAAGCAGTATTAGGAGATAAATCAATCCGTGCACGGTGTACGCAATTTCTATGCAAGAAGAAATCAATAATACAGCTGTCTACACCTGCAGTCGACACGAAGCGTATGTGACAATGCCACCAATGGTAGCCCAAAAATCTATATTAAACATGTTTAAAAAAAATAGTTAACAGTTGTGTATCTGTTGTACTTGCTTTGTCCTGGTAGCTGCAATAGTGTTTATGCAGTTACATTGTAAAACCCCGCAGATATTTTTAACTAAACTTATGTGATCTCCTGGGACCCACAGATTAGTTAACGCCTTTATCTAAATGAACTAAAATATTTAAATGTGTGAATTTAGAATCCATTTATCGTGTTCTTTTATTTGAAACGTTTAACTGATTTACATAGGGCTATGTGCCTATCAGACTGGGAGAGAAATGTCAGAGAATCGTAACAAAATTTTTTGTGTGTTTCTTTCAAACCGGCCGCATGTCTGATCAGAAAGTGTCGAAAGACAATTTTCTATGCTTATTTTCAAGGGAGCACAGTTCTAATTTATCAGTGAGCGTTTAGTGACTGTGTTGCCTACTCGTTAAAATACAGAAGTGACTATTTGCCTCACCTGAAGTATGTAACCGCGGGCGTAGTCCTCGTGCGTCCACCCGAAACCATGCAGTACTTGGAGAACCTCCTCGCGCTGCAGCACGGAGAAGAGGCGATCCAAGAGGATTTTGAGCCGTATAGGAAGTGCCTGACAACCGTACAGCACCAGACTCGCGATATCGAAGGCGACATTCGGCTGCACCGGCTCCACAGGACTTTGTCCGAAGAGATGGCGGAATCCCAGCTTATCCAAAGCTGCAACATACAGTCATACCATTAAACTTTGAATCAGTAGTATATGAAGAGTGGATCGGCAATATGCCAAAAATCTGAGATGAAAATGTAAACTGTAAGAACAGATATAGTACCGCCTGCAAACATTTCCATTTTATTTTACAATATATGAAATTCACAGACCTGCAAAACACTTCCGATATGTGCCAGTGAAGAATTTTTGAGATACTGGTAACATTAAGAATTTATACCATACTGGTCCACGCTTAAAGTTACTGTACAAGCATCAGATGACACAAAATAAAAGAAAAAAAAAACAACATCTAAAGGTTTTTTGTAAGTATGGGATTGTGGCAGGTTTATGGATTATTTTCTACTTTATGTAAAGTATATTCCTTGGAAAGATGGGGAAATATGTCAAGGAATGGAAATCCCAGTTGGAAATACAAACTATATATCCTGCATTTCGCTAATGGTCAGATTGTTTTAAGACAGAATGTGGTGACGTAGAATATATTGCAAGAAAACTTGGAAGAATATGAAAATTGGTAGCTTTCCACGTATGTGTCAGTTCAAATTTAATTGTTAATTGAAAATGTGATAAAAACGAAATTAAAATGTGAATATCTGGGGACAATAATTAGCCAAATGAAGCAGAGATTAAGAAAAGATATTGAAAGCAAAGAAATGTATTGGTATTTTAAACTCGTTTCTTTGGATTAAGTGCGTTTACAAACAAAGTTAAATTTACCATGTATAAATTTAGTACAATTGTGAAAAGCATTTGACATATGATTATGAGACGTGCAGTTATCTGAAAAAGTTGAAGAGTTTTAGAGACGGATTTCAGGCGCAGGCCAGCGAGAATTTCTAGGTTGAATAGAGTCCCTGGCATTAGAATAACAGAAATAATGAAGATAGATGAATATGTATATATTGTTGGATGTGTGGAAGGGAAACGACTGCTATGGTATGTTCTATAAAGTTTAGAAGAAGAAGAAAGACTGTTTAAATTAACAAAGTATTAGAATCCGTATGAGAGGCTGAGAGGAGATGAAGATGCCGACCTAGGCAAACCTGGCTGGAGCACTAGTGCTATGGAATGTCGTGGAATGGAGGTATGACAAAGATAGATGGAGTTTGAGAGCGGGAAGACGGAGGAATACGTTTTCTAAACCGGAAACAGCAAACACAGCTTTTAAAATCTGAAATATGTAAACTGAATAATATGGTATTCTGTTTTTTTTTTTTTCTTTCTCATTATTCTTATGTGCTTTACTGTCTCTTGGATCACTATTTTATTTATCTTATTGTCCATTAACTGCGCCAAACGTCTGCAAAATTTCTAATAAATACGCAATTGCATATGTGCCCTTGTTGCATTTCCCTTTACATCGACATTAATATTACCGTATGCAAATAATATTTCCCCTTATATTTCTATCTATTGGTTATTATTTATCATAAACCTCACACCATTATATCATAATCTTCATTTTACATTACACAAGATTCTTCTAAAAAAAGTCAGTTTGTGACTAAAATAGAAAAGAAAACAAGAAAATGCGTAAACATAAAATTGTATATAAAAGATCGTTCTGATATTACTTTGCACTACTGTGTTATATACAGCCACCAGGGAAAAGTAAACAATATTCCTCACGTGTAGACAGGAAACCAAATTACACGAAATAGGCATAAAAATATTAAATTGAACGCAATAACGCAGAAAGAACTGCATTGGAACGAACTGATCAGAGGCTTCCATTATGTGGAAATCGAGGTTTTACTCATTACAGTACACCTTAGAGTACTCACCAGCTATTTCTATAGCGATACTTCTGGAACGTTCACCAAACTGAGTGTCGGTATAGCCCTGTTACAAGATTCTAAAACAGGCGGCGTTTGGGACAGAAGAAGAAAGGGGACAAACCTTCCTGACATGTTTTTATTGGAAGGGTTGTCATAAATACCTCAGGTCGGTCTGCAGCTAGGGCGTGGACGCGGATCTACTGAGCCCTGCTTTAGCTGTTTCCAAGTGTTAAGGGGGTTTTGTCATTTCCTGCCTCAAAAACTGGACAGTACAGTAAAGACGAAAGTATCATAATTGTAATATAAAGCTATAAATGTTGATAAATCCACTGGTTTTCGGGATATGTGAGAGGAGAACACGGTAGCTCAGCTGGTTAGAACTTCAGCACGGCAGACATGGCTCAAATCCTCGCAACGATCTGGATTTTCAAGTTTGATTTCTCTTTTTCAATTTATTGTAAGAAATATTTCCATAAGTAAACTAAACTCATCTATCAGCGAATTACAAACAGGTTAAACTAAATGTACCTACGTAACTAAGACCGGGAATAAATAAACTGAATACACAAATAATGTTTCACCTGCAAGTGTTTCTTTGTGCATCCTTCCAACGTCTAGATACTTTCATTTTCTTACAAACAATATATTATTCAACATAAGTATCCTCTATATATTTGGTGCGCTTACAAGATTATATTAAAGCATACATTACACTGAACCTACTGTTTTTATTTCTATAACATTGTTATTAATATTATACTAGATCCAAAACAAGTAACTTCCATAATTATTTCAAAAGTTGGAATTAAACATCTTCCGATCTGAATATTTGACACATACCTGTGATATTATAAAATCGAAGGATATTTTTTTTTTTTGCAAATAATACAACAAATAGATCTACTGTACATCTTCCTGGAGACTTCCTTCAGATATCAATAACAAAGATAAAAAAAGAAATCTGAACAGGTTACACAAACATATTGACCAGTACACAAGACTTGGTTTCTCTAAGCAGATTTGAACACCTGCACCCAAATTTTGCGCCTCAATGATTCAATCAAACTGCCTCTACACAACATTATGAGAGTCCTTACTGTATTATGTTGTGAAGTAAAGATCTATACAGTCTCATTCATTTATTCCAGACAATTTCAGAAAGCATCAGTTGTTCTTACTAACACCACAAAGGCGACTTTTACTAGTCGACCTGGCAGAATCATTACATTACCTAAACATTTCAAATAATATGCGTGAAAAGAGTAATATAGAGTAGGCAATTAAATTTTGCTTTTATTTGTGCATTCTTGTTCCTAAGTTGTTCATATTATTTGTTTTCTTACTAATAAAATATAAAACTTTAAGTAAAATAAATTTAAATTGTGGAAACTCATATTTAAAAACTAATCTAAAAAGCAAATAAATAATGGCAAAGGTTGTGAAGTACAAGTTGTTAAAATACAACAAAAATGTCAGTAATTCAAGGAAAGGATTCAACTGTGCCTTAGTCCTGAAGTGAAAGTTTTATTACAGGAGTTGCCGACTGCGTCTCGTGGGAAGGGGTAACTGACCCTCCTTCTGTCCTTTTGAAACTGCAGGGCAATTGCCCTTTACTACCCTGGTAGGAAGAAGCTTTAAGTGACAAGGACAGCCTTTATACCTGAACCAGATTGCTATAACAATAACCGTAGGTCGTTGTCCTTCCTCGCAACTGGAGTCAACACATCTGAAAGTAACATTTACGCTCATTTCAGTAACTTCAGATATATATATCAGCACAACTATTATAGTTATTTATATCAACGATATTTAATATAGATTTTAGAGCTACGTTGATAGCATTGACACACATAATTCATGTCCACTGCAGATGTTGACGGGAGCACGGTTGATTTCCTCTTTCACAGACAACCAGAATCTTTAAGCTGAGCTTGTCATTCATGGATTTATCTGCCGCTGGAACATGCCGTGTTCTACTCAAAGCGACGTTGAACTGCGATTATATGGAATTCAGCACACAAAATGCCTTCTTTGCTGTATTTGATTGTCAACAGATGGAGCTGTTTTCATTCAAAACATTACAAAGTTTCTTTGTGCTGCTATACAAGATGATTTTAGAGCAAGTCGATACTTTTTTTTAAACTCCGGAAAACTGCATACTGTTTCTATAATATAAAGCAAAGTTAGATTCAAAAGAACAGTAAATAACCAGCTTTTTTTACTGTCACATATCACACAATGTACACGTCGGCAATAAATTATAAATATTCGCACTATCAAATAACTTTATCTAAAATAGTTATTTTATTACAAGAAATCAAACTAGAAACGGCATTTCGTAACACAGTAGTATACGATTTAAGTTCCATTATAGTGAATATAATAAACGCATTTATTGTTTATACATTTCATGAAGCTTTTAATGTGGATAATTTTTCTTATAAACTTTCTTGAATATAAAGGTATACCTACCATTTGATAGAAGCATATATAATGAGTGAAAATGATAACTAAAGGAGTAAAACAAGCCTGCTGTCTATCTTCAATTATTTTT
Source organism: Metallyticus violacea (assembly GCA_030762175.1). Classification (NCBI taxonomy): domain Eukaryota; kingdom Metazoa; phylum Arthropoda; class Insecta; order Mantodea; family Metallyticidae; genus Metallyticus; species Metallyticus violacea. Next base: position 56,842,745 of record CM060832.1, on the reverse strand, counting down.
AACTTATATACCGACGAAGCTTTAAAGGAGTGTTTTTTTTTTTTTTTTTTTTTGAGTAGTGTTTAACGCCCGTTTTTACTACTGTGGCACCACAGGCGATGGACACTGATGATACATGAGATGAAATGATAAATTGGGAAAGGATATTTTTTTTTTAAGGAAGGAAGCGTTCCAGGCCTAAGTTTAGGTACCTCCCCGGCATTTACCAGTTATGAAGACTGAGGAAAACCTGGAAAAAACCCCAGTCAGGGAGGACGGTGCTGGCGGGATTCGAACCGCAGACCTCCCGCTCACGAGTCCGTGCCTTAACGACCTCGGCCACCCGTGGCGGTTTAAAGGAGTGTGAAAACAAAATGAATGGTTTTGACATGAAGAGAAATACAGTAATGTCCGTATTATATCTTGACTATCAGATAATCATTGCCAAAGTTACTGACATAAATGAAAACATTGCTTAATACTGATATAATGGATTACAAGAATTAATAACAACAGATAATATTAAATTTTCTTCATTCAGAAAAAAGTTTCAGTCACCTTAAGTGTGAAATCTTGTACTTTTCAAGCAAATGTTTTTAAATGTTCATCACTAGCTACTGTAAAAAATGTCCAAATTTCATATTTATGCCTCAAATAGCTTTTGTTTTTTTCTGTCCTGATTGTCTCGTTTATTTACTACATATTTCACATGTTTTCATAATTGATCATATTAAATTATCACTCATCTTTAGGAATATAAAAGTGCTTAGAACGAAAAGAAGTTTGTCCAAATTTTCTCATTAATTGTGGAAAATAAAATGTCTCATTAGTTGTGGAAAATAAGAAGATTATTGGACAAAACTGTATCGAGTGGAATATTTTAATGAAAAAAAAATGTTGGATTCATAAAATGGGTATTTAAAATGTGGTTACAATTTTTTTTACCACATTCAAGTCTCCCAGCAAACATTATGTAACTATATAATTGAAATGCGACAATGTCCCAGAACTACTGTATAATTTTCCGGAATGTAAAGCCTACAGTAGGCTTTAAGGGTTGGGAGAGCAGTAGTTCATTTAACAACCGGCAATACTTAACTATTGAGAGCATGCTATAGAAATTTCATACATATTTCTTTGAAAATTAATGTTTTTGTTTCAATGACTATCATTGCATAAATACTTTACTCAAGTGATCTGACATATTCAGCAAGTAAGAATCACTAACGGTTAAAAGATATGTGTAGAGAAGAAAATGAATGTAATACCTGTGCATTATGTAGCTTATTCGGCAATAAAAACATTTCACAGAAAATGAACGGAAAAGAACTTACATAGCCTAATTTTGTTCACCCATAAAAACATTGCAAGATGCAACTAATATAATATGTGTGCTATTAAAATATACAAGAGTATGACTTAAAAGATATATATTTTATTTTGAGACACCGTGCACTGTGAAAGTGAACATTAAAAAAAAATTATGGCTTTAAAAAAAAAATTAACTTCTCGAAGATTTTGACTACATTTTCTGTGGGCACCCTTAAGAAAAGGTCGTAGGAACAACAAACAGAACGAAGTCCCAACCTAATTCTTAAAGTCGGTCCTGGTGGTCTAGTGGTAATCGTGCTTGCCTCCTAGACTCAATATAGCGGACGTAAAAACTTAAAGCATGGCTTCCTTCGGAAGGAAGTAAAACCGTAGGTACCGTGTCGTACATTTTAGGCACGTAAAAGAAACCACAAGACTGAAAGAAGAGGCCTCTGAGCAAAATTTATTGACCGTTTCACTCCCTGAATTGAATAAGAACTGATTACCTGAGATATTAAAAAGGGTCTGTAAATAAACCAAATACTGCAACCACTAATGCTTGAAAGAAGAAAAAATATATTAAATAACATTCATTTCCGCAATTCATGGACTTCTGTTATGCTTCACCATACTGCTGAATATTTTAATCCTTTAGCGTAAGATGTTTAATTGCTGATCGCTGTCCTTGCTAATGTGCTCTAAATGAAACATGCTTCCCGTATACTTGCACATTTCTCACTACACTCCGTAACGCAGGGTTCTAGCTGTCAAATTGAATTCAATTTCCTGCTAGAATTATTTCTGACACAACATTTCCTGAGCAACGTGCCCCCTTGTTAGAACAGTCATTCCATTTCGGACACCCTTCCTCGTTGTCTTTTTCCTTGGGCATTTAACCAGTTTAACTGAAAAGCTGAAAACAATTACCAAGGGAAAATTCGGAAAGATATGGGGCATATCACTTGTTCTCGTGATGGAGCTCTGCCCAAATTTGCCAGTATCCCTTTAGTTTACGAAATGACTGACACTACAATTCCCTTCCCTTCGCGGCGTACCAACATGAAAATGACAATAATTAGGGGTAATGGTAGGCAAGACAAGACAGCTCACGCGGACGAACTGACCGGGAAGAGGGCTCGGTTTTGATTATTTAGTTACAGGGTTGTTAGCTGAAACATGGGAGACAGACGGACAGACAAGAGAGTGTCCGGGGATTGTCGGGAACATGGTAATGGTAAAGTGGACATTAAAGGGGATGAAGGGTGGCTTCCCTCCCTTCTGTTATTATCATGATAGAGAAGCGTAGCCGGAGCAACCTAACATAATGACGTTTGAAAGCGGGTGCAGAAACTGGAGAATGGGTCAGGATAAAGAGAAAGATGGATTATGTTTTTTTTCCTCCCCTCTCTGTCTCTGCGGCGTGATGCACGCATACCAGTTTAAAGTGTCAGTCAGAGCCCAACCAAGCGAGGCAACTTGTGCGATCTGCTTATCACCTACACTGCCTCTCTCCAATTATATGGATATGATATTACTAGCACTTTTCTAGGGAATTTCTAACTCTACCTTCGAGAAACTCGCACCGAGCATAAAGAATCCGAAGCTAATTCAATGACAATTCGGGAGTGATATTCCCCATCGCCTTGAGGGGGCTGGTACTCTCCTATTATCAGATAAATTCAATTAACTTTATCTTCAGTGAGGCTATTTGAACCCTGAGTAAGGGGCAGCCCCCACAACCGAAAAAAATGGTCACCGCGAGCAGTTAGTATTCTGATTTTAGAATTTATAGTTTTACTGAAAGCATAAAATGATCCAGTAGGTACCATCATTGGCGGCCGAAGTCATTAAGGCGCGAACTCGTGAGTAGGACGTCTGGGGCTAGATTTCCACCGGGACCGTCCTCCATGACTTGAGGATTTTTTGCAAATTTTCCTCAGTCCTCATAAATGGCAAATGCCCGGGAGGTACTCTAAACTTAGGCCTGGAACGCTGCCTTCTTTAAAAAAAAAATCCTTTCCAAATTTATTATTTCATCTCATGATTATCAGTGTCTACCTGTGGTGCCTCAGTAGAAAAATGGACGTTAAACACTATTCAAAAAGAGATTATAGATATTTAAAAACGATGATAATAACAAACACTAATCTGTGTTAAAAATGATGCCCCTGAGCGATAGTGAATTGCCGGCATAAGAAACTCCTGTATTTCATCTAACTTTTCTTCCACAAGAACACACACGTTTCTTGTCAGTGAGAGAGCCTGTCGCTCGTAACTTTATAACAAGTTGGCGAACAGTTTCTCTATCTGACACAGTGTTGTTAGTTGCTTTCTTCTTACCGATTTTGTGCAAGACAGAAACTGTCGTACTTACAGCTGTTCTTCAAAACTATATTTATGTAATAGTATAACTAACGAAGAACATTAGCCTACAATGAAAAGACCGAGTAACATACAAAGGCATAAACACTCGCTAACAAAGTCTCTCTTAAATTAACTACAAGCTGCTACCTGCATATGTATCATACAACCTTCACTCGTTTACCAGTACGTGGCCGCGCTCTGACGGCTCATAACTCAAATAACCACTTTAATTTTCTCTCAATAGCTACTTCATAAATATACGCACTTAAAGAAAGAAAAGAAAATATTATAACGCATTTTTTATTAGAAACGGAGAAAATGAGACGCAAAGGACAGAATTTTATAAACTTAACACTCTGACATAATTGTTTTATGTCAGCTCAACCAAAAAACTTCAGAAAATGGGTATGAACATTTTATCACTATCCTAAGTGGCTTATTTTCTTTGTTGTTGTTTCATAGATGTGTATGTTGCTATATATTTAACATTCTGTTTTAATTGTCTATATCTTTAATAGTTTAACTCTTTTCTAATATTATTTTTTCTAGCTTTATTAAGATGTCGCATTAAGAGAATTTAAGATCTATGTTTTTCCTTTGTTATTTTTCAAGCAATACTTTAGCGATCGAGATTTTTCTTTGCAAAGTATCGATATTATGAACCAACTACTCTTTATTTATTTTAGTAATTATTTAATATATTTATACCGACATGGGTGACCGAGTTCGTTATATCATGGACTTATGAACGGGAGGTCTGTGATTTCAATCCCCCCAGGACGTTTCTCCATGATTGAGGTTTTTCTCAGCCCTCAACATTGGCAAATGCCAATACTTAGATCTGCAACGCTTCCTTCCGAAAAAAAATCTAAATTTATGTATGACCACCTCATTGGTCTAGTGGTTAGCGTTGCTGAGCGCCGGCTGGGAGACCTGGGTTAGATTCCCGATACGTGCTTAGGAATTTTTCTAGGTTAGGGAGGTCTGGAACGGTGTCCACCCAGCCTCGTGAGGACAATTGGGAAGCTGCCTGATAGAGAGGTGGCGATCTTCATCTAGGGAGCCACGTTATAGGTAACTACCGGGTGCTTACTTGCTGATCACATACCCCCTGCAATACTGCCCACTATTAATGAAGTCATGAGACGGCAGGCCAAGGTTCACTCCTAGCTGTAGTGCAGATAAGAATAAGAAGAAGTTTATGAATCGTTAATGTCCATCATCTGGGATACCACAATAGTAAAAACAGGTGCTAACCACTATTTAAAAAAACAAAGCTGTAATAAAATTGTTACACATGCATTGAATTTTTCACATCCTACGTCGTTCACTATTTTGTTTCATATATTGGTAGGCATTTGTTTACTTCTTTGAATATTCCATTTCCAGTTGGTTATATCTCCTGATTTAAAAAGTTAGTACCTATCTAAAAGCATTATTTAGATTTTAGATTAACTGACTTTCATTTGTACATTTTTCGTTTTTCTTTCTCCGAGAACGCCCTAGCGAATTATTATTTTAAATAATTGTGTAATATGGAATTAGTATAAATCATTTTACCAATTTAAGCAACTATAAAATGAACGCACATAAAGTTAATTTTAGTGCAACGAGGAAGTAAAAAAAAGTGTTTCTTTGTATCATAGGTATTCCATCAGACATAAATCTAATCTACAGTGAAGTCCATGCTGCCATGCAGTTTGAAGTACAGCACCATTAGCTGCTACAATGACTTTTATCTCCATATAACAGAGCATCAAGTTTAAGAAACGTGGAGGCTAATGAAGAAGTGTTTTTTTTTTCATTACAACCTTTCTGAATAGTGAAAGTATGGGGGTGCCCTATCCTGTTGGAGAAAGCTGTAGCACATCCAAGTACAAAAATCCCGTATCTTTTGTTCAACTAACGAGTTGGGAATGCTGTCCAAGGAAACACGAGCTTTTTCAGTTCCCATTGTGTTTATTTACTATACCAAAAAGACGGAAGGATTCGTCACTGAACTCCTAAGGATACCATAAAACCATTCGCTCCAATTCACAGAAGTGACGTCGTTGCAATTTGTCATAAACCGTGTATTTGTTGATACAGCATCTTAGCTTTTCGTTAAACAGAGATTAGTCGAGAAGTTTAGCTAACAATCATAGAATTCTATCATGCTCACATAAATGATCAGATTAGATATGAGTTGGAAGTAGTCCGGAAACAGATTTTAAGAGCTTAGCATTAGTTTATATTAAAAAACTAGCGTTGCTGCATTTTTAGGACAAAGCCTGAACCGGGTTACACAAGATATTACCATAAGGTCCCGAAAGCCGCTGTTTTAACTTCATTTTTAATGAAATACACGTCCAACTAACACTGCATCCATTTTTGTAGGATATTAGATTACACTCACTATCAAAGTATCGAGATTAAATCAACACCTCGTTTCTCTCTGCATAGACTCTTATTAAAACTTAATTAATTAGCACTAAAGTACATACACAATAAAAAAGGCGTTTAGGAAATTAAAACACGTTTAAAGATTATGCTTATTAATGAAAATCTCATTTTGTGTGCCAGAATGTCCCGGTTGCGACGTATCAAGGGATAGTGAGAGAAGCGAGGGGCCAATCTCGCCTAGCGGTCACGATGAGTTTTTGATGATGGAGTTTTCTTCTCCCTTAAGCGGGCGGCTTCTCGTTAGGAACGAGAATTAAATTCTGTCGATAGCCATTATCATATAATTGCTTTCTCAGAAGGGAACAATTATTGGTGGGAACTGCTAATGGAATCAGAGGGTGTTGGGATATACGCCATGTAAAGCGCAGAACGGTTATCAGAGATCGTTTTCATTTGTCACAACATTGCTTCGAGCATTGAGCTTATGGTGAGATATTTCTCAATATCTGGCCACTATAGCGACTTTAAATTTAAGTGTCTGCTAGTCAGCTGAAGGAAAAGGTTCGATTCCGTAAGTAGACAAGTTTTCTAACAAGGAAAGTTCTCCAGTCAATGGTAATACTCATTTTTCTGTAAAACGCCGCAGTTTCTCACTATAGGGCTGCGATATGTCACCCTTTGGTCAGGATTAAATAAATAAAACCGTATCCAAATTCAGTCATAGGCAATATGGGTTCAATGATGTAAAATGAATGTCATCGTTGAATTCAGGGGAATGTAAATTGCCTATAACTTAATTATGATAGAGCTTCGTTTGTTGGAACTGAAGGTTTCCTTATGAGTATTTTTTCTTTATAAAATGTCATTTACCCATAAAGGCTATAATTTTCCGACAGTAATGTAAATGTTTCTTATAATATAACATAAAATAAATACACAAAGCAATTCATCTTACCTAATACTGTGAATAATTTCATTTAATAAAAGCACCCCTGTAGCCTTAATAAAATCCTTCGATCTTCTTTTTATATGTATCGGAGCATCATGCACACTTATTTTCATTATTATCATCATTAGCAATTCCCTTTTTACCCACCATAACGAAATTTTAAATCAAGTACTGAGTTCTACTAAAAATTCCAGGCCATTCGATAAATTGAACCTGTTCCAGTCTAACGCCTTTGATTTTCATTTCTTTCCCATAACTTTTGTTGTAGTTAACACGCTTCGTTCGGGAGGAAGATTAAAATAACGGCGTTATCACTGTCAGGTTTGTAAAGGTTAAAATATCAACCTCCGTGCACACATTCGAAACCTAATACAACGAGGAGCCTGAGTGTATTTTTCCCTCCTATTTTTGTGGAAGTTTTCCTCGCCCTGATAAGCCAAATGTTAGGTAACTTAGGTAAGGCGTAAAAGGATTCCGGGCTAATTCACTAAGTCAGTATGAAAGAGCAGAAGTGAAGAAAATGCTTCGCGGAGATTACATACATCTAATAACGGGGAGGGAATCATATGATGTCTCTGGAAACAGAAACAGAATGCTTGTGAAATATATGACTATATGAAATTCATAAATCTCTCTATTCAAAAACTTATTTTTCACTGTGGTTGTCTCTAAGTTTTCCATTAACTTTTAATAAATTCTCTTTGCGATTTAACTTTATTTTGCTTTTCTTCTCTTTATATACTTATTCATTTGTTCTTAATAGCCCTGGATATGAATATGTGGGATACAATTTGACATCACACATGACACAAAATAACCAATCTTTTAAACACGAAACTTTAGTAGCTTGCTCTTGCTCTAGATGTCATATGTGTCAATTAGTGTAAAACCGTACACCAAGAAACTTTACTTATCAGTATTTCCTGGTAAAAAGGTATATCAAAATGGTTTTATGATATAAATATATACTTTAATAGGTGCGAAAAACATAACTTTAGGATAATACAAAGAAACTTTTAATAAAATACGGCAATTTTGATGAATTTGTGCACGAAAATTATTAGACCCAAACGTCACATTTCATTACTGTATATGTTTTAGTCGTATAAACATACACTAACATTTTAAAAATGTGAGATCTATTTTTATTTTCTGTTTTATTTCACAATGGAATCGCCCATGGGTACCACATACCGCCGAATGGCCGGTGTTGTTAAATAGTTATTGAGTAGCGTACCCGAGCGAGCCAACGAGCTCGGTCATCAGCGTAACTTATTGTTTCAGCTCTTGGACACGGTGGCGCTCAAGTAGCAGTCTTAATGAACAGAACCATCAGGCACTGCGGGGCGGTCCTTACAGCAATTAAAAGTGAAATAATGGCAGGAAATTCATGATGTACAGCGGCTAACAACCAAAATAATAAGTAAACGTTTTGCAGACGTGGTTGTTTCTAACTTTCGTAAACTGTGCTAAAATTTGTTAAAGCATTAGGGAGTTTCAAGTGCAAAAAAGTATACAAAACACGTTATTTCTTTATCAGGGAAACAATTAAGCGAAATATTTTAATTTCTTATGAATATAATGTGGTTATGATTAACATAGCTTTAGGGGGCTATGTTAATGATAACATTAACATAGCTATTGCTCTTCAACCAATTAATGCCAAATGCAGTTATTTCTCTCTATGGAGGAGATGAATAGCAAAATTTAAAAAATAACTTGGAGAAAGTTTGACAATTATAAATACATCTGGAAAATTTTAATTCTAAGCTTTTTGAGCCTAATAGTTAAGACTGATTATACAGCTGATTTATAATTTTAACATGTTTGCACTATGAGCTTACAGTAGTATTTGATAGAGAAATGCTGAGAGATGTTAGTTATAACATATACATCATATATGTGCAGATAGCCATATAAACAAGAAACATGAACCACTATCCATTTCATCTCCGAAGGATATGCATTTATCATTTGTGGTATCAGTCAGGGTGTTTTTACTAAGTTTATTAAAAAGTTAAACAGCTTCCTATATACTACATATATATGAAAAAATTCCAAAGAGAGTACATATAATTGTGTATATTTAGATATAAAACGTTCGCATTTCCTATATGCACAGTTTCACTTCAAGAGTTGTCAGTTTGTTTTAAAAATGTCTTCAATTTAAACAAAAACAACATATCAATTTAGGAAAAAATTTAAAGACAATGTCGATTATTTTCGATTTTACTGCCTCAATCCCAGTAAGACCTATTTTGAAATTTTAATGGTAGCCCTACTTGCATTTAAAAGAAGATTCAATTGTTATAACATCTTATGTTTTCTATCTTTGTCTAGAAATTCGTATTGTTGTTATTTGAATTTGGACAAAACAAGTGTACAATAACTATTGAGCAAATTTAACAATTATGTTTTGTTGAGATACTGTATCAGAAAGTAAGCGGACTAATCAGGAGTTCCGAAATAAGCTCTATTATCACTGTCTGGATAGCAATGGAGCACATTGTGAACATTTTATTTAATATTATAATAGTGCCCACAATTTTGTGTTTTCATTTTGCAACTAGCTGATTTACTTTTTTTATTTTAAATCTTGAAGTGGCAGTAATTGGAGGTAAGATGATAACACGTAAAATGTAATCAACATTATTTTTAAACTTTTCTCTCAATATTTGAATTGATTTTAATTTAATTTACAAGAGTAAGTCATTAAGTATAAGTTACAAACTGCTGTTGGACGCACGATGGATGAAGCACATAGATATTGCCACTAGATGGCAGCATTAGTTCGGTGGCAATTGGTGACAATTGACACGAGATAATCGATGTTTGCAACATCAAAACAGCAGTTACAAGATGGCAGCGCCTCTGAGTAATGCACAGCCTACCTGATGCATGACAGGTTAGGTTTTCACAAAGTATGTGCACGATGAATACTGCGCAAGCTGGCCCCATTATAGCATCTCAATCGCTACCAGGATGAAGGACAGGGTACGCTAGCACAAATTGTCACAGATTCACCATTAGCGTGTATCGAAACATCATTCGTCGCCTGTACTATTCTTCGGAAAAATGATGATCACGAAGGCATACTGCCCTCCTTCTTGCAGTCTCAATGACAAACCGTTAATGTCGATTCTTACTGTAACATCCTGAGGAAACTTCGTAAGGCCATTCAACGGAAGCGATCAGGACTCCTCACAAAAGCGTGTTGCTCTTGCGTGCAAAACGCTCGACCTCATACTGCCACAAGACAAATAAAGGGTTGCGAAATTTCAAGAGGGAAGTTCTCGAGCATCCTCCGTATAACCCCGACTTCATAGCAACTACCATTTGTCCGGATCTTTTAAACATCTCTTCCGACGACGAAGCTGCAGAAAGAGAAGTCATCGCCTGAACCGACAACAGCTCAAATTTTTTATGCTGCTGGAATACAGGGGCTTGAAACGATGGAACAATGTACAGAGAGACTATGCTGAGAAATAAAAAAGTATTTTTCAAATCAGTTATCTTATTTAAGTCCTGTATCCATTTGCTTGAATACTTACCTGTTGTAAATTTAAATTAAATAGAAGTTCGCTATATCTTAGCGTGTTAAAAGCACACTTGGTTGTTTAGTATTTTTCTTCACTGTTAAAAATTATACAATTATCAATCTTTTCACTGGAAATCGTTGATGGCGTAAGTCCCAACGTACAGTCTCTTTTTCTTTGGACCCTTACAACATCTGAATGGTATCTTAGCATTCAGCGAAACAAGAGAAAGACTTTTAATGAACTAAACACGAATATCAATATTATTTATATAGAGCCCTGATGCTGCATACGCTTGAGACAAATAAAGTCTAAATGCAATTCTCAGGAGTATAATTACCACTCAATGGTTGGTTACATAAAGGAAGGCTCGAGCTCTTTTTGGAATAGCCAGCATGAAACACCTTGGAAGTGTAAGGACATCTGGACCACACTGGTCGTCAACGAAAATTAAGCTGCGTCCACGAGGCCGCCCCTCTCCATCTTCTGCAGAGAAATGATTCAGGCTTTCAACGAGGAATTAGAAGGATATAAATGCAATTATCTCCTAGGGGCACCCGCAGCTGCCCTCTTCATGAAGATGAACTGTAACAATTTAACTGTCAAGCTGTTCAGAAATGTTTGTCTGCCGGCACCGTTCCACTTAATAGCGTGGGCGAACCAATTTTATTAAAGTTTCACTCTCGCTTGGGAAGGTGATTCCTAGTGTCATTGCGTCACGAACAGTGAAGACGCACTTATAAACTATAATTACTAAAACATTTATATCACCAAGATGCATGTGTTTATTCAAATGCAACGAAACACTTGTCAGCTCTATAGCTTATAGGGTTAACCGTTGCTTTGCTCGTGGCTTGTGAAGGAGCGTATGCAATTATTTGAAAAATTATTAGTTACACGATGTCATAATATTTAAATTATTGTTACTTGTAATTATATAATCCTATGTAAGTTTTTCTTATTTTTCAAAATTAGTTTTACTGACCTCACGACTCCCTAGAGATACTTAACATTGTGCACTCATTCTGCTACGCAATCGAAGTTTGTTTACTAGTGGAAACTCGTTGGCCTTCAGTGGAGACCCAACTCTCATTAGATTGGGTTTAAAGTCCTTCTGACGCAGGCAACTGAGCTTGCTAGTTGTGGCTATTCTCAAAAAATTATACTACAGGAGAGATCTTCGTGCCCAATTTCCAGGGGTAGCATCTCTATCGGGAAAAGTAAATTTAAATTTGTGAACATAGCTCAAACCAATGCGTTTTCATTGGTAAGAAGCCGAAACCAAAATACAGCAGTGTAATAAAGAAGCAGCTTGATGAAATACGCTGTAGATTAGAAAAGTCCTTTAAAACCTTTAACACTGTTATTCCAGCTGCGTCTTCATCCATGTAAATATTACAGCTGCACCTGAAATAAAACACTTTGATGCAGCTAAACAAAATATCCGGAAAGCAGTTTACAGTATTCGGAAGGATGAATTACGGCGAATGTTTCAAAATGTTTTCAAAAGTATACATGCAAGTCTCACAGAGGGAGACAGATATTTCGAGTATCTACTCTGAAGCTTAGTATATTATTAATTACTATTTAATATTAACAAATAGCGAAAGAAATAAAAAATGTGCCCTATAAGTTTCGACCATCGACAGAATTTCTCTCAGCAGGCCGTTACGCAGTAACTTTCCGGCAGCAAAATCAATGCCCCATTGCGCAGCGAAATGAGCACCCTGTACTTGAGTTATAAGTAACGTCTATTTTGATACCATTTTCACCATTTATGGCTGTAATGAACATGTGACTACCTAACGAAAGCATCAGCAGCACAAGTAAATAAATAATTGAGTGCAATTGGGAGAATCCGTTCTTTTGCTATCTCTGGAATGAAATTGATAATAAGACGTAAGTGCATACATGAAAAATTACGTCATCTCAGAACGGAAAAATGTGTTTCAATATTGACACATTTGAATACTCGTCATTTCTGAGAAAAAAAATACCAGACCAATAATGCAAGAATAATATAATCCTTTCTACATATTCAAAAACGCGAGTTTGTTACTAGGGAACGGATATAACCTAATTGAAGGTATGATGTGATAGGGGTATCTATAAACTATTTGTATGTTTTAGATGACATGAATGACCTTAAATAACAAAAAGCCTAGGCTATAGTACGTAATTCTGTGTTTAAAAGAACACTATATCAAAAGAATTTTTTTGACTTGTTTATTTACGGACGCTCTTTAACAGCTTAGGTCATCAGCGTCCCATTCTATTCAGGGCGTGAAACGGCCGACAAATTTTGCTCAGAGGCCTCTTCTTTCAGGCTTGAGGTTCTTTATCGTGTCGTAAATGTACGACACGGGACCCACGGCTTTACTTCCCTTCCGAAGGAAACCATACTTACGTTTTTTACGCCCGAAAAAATCTATCGATCCTGGCCGGATTCGAACCCGCGACCTTGGGTTTAGAAGGCAAATATGGTTACCACTACACCATCAGGACCAATATATATATATATATATATATATATATATATATATATATATCAAAAGAAACGTACATAAAGTATCAACAGTGGCTTGAACGCATAATTAAAAGAAAATATTCCTAACAGTTGATCAAGGAATATCACAAAATGTGTCAGCATGTAGATCAGATGTCTTCAGAATATTTACTGGGCCAAGCACATTTTTATCGTCCTGCAGAAAAACTCGGCCTAGAATGTAAACATACTTCAACCTTCATCAGAAGAACGTGACTTACCTTGCTTTGATAATCATTTGTATAGTTGTTGTAATAACATATTCATGAACAAAGGCTAAAGGCAGCATTTAAAATTTGCGTACGATGCAGAAAACTTTAAAATAATACTACGAAAGAGACAAGGTCGTGGTTGATCACCCATAATACTTGTTAGCTTTCTCAGCTTGTACATAAATAAGGTAAATTACTAAAGGTCAGAAATGTAGGCAGAACAGCCCTAGTGGACATGGTGCAAAGAATGACATATATGCCTGTTACCGAAACACCTTGCAAGGAGGATCAATTTGCTGTCCCAAGCGGCGACTTTCATTTCGAGGTAATGGGCCATGGCTAAGACATCAAAGAGCCCGCCAGGGGGCCCTACCTGAAGGATGTCCTCGGGACGCGGGACCCTGCGGAGTGACAAACGGCATGTGGTCGGTCGGAGAGGCGGGTCTCCAGCTGTCCATCACAAAACTCGCCTGGCGCCGGCCCCATCCCTTCTTCTTATTATTAGTTTTATTGCTTTTTTCTGGAATAGCGTTCGCAACAATAGACCAATATGGTGGTACAGTCACGTTCAATAGCTACCGGATGATTTATACCTGAAGCCTAGCACAAACAACTTGATGACAACTAGTCATAAATTTTGCAGTCTTTGTCTATCATTATTTAAGTGGTGCACTAATGCCATTGCTGCCTGTTCTTTCACGTTTGCATTTGTATCTTCTGCGCACTCTTGAGCGGGCTGAGGCCCAAACGTTGATTTGATTCCTATTCGGGGAAATTTGACATACTCTTGAAAATTGAATTAATGACAGCTTTAGCAAACATTGCATTTATTTGGGCTGTACCATTAACGACTTTTATTAATTTTCCGGAAGAATGGTTATAATTTTCATAAATATTTTTAAATTATAGAACAATAATGGGCGCTTGTGTCCAAATAGTTTGTCCCTAATAAGAAGGAAGTCCCTTTTTGTCTGTGGTAACTTTAATGCTTGCGAAATCTTTTCTATTGATATGAAATATACAAGGCAGATATGAAAATAGCCTGTTTCGGAGTTAAAATCCTTTTCTGAAAATGTAAGCTTGATTTCAAAAATATATTTCTGCACTTGTATTGATAGAGGAGGATTAGGGAATTTGGTGAAATAATAATCAATAATATCTTTAAGTTTTGAGGAGAAACTGCAATACGAAATTGTGCTTAGATATTTATTATTTCTGAATTTTCAGCTAGCAATAAGGAGTTTTTAATAACGTTTCCAGAGAGACAGACATTTTAAATCATTTACGAGGGTAGGTTCATAAGTTTCCGGCCTCGCCGATAAGGATTATCCCCTTCACAAATCCTTATCTGGAGTCTATTTTATCTGGCAAATAAATAATTGCAGCTGTAATTTCCGCTTCGCTGTGTTCAGTTGTTCAGATATATTTGCATAATAAGGGTATGTGTAGACGATTGTGACATGTTCAAAATGGAGTTCCGAGCTGTTATTAAGTTCTTCACAAAAGAAGCTCTTACTGCAAATGAAATTAAATTGCGACAGCACGGTGTATATGGGGAAGCATCCCCCTCATATTCTACCATAAAAAATGGGCCAAATTTTTTTCGAATGGGTCGAGAAAGCATTGAAGACGAAGAGCGTGCAGGTCGGCCCTTGAAGGTGCTCACTCTTGAAAATTTCGCTCTTGTGGAAAAACAAATATGGAAGACCAGCGGCTCAACGTTACAGAAATAGCAGCACGGTTGCACCTTTCTAAAACAACAGTCCTTAGAATTATTCATGAACATTTAAACATAAATAAGGTTATGAGTGCCTAGACTTCTTTCCTCAGTGCAAAAGCAGCAACAAGTCATCAGTTGTCAGACATTTTTGGAGCTCTGTCGTGGCATACCATTGTTACAGGAGATGAAACTATAGTCCTCTACTATGATCCCTAATCCAAAAGAGAATCAATGGAGTGGCGTAAACCTGGCGAAGCACCGCTTCTAAAGACCAAGGTCACTCAGTCAACCAAGAAGATCATGGCCACAATCTTTTGGGACTGTGAAGGAGTACTGTTCATTGACTTCAAGGAGAGGAACACCACAGAAAATGGGGAGTACTGTGCTGGCCTACTGCATACTACGTGCTTCCATCAAAGAGAAAAGGAGGGGAAAACTGAGTGGTAAGGTGCGCCTTCTTCATGACAACGCGCCTGTACGCTCAGCTCCTGTCGCAAAAGAAGCTGTGAAGAAATGTGGCTTCAAGGAGATCGACCATCCACCCTATAGCCCAAATCTAGCTCACAGTGACCATTTGCTCTACTCAAAACACAAGATGGATCTTCGAGGAAGGAAATTTAAGGGTGACGAAGAAGTGATGGATGCTGTTTATGCCCATTTTGCAGACAAAACTTCTGACTATTTGGGGGGGGGGGTTGAAATGCTAATTCAAAGATGTGAAAAGTGTATTGCAATAAATGATAACTATATTGAACAGTGAAATATAGTTTTTGTCTTTATCATACCTAGAAAATGGTTAGGCCGGAAACTTGTGCTTCTACCCTCATATAACAAGCTGTTATTTGCTCTACAATTGTATAGCTGTGTTAAATTATTTTATTTATACTATAATCTGTGCCTAATAAAATTATATAATCGTTATTATTTAATGTGTTTTATCTCTATTAGAATATTTGTGGTGAAAGTTAAGCGTCTCTATTTGAGGAATCATGTTTTTGTTTATAATGTAATATAATTGGCATTAAGGAATGTGTATTCTAATCACGTTATGTTTTGAAAGACATCTATCGACCATCTCTAATGTTAGCAAGTTAATCTTGAAATTTTGATATTTTGAAATAGCATGTAAAATACAAAAAGGATTATTATTGTCATACTAGCTAGACAAACTTAATGTGTATATTTTAAAGTATGCAGTATATATGTTGTATGTTTCATATGTTAAATATGCAAATGTTATTATTCATATACATTCGTGTGCGGTTCAGTAGATTGAAAGTAAAACTCTTAACAAAGTAAAGCAATGAAATAAACGAATAAATAATATACAATAGAAGGTATTGTCCATTCTTTAGCGTGTAAGTTTAGCAGTCATATTTTGTGCTGAGTTCAGATTTTTTGGGCCAATTTAGGACGTAATAAACATGTTTGAGCTTAAAACATATGGCAGGGAAGGGACTATGATGTTGCTAATATGAACATTATTTTCATGTTCGCGTTAATATTTGTTTACCTGTGCTTACCATAAAATAATAATAATAATAATAATAATAATAATAATAATAATAATAATAATAATAATAAATCAATGCTAAGCTATAAACATTAGGTAAAACTTTTACAAATACAAATAATCGAAATATTTTCCACTTTTTGTGTCATAAAATGGACAATCTTTTTCAATACCTATTTGTAATGTATAATTAATAAAGAATCTTATGTTAATAGCATATTTAACTGGAAATCATAAATTTTGACTGCAATAAATAGATGATATATGGGAAGGAATACTATTTTAGTATAGGAATAAAGAAGTAATTTTGATTCAGGAAATAGAGAAGTGTTGTCTTATCTTGCTTAAGGAAATTATTAATGAATTTTGAGCATTGAGGTGCAATTATGCGGACCCATGTTCCTGACAAACGCACGTGATGTTTAAGTTGAACTTTGTACGTTCAAAGTACAGCTATGCAGGTATACAATCAAGGGCTCTAATGTGGGAAATGGTGCCGTGGACAGAATTTTAAGTCGTATAAAAGTAGACCTTGAATACAGAAAGAGAAATGTAGAAAAGACACAGCATGTGTTGCTTTCATTATCTGAACTTTTACTTTCTTGTCTTCCATAATTCATCGAGACTGAATTTAAATTAAATGTCTTTTATGTATGACTTTTAACTCTGTTACAATATTTACTTTTTATAAATAGTGTTAATTTAAGATCTACAGGTAAAAATAAGGCACTCCAATTGCAGGATATACGCAATGATTCAGAAGAAAAACAGATGTTTTGAAGAGTGATACTGACAGTTGATATCCGATCTCGTGCCACTATAGTCTGAATTAAAAATTGATAGATATGCGTGTGTTCTTATAAATCTAAAACAAGCGAGTTAAACCGTAACATTAATGCATGACAAAATAGGGCTTATTTTTAAAATCCTTTAACAACTTAAAATACTGAACCTTAAAAAGTAATTAAGTTTTAAAATATGTTTTATGTTTAGTTACTATATATGTTTAATATAAACAAATTGAGACTCATATTGTAGTTTTGTTTCCGTAATGTTTGCTAATTCTATTCGTATGCTGTTTTGCACTTGTCTAAGGTTGGCAAAATTTATTTATACACCCTGCCTGTGTTTTAAAATAGTTAACAAATAAAAATTCCAGGCGTGGGGCATTAGTCTTCCTAATAGTTCTGATACCATATAGAAACCATGTTGACTGCCTTCATAGCGTTTGCGGCTACTAATCCGCAGATTCTGGGTTCGAATCCCGGTACGGTTATTCTGCCTGGGTAAGGTTTATTCGGATTTTTTTTTTTTTTTACCCTGAGTGGATGAGTGCCAGATAGCTTTAAGGCTCGCAAGATTCCGAGCTCATTTGCGCCAACATTAGTTTCATTTCATTCATGACTGCAGACTTAAACCTACAGTATTTGTGTCTAATTTACAAGCGTCGCGAGAAGACTAATGCAGTCAAAGCAATAATAAATAAAATATAAAAACTAAGATGTAATAAGCAATTATTATATTACTCTTTGGTGTACAAACATCTTTAATATTTTACATTATTAATCCTTAATTTAGAATCAGCGTCTGTGATCTAGGGGTAGCGCGCTCTCAACTTACCCAAGATTTCGGGGTTCGAGCTCGTGTCCTAGATTTACAGCACGTTAAACAACTCCATAACTGAAAAAAGAAATCCCTTGACAAAGTTACCGGCATTTCACGTCCAAGTAATACCTTAGTACCACATTAGATTAACCACCTATCCTTCTGTCATCTGTAGATGCTAAGTGCAGCTGAATTCAAATGATTCATACAGCCCAGCAACAACTGCAGCACGCCTTAGACCTATACCTTGTAAGTCAATGGTGCTGATTATAATAATGATTATTTCTTAAGGGGAATAGGCCCAACTTTACCTGTGTTTATCTCCAAATAAGTGTAGCTTGAAAGTCTAAAAGCAAAATATCTACGTAAAGGGATCAATAAGTGATAACTTGAATGAAATTTCTCTGAGACAGTTGATGGTTGCAATATACAGTAGGAGAAAATGACTTTAGAAACCATCTTAATATACTTTTTTCTTCTGGCTAGGTATTTATAAACATTAATTCCTTTGGTAACATTTTAATTCACTGCCTCGTTATGTACCATAGTCTGTCACACGGTGCACTAAAAAGTGGTGTATATTCTGTTTAGGATATGTAAATTGGGAGCTTTTAAAACCTGTTTGTGGGGGGGGGGGGTTCACTATGTTTATCGAATAACCAGAGCTCTGTATTAAACTTATAATATAATTCTAGCGTCTAACCACTATTGTCGGAGTCCCAAGAAATAAAGGTGCAGACCAGATGAGCAATGAATTCTGCCACATCACATTAACCCATTTCAGGCAGAAGCTTCTCCATACAATGCGTGGATTAACATACAGATAGCATACAATAAAACTGGACCGTCAAGAAAACCTATTAGCACACGATTTACGAGATATATGAACCATCAAAGAACGGGGACACGTCTTCTATTAAACAGAACATCAGTACACTCCCTTCTGCAGATTTACATCATTAGAAATGCTAAAAGAATTTTAAAAAAATCTAAAGATAAAGGATAGCTGTTAGCGTTCGCTGATGTAGTTTCAACAACTTTCGCTTGTTAGAGGATCCCCGTTCAGTTCATGGTTATAGTAACCTATCATAGCAAGTTTTTTCCCAAATAGTTTTCTTCGTTCTAGAAAGATGACTTAAGATTTAGGAGCTGTAAATATGACTTTAGAAGTTTAAACAGAAAACAAAAGAGAAACAATTTATGAATCTGTGTTTATATAACGAATCTACGTGAAAGTTGATGGTCCATGATGAGGGGAACAGACGACAGGAATGACAGAGACAGCGGCGTTAACCGTCATGTAATTTGCCCAGGAATGTCGGGTCCCTTGCCTCGCCTAACATAATTTCACCAGGTAGTCATTAGTCAAACCTATTATTACCTCTTGAGACCCGTGTCACAAAGATATATACAGATCTCTGTTTAAAGAACACAAGAACCATACCAACCAGTGTCCAGCATTGAAACTTTTCGAACAGTGCAATGGAAAATATAATCAAAATGTAAAAATTAAAACAAAAGAATTAGGTTAATGATAAATTACATTTTTATGCTAAAATAAACCTCTGATGAGATACAAGGGTAGAGAGCAACGTTTCAACAAGGGAATTTTAATTGGTTGCAGGTATCCTGTGTGATTTAGGAATAGCAAGAACTGTAAGAACTCACGTTCTCTTCTCAGCTTTGTGAGCGTTCAGAGTATCCAAATAAACTGATTCAACATTTTAACATTATCAAAGTAGTATCACAACAGGGTCTGAGATTATCGATATATTCTCGAACTTAATGAGTGAACTCAGATCCTCGAGTGATATTTATTAGGACCATTTCACGAATAAAATAAGAATTTAACTATAATTCCTTTAAACTTGGCTTACAAAAGTATAATAATTGTATATTTGTATAATGAATAGTTAATCTTCTCAAGGCACCTTGCAACCGACGAATGTCCATTGTCACTAATACCAATAGGATTTACGGCTATTCCATGAATAGAAAGAAAATAAAAGTAATATATATATATATTTGAAATTTGGCAACAGAATATTAGCAATTGCATAAAATGTTATACTTATAAATACTTATCTATTCAGAAACCGTGAGACTGAAATTAACAAAAGTCAATTATTACAATCGCTACCGTTCGATTTACTAATACCAACTGCAAAAAACAAAAGAGATAGCATTTTACCGCTCTGAACAACGTGCTTATTACAATTTATGCTTACTTACGAAGGTATTGTTATACAATTTAAAAAATGATCTCAGACTGTTTACGTGCTCAGGAATTATGGGGATAATAGGGTTGGCTACACTGACCAGAAGACAAATGCACTTCGCGCGGTAAAGGGATTCTGTAAAACTTTTCGATAATATCACTACGATATCGGACAAAATGCAAAAAACTTTGTTTCAATTGGTTGGTCGATTTTATGGTAACGTCACATAAGTGAAATAGTCAAGTTAATTTAGTTCATCAAGGACTTTTTCTACAATAAAGTTAATTTATATCTATTTTAAGAAGTATATAAGGCACCACATTCTCTCAAATCCTAATAATAACATTGTATTTTATTCAATTTATTCATACAAATATTAATAGTAACACACTCGGTAAAAGCACCCGAGTGAACAAGAGCTCGCCTCTGATGTAGTTCAATTAAATAAAAAAAAATGATATTTACAATAAAATTTTATTAGATTGGTATTTAACAATTATAAGTACATAAATAACTTGTTGTGTCATAAAGCATTAGTCATTAATCAGGAAAACTCTACATAAACTTTTTAATGAAACTAAAACTATTAAATCTGCCTAATTTTATTCTTAAATAATATATATAAGAAATTACAGCTCTGTAATTTGCCGAATTTTACTCCTAAGTCTGCTCAAGTTTAACCTGCTAATTCTGGGTTCTTGATTATCACACGGTTATGGAACTTCGGTCAAGAATTCCCACATGTGGGTAGATTTTTAAATGATCGCGGTTCTGGTTAAAAACGTGTCAGTAATTTGTGTTACTCTTTTGTAAAATGAATATAATCTTCGCAATGTCCATGCAATGATTCCACATTGAAATTGCGCCAGAGCTAAATGGATCAGTATGCGGATTTATATATAGAGTTTTTGAATCTGAAGATTGTTGCCACTATTACGTAAATTGATTCATTCTACAAAGAGAGCGTCCATAAACGATAGAGAGTAAACTAGCATGTGATGAGAAATTTATTCACGACAGTAAACAGATTATCATTTCATAGTAATGTAATCAATGTTGAAAACTTCATACACAACCACTTTGATCAACATGTGCTCCAGATATGCATGAAAATTTAGTTTGCATTTAAAAAAAAATGTTTAACGCCTGTTTTTATTGCTGAGACATTACAGACGAAGAACGCTGATCATACATGAGTTGAAATGATAAATTGAATAAAGATTTTGAGGAAAAAAACGTTCTTTATCTACGTTTAGGGTACCTTCCTGGTTTTACCACGGAGGCGGATAGAGGAAAAACATGGAAAAAGAACTCAGATGGGGAGGGTGGTCCCGATGGGAATCGAATATCAAACCTCATGCTCGCGGACCCATGCCTTAACGACCTCGGTTTCCCGTGGCGGTAAAATTTAGCTACTTGGCTAGAATTTTTATCTCATCCTGCAGCCCTAGTTTTGAGACGCTAGAAAAATATAAGTTTCATTATAATAGATTCCTGAATGCCAAGGAAGAACCATGATACATTTATTTCTGGAAAATAAATGCTTGTAACCCAGAAAATATTCTTGAACATATGATAATAAAAGACTGAGGGGGTACAGCGGAAGGAAACAGGAAGTTTAAGTCTGGGAAGGGGGAACATTTTTAGCACGTACAAAAAAAAAAAAAAAAAAAAAAACCTTGAAAGCATTGAAATTATATTTATGCGCTTTGTTTTCTCTACAACATAAGTATGGTTGAACCTTCTAATAATTTTAATGGGCACGTCATCCAAGTGAATTGGTAAATTTCAGTGCGCTAATATATATCAAAATGATATCCACTGTTGTTATTATGAAAACCTGATAGAGGTGACCCCAATTAGAGATCAATTCCCAACTTATGCTTGTCATTTTTATGGTAGTTTAATAGCCTGACATATGACGAGAACAGATAGCTCTGGGCGTACGGGTCACTAATTTTATGACTTGCGTCACATAATTATATTTTAATAGAGATCTCACTCGTTAGTCTTTCTCAAAAATATAAACAACCAAAAGTCAAGAATGTATCATTTACATGCATAAAGCAGAGGAGGAAAGGAAAAAGAAGAGACCAAGAAAAACACAGAATGATACAGGAATGTCTATAAAACAAGAAATAATTGTGAATATAAAATTTTTCTTAAAGTTTTCTTATACTACTTCTACATTTCATTTCATTTGTCAAATTTATGTTTCATAAAACCTATCCCTAGTAACTGATAATTTTTTGTTATTCGCATTTAAAGTTGCAGCATTTTTAGAGAGGAAAGATAAATATTAAAATTATTTTCTTGTTTCAAACTCTAGTCAGAAATGGCAAGTTGCAGATTCTCACTTGTATTTTCTTTGTCAAGTTTGTCGTGTAGGAAGCAAAAGATTTCTATTACGATATTTCAAATTAATGCAATGCTTTGTCTTTGCTCTATATATAAAGTAAGCCAACAATAAATACGCTCTTACATTCTTGAGCGTTTTCTGCAATTCTTATGAAAATATATACAGCAGTCTGAGACAAGAAGAAAATTAAATTCTGCTCAGAAGAAAACAAAAATTACAATGTTTAAAAGGTGCTCTGTGCCTTTGATTGCTTAATACGGCAATTGCTAGCTTAAAATTACTCCAGAACAGCGTGTCTCAAACTGTGGCCGAGTAAAACCGAGCTTTAATTCGATGAGAAAATACAATTGAGTGTCACACTGTACGGTTAAGAATCACAAAGAAACGGGATTTCCTATGAAAATGATTTCTTTCGTGAAAACATTTTTTTAACATTTTATGGAATTCAGAAACAAATATGAAATAACTACAACAAAAGTCTGTAATCTAATCCATTTCATGAATATAATAACCCATTACTTTTTATTACATTTTTTCAATCATTGAGCGAGAAATTACACAAGTTATATTCTAAAACATAAATTATAAAATAGTCTTCATATACTTCAACTGTTAAAAAAAACGAATATACAGAGAGACCCAATGAAATATAACGGTTTTTAGAACCTTCTTGTGGGGCACTCATATAGAGTTAAAAAATACCTTTTAAAAAGGAATAAGTACCACAATGAAATTTATTAATCTGAGCTTATTTTTTAAAAGTCTCAAGTGACCCAATGGAATATGGCGGTTTTCAGAACGCTGCTGTTTCTAGCGATTTTGCATCACAGTTATGATATTGGTTGTTATGTGACCTTCCAAATATACAATTTATTCTGTCCGTTTAGTAAACACCAGTATGAATAATTGGACGGTTGAAAAACGTGTATTCACTGTTACAGATTTATTGAAACTAAGTCAAGCTCCTACTTTCGGAGAATATTTAGGGTAGAATTAAATTCTGGCAACACTGAACTTTCAGATGGATGATAATGATGAAACTTAGTTTTGGTTCCAGCAGGATGGCGACACACCTCACACCGCTCGCGAAACAATAAATACACTGCGGATTCCTGTTTCCTGGACGCATACTTTCTCGATTGCTGATTGCAGGAAGGCTGTTTTAGAGGGGACACTTGAAAAGTAAAGTGTACTGCGACAGGCCATGGACCATCATACAGTTAAAAGAAAATATAACTCGGAAATTAGGGACATTGATAATTTTTATTGCAGCTAGTTACAGTGAACTTCCAGAGGACAATTACTCGAACATGTTCGTTGTCATGGAGCCCACTTAAAATGCTATTTTTAACAATAAGTTTAGATTAATAACTTGCCCTACATCCTACTTAATTCTGTACGAGAGTCCCACACGAAGGTTCTGAAAACCGCATATTCCATTGGGTCACCATATATATATATATCCTTTTAGACAATAATCCTGATTTGGGGTAATTAGTGCTACGGGCGACAGAGCATAACTGCGTAGTGGAAGAAGTCAGGCTACAATGCATATGCAGGTAGCACCTTGTAGTTAGTTTTAGGTAAACTTTGTCAGCGAGCGGTAATGCCTTCTCTGTTACTCAGTGCTTTCATTATGTATGTTACTTTATCTTCAAAAGTTATGCTACTATATATAGACTTAGAATGGGTTTCTTGCAGAAGTGGTATGGCGATTCGCTAAAAATTCTGACAACCGTGTTCCAGATAGAGAAATGTTCATCAATTTGTTAAAACGTTAGGCAAGACAGTGCCTTTCAATGACGCGAAACATGCTCCGAACCGCCGTGCTCTTAGAGAAGAAAATTTATATAAAATACCGGAATTTCCTACACAGATGCCGACAATGTAATGCCGTCGAGGGGCATCCTTTTCAACATCTATTTTAATAGAGATTAATATTATTATTATATTATAATTATTTTTAAATACAGTGTAATTTAATCTTTCAGTAAAAATACCAATACTAAAAGAAAAATATCAGCTTTAAGCATGGCGACTCCATCTCCCCCATTTTCGGTCGCGGTAACTGTACTTAACTCGGTAAATAGCCGCACTAAGGTGGCTATAACCTCATTATAAAATGAAGGGAATTGTGATTAATACTGTTAGCTATAGAATTTTGTGCAGCTATTTTACGCGAGGTTAAGAATACCCTCCACCAGTAAGGCAAGAAATGGGTTGATAATATTATTATTATTATTATTATTATTAGTTATAAAGCTGATTAACGTTTAGTCGGAGTCAGAAAACAATTTAAGGCCACAGCTGCCGAGATTCAAATCACGGATATTCATATTAACATCTTAAGCTGACCATTGGAGAAGCTGTTGGTTGCAGCCCAGTGGTTTGAACATCAATATAGTAAAATAAAGCTTTTTGGTTCCATTCTCAACATGATCTCAAAACCGATTTGAAATTCTAATCAACGTAAGTGCTTTCTGTGAAAATGACGTCTAAATATAAAAATTAACCTCATCTAAACTACCGTCCAACAGGAAGGTGTATAATTTTTTGAGATGAATACTCCCAATAATTTATGAACAACAGTTAATATTTTATTTCTTTAATGCTTTCTTTTAACGCTGAAGGTATTTTAAAAGTGTTTACTTCGTCATTTAGTGGCTAATGATCAACAGATATCTTTGAATTGGTCCAGGTTCACCTGAAGTTGCAGCATCCCTGACACCAGTTTACCTGTGAAGCTGGAGCACAAAAAGGCTGTCACCGTCTAGCACCAGCGCTCGCTCTCTCTTCGATGTGGAAGGTGTGATATTTTCATTAGCACTTTTCTTAATGTAGCGGCTTGGTTTACCTTTTACAACACATGTCATGGAACCTTTTAAAATGTCGCAACGATAACATCTCCGTGGGGTAATGGCTTGTCTCCATCCGCCGCTCAAAGAGGAGCGATAAAGGTCAGATTCATGAGTTGCTGTCTCGTCAGACGCCTTCAGACACGCGCTGAAGGAAAAGCAGAGCAACGGCGTGAGTTGGAATTTGGCGAAGAAGATGCATCTTATTGCGCGTGAAACATTTCATTACAGCTACACTTTCTAAACATTTGCCTTCACGTTTCACATGCAATTCTCGGAAATGTAAATCAAGAGACCAAACGACACTTTCTTCTTGCAGAGGATTAACTTTTAATGTTTGTCTTAAAATAAATCCAGTTTGATTACTATTTCAAGACATGTCGAATATTTTTTCTCTCCTTTACTCTCCTTCAGAAGTTTGCTTGCTAAAATAGTCTCACATCCTCTCGAATTGGTGACACTGGACTCTATATGTGCATGACAAACGGGAGAAAAAATTTAATTTATTTTTATATTGAAAAAAGAATTTGAACTCTTTTGGTTATCTCTGCTAAAACAATCAAAACGAAAATAATTCTTAATCAACCGAAGTGTAATATTTCTTTATGTTTGTCTAATGAAATGTTCCTCAATACTTTCTCTATGTTTTAAGCACAACAATTATTTTGGATTGGTGTCTTTACTAAAAACAAAGTTGTCATTAGGTAAAAGCAAAATTAACTGGGAAAGAAGAGAGAGAGATGTACATCGATCACCCTGGTATGTGAAATTATAGAGTTTAATTATGAGTTGATACAAAAGGGTGACGATCTCTTTAACCTAACTTAAGCAAACCTCTAACCTAACCTAATCACATATTCGTCTAATTTATAACGTAACCTAGCGTTAGTTAACGACTTTATTAGCTGACTGCATGGCATTGTTGTCTGTCAGTAACATTACAGTATCGAACCTGCTATCTTGGCGAGTAAATCAACAAATGTTTGCTATTAGGTTCAAGTTAAATTTTTTTTTTTTTTTGAGTAGTGTTTAACGCCCATTTTTACTACTGAGGCACCACAGGCGGCAAGTTAAATTGAATGGTATGGCTCTCTTACCGACATCTTTGAATTTAGAGCTGATTTTATTAAGTGCTTGTTCTGTTGCTGCTTCTAAATTCGGTTCCGAGTTGGGTGTAATTCTCAATGAATTCACCTGGTGTCGCTGCTATCGTCATAACTAACTTAGTTCTTTAATGAGCTGTTAAACGTAGTTTCAGATTCATTAATTAAAACATTAACTATAATAAAATTTATTTATTATTTTCAAAATAGACATAAAGTCCATATTTGTACTGAAATAAATAAAATATAATTATGTAGAACCCACATTAATTAAGGTGTTTTTTTTACTCTGGTTTTCGGATTTGGTTGTTTATTGGTGGTTTGTGAATGATTGTCAAACATTTTTAAGCGTTGCTATTATTATTTTATATTTTCTCCTAAATTCATACTTTATATTTAGCTGATGAAGTACAATAAAGTATCTGATATAAAAAAGTGAAGTTATGGACCCGGAGCGTAGCATAACTTTTTAATTACTGTAAATAGTAAATCCCTGAAAAGCGTATATTGTGTTTTTCCCGCTTTATAGCAGCTTCATCTCATTATATACGTTATTTGATAATCAAGGGGGGGGGGGGAAGAGAGAAGAATGTCGTACAGAGATAGAGTGATGTTCTGCAAAATTACTAAATAAAATAAGCAATTATCATCCAAGAGCAAACTTCAAAGCACGAATCCACCTCGATTCGATTATTTTTCTGCATTCATTTTCCTTGCAGCATTTACCATATAAGAATAGCCTAACATAACCTGAATAATAATAATAATAATAATAATAATAATAATAATAATAATAATAATAATGAAAAGAAAACGTGATTTGTTTTGTATCGGTATTAATTATTATTCGGCGGAACACTTGTTGTGGTTTTAACATTTCCTAACAGTGAAAAATGCATGAGCTTGCAACCTCTACGGCTATGTGGCCAGAATTATTCAGAGGAATTCGTTTCAGCATTAAACTTTTTATTACTGCTGTAACCTGTGCAGTGCCCAACCAAAAATTATCGCAGACTTTAATTCACAAGAGTGGGTAATGCCAACATAATCACCTACCGCCATCAAACCAGTTACTTATTTTTAGTGTCAGTTGTAAATATTTCAAAAATTCTTACGTTCGGCAATAATATTAGGGTTTCGATGGCATAGACAAGCCTAATAGCTGTTTAATTTATTAATAAGGTAGTAATAAATGTTTTCGGTTTGTATTCAATTATGCCATCTCTTTATTTATGCAGAGACATATGAAGGTGAAACCTACAGCGGTCCGTATTGTAAATACCGACCGTGGTGAGGCAACAAACGTTCACTTGTTTTGTATAAGGCGCACTAGGGACCGCGTTGTACACTTTAGCGAAACAAAAGAAGGGAATAACAATTGGGGTTAACTACACTGCAGTGAAGTAAATTTGAATGATCAGTTGAATTCTTGTAAGAAATACAACAAAAGTTAAATGTGTCTTATTATTCATCTGCTTTGGGGTAAAAATGCATACTTAGAGAGTTGTGGAAAGTACGTGCCAACAAAAACACGCGATGAAAGTTATTTTGATTAACTGACCATCTCTTTGTACTCAAACCAGAAGATATAGCTTCCGGTGTTAATAATAATGTTCGCTTTTTTCATAATTTTACATTTTTTATATGTATAACATTTTATTGTATGTGTGAGATTTGGGTTTTAATTTCTGCGAAAACAGTACCTTTTTTTTATGGCAGAGGGGTAACGCAGAGTCATAAAATCTTCAGATGACCTGCCGCAATTTACGGATCCAAAATAATTTTTAGAGCACCATCACTTTGAGCGCTGTTTCAAAGTGTATTGTTAAACTGCCGCTACATGGCAGTTATTTATGGGACATAATGGGCTCTTTCATTTATTAACTTTTATGGTTAGAGAACGATCTCTATCGGCCTATGAGAGAAAAAAAATGGATGTGTTCCTTATTGAAATTCTGAAAATCTGGCAGATCCGATCAGATCTGGTTAATAATATCAAAGAGGTGGGGTAAATTCTTATTCTTAAGTCGCAACCTTCCGCCGAGAATATATCTTCAGCAGCTATAAGTGACACAGGTAATAAAATATGTACTGAAGGGCAAAATAGAGTACGAAAGACATGAAATAGAAGTATTGAGCCCTATGCATTCATCATCAAACGTTTGGTTTTCTTGATCTAGTACTGTTAAAGGAGATAACAAGTGTAGAGAATGCGACTGTAGGGGAACGATGCAAAAAAACAGAAAAATAGTACACTTCCTGTGATCTATCTATATTCTTGACCAGCCGTTCGTTCATCCATTCACATTTTCTATGAAACTGTATCTTCTTAGACTTGTACCTTCCAGTAGATCCATACTCAAGTTCTGTGCAACCATATCCCTTCCCTCTACAAGACTCTCCGAAGTTATTATTGCCCATCTAAGGGTCGAGTGCTTTTAGATAGACTTAACAGTAGTTTTAAATGTGTACTTTGTATGTAGCAGGCAGTCGAACCTAAGATGTGGCGGCCGGCTTTCCTTCTAGTGGCTTGTGGAAACAGCAGTCTATTTGCATTCTTGAAGGAGTAAATATAGAATAAAGTTAGAATGACCCGTGTTATATAATTCTCTTCAGATCCTGGTCCTAGATTACTTGAGCTTATTTTCAACTCCTTTCATTCCCTCCCTTGAAACTCTTTCGTTCCGTTTGCTCGGACTTTCATACATTTTTCCCCTTTCTTTTTTTAGCATCACAGATTTTGAAAGTTGTTCCTTACTCTGGGTACACAAGCGAGGTAAAAACTGCTCTGTTAATAAAACGTACCTCTCAGCTTGAAAAGAAATTGTGAAGTACCTCAGGTAAAACGTTTACACACCCCAGTTTGTGCCTCGCTCGGAAGCCGCGGTATGAAGTGAAATAAAAGTGCAGTAGACATCTTTTTCTCTCTCTCCGTTGCAGATATGTAATTTGGTATTCAGAAACCCTCTTTTAGATGAGACGCTTGCTTCCATGCTTAACAAGGCTAGTGAAATTGTGTATAAACGAATTATATTTCGTGGTACACCTAGGTATTAAGATTCATCATTTACTAGAGGAAAATACCAAACTAGATGTGAAAGGTAATAAAATGATGTTCCAGAAAATGAAAACAAGAATTATAATCTTTTGTTACTGTTATTTATAATTATAAGGCGATTGTTTGTCTCATGCATTTTTATCTAGAGGTGCAAACCAACACTGAGCGAATGGTGGGTGTGAAACATTCACTACTTTGTGAACAGTATGTTCTCATTCCAAAGAAATATTTCTGGTACCTTTTCACTCCTGGGGATTCCATGAATTTAAATACTCAAGTGCAGATTAGGTATTTACTCATATATTGTAAGTAGTGGTTTTTAAAAGCAAGAGATAACTTTAGTTGTTCACATTCCACCCACTCCCATTTTCCACATAAATTTAAAAGTTCTGCCGCTTACGTGTTACAAAAAAAAAAAAAAGCCTTTTTGCATCACCACGACAGTGAGTTTTTTTTTTTTTTTTTTTTTTTTTTTGAACATAAGTAAAAGTGTGTTTTATTAGTTTCTGTACGAGGAAAGAAATTTTATTACTATTGCAAACTCATATCAAGCTTAATTGTTATAGTACTTCAGCAGTCTTTGGGCAATTTAAGAACTGGCTCATGCAATTTGAATTCTTTCCAGAGGTTTGTATCAAACTGGATCTATCACGGCTGCAAAGAAATCAGATAGACCTACAGATCAACTGAGGAATTTCTGCAAGAAACTCGTAATATTGCTGACGAAAACCATGTCGAATATTCAATGTTAATAAAGTGGCCAAGCATCGATGCGCAGCATAACAGACTGGTGGATGTTGAAGAGACAACTTAAGCCATGTCCTTTCAATATGAAATTTTGTTTGTATTGAAAGTAGAAATAATAAACGATAGTTCAATTATTCAGAAGCACTCAGAGTGCCTTGATAACATGTTATGGACTGATGAAGCATGTGTCCATCTCAAAGGTGGCTTTGGTCTTCCAAGGGTTTCACGATTTCAAAGTTACTGTTTGGTTTGGTTTCACAAATCACTTAACTGTAGGACTTTATTTTTCAGGAGATAGAAAACGGTGTGACTATAATTGTAGCAATAAATGCTATACCGGTTTTAAGAAATCGAAACTTTGAAAACATTATATTCGTGCAGGATGGGGCACCTCCTCATATCTTTAATCTGGTAGAGGAATCTTCTGTTTCAGTTATCAGTAGGCTCTTTTCTATAACCAGGCTTGCAAGATCACTAAATTGTTGGTCGCGGGGTTATCTGAAGGAAACAGTTTCTTTATAACAGCTGTATTTTCTGTTTTTAAACTGAGCCATAAAACTAGCAGCCAAAACACACATTTTCAGAATTAACCCCATAGAAAAAAGTGGTGCTTTTTAACGCTTAACAAAGTAAATTATATCCATTAAAAGAAATAAATCAATTTATACAACGCCGATCTTGCACAGGATAAAAAGCTGTATTACGTTCTGCCGTCCTGAATCAGCATTTAATATGAATTTCTTCCATTACATGCAATTAATAACATCTATATTTATATGTGTTAAGTCAGTGTCATCTGATCTCAGTGATATGTGCCTCTGTTTATATTTTCCGAGCATTCTAGAGCACTGGCTTGAAGCAAGAACAAATATTTTTCGTATACCTACTGGGTTCCTAATTTTTCCTCAATTCTCTAATAATTTTTCCATTTTTAAGAAAAATTTTCATTATTTTGCACTATTTATATTTATTAATAATGTTTTGCATTATTAATATTCTTTCTAAATTATTCTCCTATGCAATTCAAGTTAAAATCTTCGTACGCACTAGAATTATATCTTTACCGTCTCCATTTTCATGCAATGTGTATGTATTTTCCATCATCCGGTATTAGCACTTCTTCCCGTATTTAAGCATGAGCGTCATTATTTATATTTCTAAGGTTACTATGCACAGCTATTATAAAATTGAATCCTGTTGGTTTCTGTTAGAAAGACTCCAATTTATTTTATTTTATTTATTTTTCTATTTTTGTCTCTACGTCACGAAAGTCCATAGCTCATTTTCTGAACTTTTATTTTACTTTGGAGACAATTTTTGGGTCGCCGTATATTTAGAAATACAAATATCAACATCACTTATGGTGAAACGTATATATACATAGCACACATACTTTAGAATGTAATAAGATACAGTATTTAGAAAGGTAAACACAGTATAAATAATTAATATACACTTTGCCGATACGTATAATTTCTGCCGCAACTCTGGTATGTGGACCTAACCTGAAAGCACGGTTGACTATTCGCTTTTCGATTTGAGCCTGTATCTCCCACCATTGCTCAAGGAAATTCAAATGACCCACATGTTTTTTATTTTACGGGACATCAGATATATTAAGTGAAGATGGTAAAAAAATAGTGAATAGTGGACATCCAAATTATAAGGTTATTAAAAAATATGAGAAAATTTAATTGCTCATATTTTTCTCATTTTCTACACATTGCGAAGGAGTCCTTCAATTCATAAATTGTCACATGTTTACTCAGCCAAAGGCCTTAAAACCGCTACCTCTGTATCATCTATGCCAGCAATTCTGAAAATTTCCTTGACCGCGAATCTCCTTTAAACATCTCTTACTGTTGCCGGCCTCTTAAGCGTTCACTCTGATCTAAAAATTTGAAATTTGCATCCCATATACTATTTTAAAGATTTTCATTACTGACTTACATTTAAAGATATAAAGCAATACATATGTATTTTTATTATAACAAATAATTATTTATCTTATTATACAATAGTAATATTAATGCAATAAAATTATATTAAAACATTAAAAGCATTAAAAAGCATTAAATATTAATATTAATTAAGAATATTGGTTGCTCAACACTAAGCTACTTTTAAGTTCTGAATGAGGGGGACGATGCTGTATTTCACTTACAAGTACTAATATATTGCACTTAAATTTGTGTTCTCAGTTTTTATTCTATATTTTTCAAACTGTTTTTTATGCTGTTTTATTTTTAGATAATTGAGTGCAGAGAATTGCTTTTGACGCAGTTGTTACGAAAGGTATTTCATGGTCTTTGATACTTCAGAAAAACAAAGAGGCAGGCGAGCCCCAGCCTATGCAGTGTCGTTGCCAGGAAAAGTATGAAAAAACATGTTAGTACTTGAGTTTAAGAATCACTAGCGCAGGCCATGACTCTAAAACAGCTGTGTAATTCACAATCAGCGTTTGCTTCCCAAAACTTTAGCTTTAAGACTGCTTAAGATGACACAAACATTATCTTCATTTATTTTGTGCAATATGATAGTTTAATTTCAATTGCGGATCTGCACAGAAATCAAATGATTTTGGGTTTTTTTCTCTCCCATTTGACTATTTTACTTGGAATTTATTCCGAGTCCATGGTTTATTTTGATGCTCCTTTATTTAATATATTGTCACCTTAAAATGGAGGAAGAAAATTTACCTAAAGAGAGGGAAGAGGGAAAAAGAGGAGAGGAAACACAAAGGATAGAAAATTAGCTGGAAAAAATCTTAGAAAATTTCGCAGTACCCATACAAACGAAGTACTATCGATTTTTCTTTTGGGACAATATTTCCACTTCAAATTGCATATGAACTTCTGATTTCTAATCAAGAAGGGATATTTATATTTGCATTGTAAAACTAATTTTAAGATGACGGTTAATATATTTTGATTTGGCAGACGTGTACGATCTAATCCAATCTTTCAGAGTCCAGCTTCCGTTATGTACTTCAACAAAGGAGTAAAGGCTGCAGAACAAACAGATTTAACCCCAAGAGAGGGGAAGGGATTTCCTATTCAGTTTGTTGACAAGAGTCCTCTACATCCATGGACATTGGGCGTCGTGACGGGGTTCCGATTCCTCTCAGCCAATAGCGTATTTTTTACCATCCGGAACCGTCCAATGATGACAGGAAACTTAAATGTCCTTCTTCTATTCAACTGCACTGCAATGAAAAGGGTTGTCAGAATTATTCGAAAACATAATGACGAATATTCTCCGTTGTATGGGACCTCTCCCCTGCTAGCAGAAGTGGTGACGTAGATGTATAATAAAAAACTATAAACAGCAAACCTCTTCATCTCCTTTCTTTCTCTTTCTGTCTCATCTTCGAGCTCTGATTCAATATGTCTTTATTCTTTCACATGGGAATCATGCCTGGGGCTGGAGGATGGTGATGATTCGTGATCCAGCAAGGTGAAGTGGGGAGACTGCTCTTCCTTCTCTCTCGTTTTGCTCATCCACTGTCATTTTGCTCACTGAGGCATGTGTGTTGCGCTCACCACTTTGTGCGCGGCTGCCACCCTACCTTTCCTTCCTCCCCCGAACTTGATCAAACAGCTGTAACCCTGGACGACAGCACCGCTCCCCTGCTTCAAATCCACTTCACCTTCTCCATTGTGTAATAACTACACAAGAGGGAACCCATTTTCCCACTCCTCGTCCCAATTTCTCCTTCTTTTATATTCCAGCGCCCCCTTCCCCTTCTTTTGGATTGTATTCAACAGTTCTGTAGCAAAAGACTCGCCCTCTGAGGCAAACATGTCTCTTTGTCGAGGGGATGTCGTTGATGCAACAACTGAACCAGTTTTTTTTTATAACAAAGACATGTCGTGTCATTGGATGTCGCCTGATTCAGAACACAATGCCGCAATAGCTCTAGCCAATGGGAGATTTATCTTAATTAAAAAGAAAAAGAGCAGCCCAATAAGATTGACAATAAGTAGAGGGTGCTACTGCCGACAGAAGTACAACTTTTGTTGAACGAGGACTTTTCAGAGATTTGCTATTCTATTGGGTGTTGTGCAGCTCAAGAGCCAATAGCGACTGGCAGAGCTGGCGGCTCTCCGACAAGTCGAAGACTTTTTAGAGTGCATTTGGAAAAACTGGTTTGTTTTTAGTCTCATGTTTAAATGATGTGCAGAGCTTGAGATATTGAACATAGAGAAGAGTTTTCGCATTTAATTGTTATAAAATGCTGTCATAAATTCCTAGTGCTCTACATGTTAGAAAGACGAATATGAAAAATCCTAGGTCACCCCGGGACACAATTCGCCATGTTGTGTTAATGCTTCAATATGGAAATACTTTGTCCTTTTCAGAAACAGCCGTGAATTAGTCCTATACGAGTCCCTGACTCGCTTTCGGCCTTGACCTCGATTTTTTATATCTTATTCATCCTTCAAACGCTTGCCTACACGCGGCTTAATATGGGAAAGTATAGAAATATAAACAAACATAAGACCTTTACTTATCGACTTAAGTGTCAATAAGAGTCACAACAGTTAGCTTGGGTGCTTTACTCTCTGCCAGCGCGATGTCCTTTTCTAATACTAAATTACTATTGTGGATAAATTATACATGGAAATGACCAAACATGTGCTGTAATACATAGGCAAAACACATCTATTATTGCTTACCTCCTGTATATAACAGAGGGCGTGTTTCTTGATTTTCGCCTCTCTTTGTTCCTTCTTTCCCTCATTTTTTACTTCCCCCGATTACCCCGTCCTTCCATTACCTCAAAAATGTACGCGAGTGCGCGTGACTCCAAGAGAACATGTAGGCAAATATTTCTGTTACATTGTATACTTTACTACAGTGTCTAGCCCAGGCTTTCTGTTTTCATATCCTTTGGACTTCGTAATCAATAAGAGACTGGATTATCCGAACATAAACAATTTTTGTAAAAGAAGAAGAAAAATGTATTATTGAACAGAAACATTTAAAAACCACAAACCTGGCTAGATAACTTTCATTTACTTCCATTACTAAGATCTACACTATATTTTTTAATGTTAGATTAATAAAACTCAAAGCTCTCTTTATTTTTTATGACGTAAACCATTGCTTAAAAAAAATATTTTTTGCATTTGAATGTGACAATTCAGGTCTAATATTTTTCGCTCGCTCCTGAACTCACGATTTAAGTTTTATTACTAATGAAATATTGTAGAAATAGAACGAATTATCAAAAGGTGTGATTGTAAGTTTTATTTTATGTTATTTTAACAATTATAAAACGACAGTAATAATAATATTATTAATAATATTGTCAACTATCTACTCTTAAAACAATCGAGTTCCCAAAAGGGGCCCTATAAATGCATAAATAAATTTAAACAACATCGCATTTAATAGCTATGTAAAAACACAATGTACATTTTCATACCTGTCATGGGAAAAAGTGGGTTAAAAACTACTACACACCTACTCGAAATGGAGTCTTTTTTTTTTTTGTCAATTATTAAGAAATGTCTTCAAGGTCTTTAGCATGAATGTCCGAATTGTTCCTTTATCGGTTCTCCTGGAAATAAAGAGTAGGCGACAAGAGCAATGTTACGTAAAACTTCCGTCTTCTTTGTTATTTTCATGTTTGGTTCGCTGAGGACTCGATCCGTTCCAAACCGCAAAGTAATGATCGTGTCCAGGAAAGTCACACATTACAAATGCAAATTGGCGGTAGGGATGGAGGAAATCGTGAGAGACCTGCGTCACAGCAGTAGATTGTGTGGGCAAGATATGATGTTAGGAGACTTACACTTTATTGTGGCGTGAGAAATGGAACCAAGCTTTTGGCCGCCACTAACACCACCATCTACTGTCCCTCATACAGAGGACACACACACACAAGCTTTATTGCTATTACACGTAATATATTATGCATTATTCAAGACTTGTAAAAGAAATAAGAAGAAAAACATGTTTTCTGTGGCCATTAAACTGCCCAAAGCGATATTTTTGACAGCCTTGGCGTTTTATGCTCCTGCACTGCTATTTTACAATTTTGTCCAAAGTGTAATATAGCAGAACGCCGATTCTAAAGAAAGTGTTCGGCAGATCCACAGAAAGATTCCTGCATTCACAGCGGCTTTTACCGTTTGGAAAATAAATAGGGCAAGAATTCTATTTTCCAATATAATGCTAATATTTTCTTGTTTTGGTATCTATGTTGTACACAGCGATCCAATGAACTACGAACCAACTTGCGGTGTTTTGCCTATATGCGAGAGCGGCACTCCTTGTCTGCGGGCGCGTGGAGGGGCGCTGATACGGTCGTTGTCCTTATCTTTTTAGCACGTCTTACAATCTCTGTAATTCACATTCAGTAATGCTAATTCTTTCCTAGCGGATATTTTGTTTAAATTCTTCCAGAACACGTGGTTTTTCTTGTATGCAGTACTTTTTAATTTATCCCAGAATTAAATTCGTAGGGGGTTAGGTGGGGGACTCAAGGCCACAATTCCTTACTAATAACTCTATCATTCTGAAACATTCTTTCAATCTCTCTCATGAGCTGTGGTGGATTCTGGTTGAAAAATGGCGAAATCACGCTCCTTAACGGTTAACCTCTAAAAATGGGGTGGGGGCAAAATTGTATTCACTTATGTGGGGGTATGATTTTACTTGGAAAAAAATACTTTCTCCGCTCATGGCACGATGTGTATATATATATTTTTTTTAATCATCGAGGGGGCTCTTCATGAACGAAATCATGTTTCCCAGCAATACAGTAATGAGTATTTTTCAATTTATTTTAATGATAATGGGCTGTATGTCCTGAAATTTTTACGCCACTCATAATAACAACTGAACTAAATCCTATCAAATCCTATCCTCATTGAGAGCTAGAAGCTAGCGTGACCTTGTTCCAATTCAACGGTCGGAAACATTGCACATGCTCATAGAAAAATACCTCAAGTTGGTTCATAGTTCACTGAATCGCTCCGTATTTAAAGGGGTACATACACCTTTAGGGACCAACGCATTTTTACTTAACACTTTCTGTACATTAATTTGAAATAAACTTTCAGCTTCATTTCTGTGATTTTTTTTTCCAAATCTATAAAATTGGCTGAGTTAGGCGTTAAAGCAATTTATAGTGCGATCACAGTTGTAACCTTTAAACCAACCCAAACCAAGCCGCTTTCCGAACTTGAGGACTTTTTAAGTTATTCATAACTTATTTCATACTGTCATTCTAGAAGTGTGAATGTTAACAGTGCGGTAAGCCTGCTACAAACCGGAAGTAATTGTTAGCTGTCTATTGCTGCTGTTTTTAAAAGTGAGGGCAAGATTTATTTATTCATTAATTTTGTATTTATTTGTGTATTATATTTTCTTGGGTAATTAAACCAAACAAAGATAAAAGGAAGGTATAATATTACAAGAAAAAACGTGAATATAAAAATAATAAATCATATCAAAATGCTGTTGAAAAAACAAGCTGAAATCTGCATATTAGAATTGAATCTATCATAATACAACAATCTACGAATTTATAGCTTGTTTTCTCAAAATTTTGTTTTTCAAAACTGTTCATATCAAAATTTCACCAGTTTTAAGGATTGTATGAAACTTTGCATAGACATTCTTCTTTTTCAGTAAACCTTCTCAACTTTATCTTACGCAAAACAAGTTTAAATGTTATAATGGGGGGGAAAAGTGTGTTTAAAATTAAAATATTATCTTCATAATTAAGAACTTATTAGAAAAGTTTTGTAAATGTATTTTTAATGAAAATCTAACAGAGGATATTTTAAAAATAATGATTTTAAATTTTAACAAAATATGAAAATAGGTTTTATTTAGTTATAACAAACTGAATTAAACATTAAATATAAACAAATTAATTTTAATATTTCTTATAAAATGGAGAAAACAATGCCAAAAACATACACATTTGTAAGTATGCTCCCTTAAGTAGGAGAAAGAACTTTAAGCAGAATGTTTGCTCAAGCGTAAACAGCTTAATGGTTAATAAGTAACGATACTTTAGTTCTCCGTTTATGAATGAGATTGGATAGATAAAATAGATGAAATTTCAAATAAATGCAAAACGTGTTGCAATCGTAACCGGCGTTTATCTAATGGAAAATCGATTACAAAGTAAGCGAAACAATAATCTAAAGAGCTTTTTTATTGCTATATCCAGTAACAAAGTTATAATATAAGCTTCCGTATTGCTTGCATTCTTTCAAGCACAAACCAACGAGCAAACTTTCGCTACATATGAAACACAACCTGGTGAGAGAAGGTGAACATTGCAGCATAACATTCACAATAGAACCAAAAGACAATAATCTTTATATACGATGTTCTAGGTCAGTAAATTCCTAGTGCGCATGTCACAAAACTGAGTTTACTACTTGTATTCTCCTTCGATTCTTATGCATAAACAAATGACATGATTTGAATATAAAAAGAGATCATTTATTGCTATTTTTTAAATAAATTAACAGCCATTAAGCACACATATACCATAAAATTCCTAATACTAATAATTATTGCCGGTTGTAAGCTTTCCGAAATATTTACTACTGTCGCTAAAGTCACCGAGTTGGTGCGGTTGGCGATTATATTGGCACTACCCGATCCTGTGAATTAAAGCCCACAAAGATTACAGCTATAATACAATTTGTAAGGCTAAATCGAATTCCCCAGAATAATTCTGACTAAACGGCCCTAGAAGTTCTAAATTCTGGAAAAAGTTAAAAACATTGAAAAATGTTACACCGAATAAATAATTAATACTGTTACTAAATCGGGTAATCCTTTCTTCGTTGTTGTTATTATTCTTTCAAGTTGTGTTAAGCTGTACTTGTGCGACAAAATTACTCCCAAGAAAATGCACACATAAACATTAACACTTTGTATTTATGCAGTGAATGAATGAATAGTGAATAGTGTTTAACATCCGTTTTTACTACAGAGGGACGACAGGCGATGGACACTGATGATACATGAGATTAAATGATATATTCGAAAAGGACTTATTTTTAAGGAAGGAAACGTTCCAGGCCTAAGTTTAGGGTGCCTTCCCGGCATTTTCCATTTATGAGGACTGAGGAAAACCTGGAAAAAACCTCAGTCAGGGAGGACGGTCCTGGCGGGATTCGAACCCCAGACCTCCCGCTCACGAGTCCGCGATTTAACGATCTCGGCCACCCGTGGCGGTTTATTTATGCAGTGAAATTTGTTCGTGTATAATATTTTATTTTACATATTAACTTTGTAGAACACCATTCACATCTCTTTATGACAATCTTCTCTCCATCCGCCAATTCGATTATTGGTAATAAGTGTCATATGGTAAAATTACTGTAAAGCACGGAACACACAATATGCGATTTTCACAAATCAGCCATTTACGGGAATTGTATAACTAAGTTACGCTCGTCAGCTCCTTAACCCCACTTTTTTGTAAAAACCGATAAAATTTAGAAACGTTATATTTCTCAGCTAAACCTAAAGTAGAGATTTAGGAGAAAAAGTATAGTATTAATTAATAGTGCATAAAAACTCTTGAATTCATTTAGTAACTACCAATAAACTATCTAAACCGAAAACTAGAGTAAAAAAAAAAAAACACAATTTATACACTTAATTACGGTGGTATTCCACATAATTACCCTTTCTTGGAATTTCACATCATTTTGAAAATAAAAATATATTTTCATTATAGCTAACGTTTTAATTAATGACTCTCTAACTTGCAAGTTTAACAGCTGTTCGTTAAATAAATTTGTTAGCTGCGGCGATAGCAACGTCACCAGATGGATTCTTTGAGAAGTGCACCCAGCTTGGAGCCGAATTTAGAAGCAATATCAAAAGCGGACAGAAGGTACAATATGTACATGGTCACACTAAGAGCCACGCTAGTTATACACGAACATAGATGTTAGAAATAGTATTTCGAGTCTTTAATAAAATAAGGAAATACAAAATACGAAAATTTAAAATAATTTAAATGAAAACTGTTAAAAATCACAACGTTGCAGAAAAATGATAAATTAGCTTTAGAATAACACATATTTAAGGAATTAAGTAATCTTACAGGAAAACAAAATTACTTATAGGTATAACCAAACAAACACATTAACTTGTACATAAACCCATTTCAAAACACTAATAACTAAGGGAGTTAGAAAATATACCGTACTGAATTTTATGTTTAGTTGACTTTAACAGGCATCAAATTTAGATCATGTTTGTTTAATTGATGAACCTACCTAAATACAAGAAAAACAGCAGATAACTGAAATAAATCTTAAAAAGAGGAAATTTTATAGTTACCCTACTATATAACACTAACAGTATTTATTGAATGCTTTATTTGGTAGAAAATGGCACGTGGAGTAAATGCTAAAACTTAAAAAAATATTTTATTTTATAAAATAATTTAGATGGGATTTTAACAGCTGGTAAACATAGTTCCATAACACACTTTTTTCTCCACAGCCATTTGAAGCCATCTTCTCCCTTCTATTGCATTCACTCACTATCTGTCTCAAAGGAAAGCGGGTCTAGCTGATTCAGATGAATATATTTTAGAATAATTCTCCTTTATCTTCTCAAAACGATAATTCATAGAGATTTTATTAAGAATGCAGTGGCCACAAGCTAGAAGGTATAAGGTTAGCTCGGAGGAAGACTGTTCCCCTCAAGGCAAAACATAACAAATAAACTGGCAAGAATAGACCAATGAGCGATTATACTTTTTACTTACTACATCTGTGTTTTGTTTGGTGTGAGAGATCTTGTTAAATGATGATATTTTCTGTAGCGCTTCATCAAAAAAGAATTCGAGAAAAATTCACAGCACTGAGTTTATTCTGAAAGAAGATACGTTCCTAAATGTATAAAAATATTTGAAAATACTAAAAAGTGTAAGAGATACAACATTTAAACCGGTGTTCTAATTATATATAGAAAATTCTAATAGATGCAAGATGTGTAACTAGCTAATATCTTTTGAATGAGACAAAATCAATACATCAGTTCAATGTTAACTTTCAAGGACTAAGCATAAGCGCCCTTGACAGATTATTATATAGGAATGAGCTTATCCATCCAGCACTTTCTTGGTCTACCAATGTTGTTACCTGTAAAGCTGAATTAGAACATTTGTTTCGGTATGATGATCCTTACATGCTATTGCAATGATTACCTAATTCTCTTAGTATCCTATATTTGTTTATTAATTAAATATTTCTAATTTTTTTCTGATTTTTTCATTTAATTTTTATGTAGAAGTCACTTGTTAGAAATTTCAATTCTGCTTTATTACAATTCGTTTGTACTTATTTAAAGACAAATAATAATTAAATGTAATTACTATATTGAAACAGTCATTTTTTTTGCTACAATAATGCAAAATTAAGGTATTTAAATTTGTTAACTTATTCTAAAAAGTTTCATTCAATTAGGATTGCATCTGAACTCATAAATAAAAAAATATTTAAAAATACATATATTAAAATTATAGTTTTTATTTATTTATTTATTTATTTTTTGCGGACTCCTAATTTTATATCATTTTTAGGTTTTCCTAAAATAATTTAGTTCTCAAATAGTCCGCATTTATTTTAAGATATTTCTTTAATTTCATCTATCAAATAAATACGATGTCATCGGTATATACATTAAACAAAGACGATAACAATCGACACCCCTGTCAAAAATATTAATTGTTACACTACTCTAATAGTTTAATGTAACTAAAAGATTACCAAAGAGTTCCTTAAAGTAAAAACAAACAAAAAGGTTTTTAATCATGTAAAAATATTCAGTGAAAAAAATACACGCACACCATAAATGGCATATAGTGAGAACAGTTTAAATGTCCCGATACATAGTTCATTCGTTTGGCGGTTTGATTGTGCGTTGTCATTGGCTTTTACTTGTGTACGCTCGCGGCGCTCATGCGCTTCACCATTTCTAAACTATACTAAATACAGAATTTGGTATTCATTATCCTTACAGTAGATGCTAGAAATGTTGCCCATTTTTTTCTGAAATACAATCCACATCTTCTTAGGAAATTATCACGGATACGCATGCGTTTCCCATCA
Source organism: Metallyticus violacea (assembly GCA_030762175.1). Taxonomy (NCBI): domain Eukaryota; kingdom Metazoa; phylum Arthropoda; class Insecta; order Mantodea; family Metallyticidae; genus Metallyticus; species Metallyticus violacea. Next base: position 56,800,175 of record CM060832.1, on the reverse strand, counting down.
CTTATGGAACTTACTTCGTTTAGAATATTTCTTTTAAATTCCTCCAGTGTGTGAGTGTTAGTTGAATAGTTAAACTCCTCCAATGATAAAAATTACTAATTGTAAAATCTGGGGAACAGAAGGGCTTTAATGGAGGCTCGTATTTCATTATGTTTTTCTTCTGTGAACACATGACGTCTCCGATTTTTTCCGGGCAAACACAGAATCAATTTCATTAAACTTATGTACTAACTTCAATGTGGCTTTTCGTGTTGAGACCTGGCTGCCAGGGAATTTATGCATAAATGTTGTATCGATCTGCCACACAACTTTCTGTATCTGATGTTTACCTTGAAGATAAACTTACAATCACAACTGAGTATTGCAAAATACCATTACATTATTTAATGAATTTTCACTGTCGACTTCACAACACAACTGCCCATCTCTGTAGAAATCCAGCTCGCAACTGACTGGAAGAGAGAATGACGCTCTTACTACACGTGACATTGACTCCTCTAATTTTACTTAATGTTCATTTATTGAGCATTGCCGTTATTAGATGCAGGATGCATTACAGGGATGGATTCTTATAATGGTGCTGCCGAAGATTTCCAGAGAGGAAAACTCGTCGCTTGATGCGACTTCCAATCAAATTGCTCACATATTCCAAATAAATCAGATCGAGCATCTTTGCCAAGCATAAGTTCTAACCACCTCATATAAGGAGGAGCATTGTCATACCTTAGCATAAAGTTGTTTGCTACTATCATTGCAAAAGAACGGAATATTTGTAAATATGTTCTCTGAGTAAGCGAAAAGAGGCTCGGTGCGGCACTCTATCCCCCAAAATAATCAAAGCCTATACTCCCCGAGAAGATAGAAAGAAGCTCCAGGCTTCCTCCATAATTTTGTCAAAGTTAAATCTGGATTGATCGTTGAGCAGACAATGTCTAACCAGTGTCTTGTCTGTTCAGGCGAGTTGATAGCGGACTCTCCAGTACTCACGGATGAGTTGTGGATCCCTTGCAGCTCCTTGTGAGATTTCATTGATAAACCTTCGGTCTAGCCATGTTCTCACTTGGAGAATGTCAAGATTATAAACTGATCATTCCTTGGTGCTTTTCAACAAGTCAATGATCAGAAAAAAACTGTTTAATTATTTATCTAGAAACTACCATTTATTGCTGTTGCCAGAGTCTTGTCCTTTTTGGGCCTGACAGTAGATTACTCATTATTTCTCTAAGTTCGTTAACCCTTCACAGCAAGTACCATCTCTCATTTTTTAAAAACACAGTCTCAGCTGAAATGCTGTAAAGCATTTACGTGTGTGAAGTTTGTCTAAATTTTTGTTCATAAATTTTGCGGATTAAAGACGATATTGAAGTTTCTCGTGCTTTACACAGCTTTCAGGTCGTTTTAATACATGCGATTTTGTTCTTAATAACATTTTTAATTTGTGCAGCAGTGCATCATTAATTTCGCCCATGCCTCCGCCTGTTTCTAAGTGGAAAAAGAATATATTACATAGCCAAAGACGTAAAGTTATACCACTTTATGAGAAAGAGGCAAGCATAAATACGAAATCTACTCACCAGAGTGCTATACGAACATTTAAAAGTTTAAGAAAGGATTTTAAAGCAACCTGGGTCTCAGTGAATCAGCATCCAGGATATTGATATATAGGGAACAAACACAAACTTTGACAAATGGAGTCTTCAAAAGAGACTTCAGACGAAATCACATGAGCCTTAATTAATTTTCATAGAAGTTACACCATCCTCAGAAGAATAATCAAAGACCTAGGTTTCAAGTGAAAAAAGACCAACTGAAGACAAACAGAACATTACTAATAGAAAAACAAGGCAAATTTAAACATAAGACTAGTCAATGACATTGGTGATGACAGTGACAATATCTCATTATTGAAGAACTGGATGCTACTTGATGTTACAATGCAATCATGTGTTAAAAATGTGACTGTTTCTCTGGCGAACCATTACTGTCACTGCACCGCGATGGACTTGGCAGGGCTTGCACAGTCCAAGAACTGGGGCGCTAGCTATAGCATTAATGTAACAAATTTAAAAATTCGCCTACTCTGCCCAAGGACCATCTGTTCTTCTTTCTAGATGGCACAAGAATAAGAAACTGTTCAGGAGCTGGTCTTTATGGATTATCTCAAAAGCAAATATCTTCGTAAGCCTTCAGGCAAAGATAATTGCACTTCTGACCTGCCTTAACTTCGGTGAGAAAGTAAGTATATTAATCAACGTAGATTTCATCATCAGGGCATAGAGGATAATAAAGTGACAGATAAACTGCCAAAGGAAGAATCTAAGGACCAGAACCCTTATGTGACATTAATAAGAAAACTACTAGAACCTCAAGTATATCACTGGCCCAAGAAAGAACTTCAGATAAGATGTAAGAACTTTCTCGGTCCTTAGCACCCAGGTTTACGACTTACTAAGTAGGAATAGGAAGCAAATTAGAAAAGCTGTTTGAACGATTGCTATACTGGGCATTGGGTATTTCGGAAACACCTACGGACGATAGGATTCTACCAAGCAACCTTCATACCGTATATTTGAAAGTATGATGAGATCTGAAATTAAATGTGTGCAAAAAGCTTGCGTCTCAAGCGTCAAAGTGTGTTAATACACGCTTCAATGTTAACCAATCAGCCAATAAAATATTTTGAGGTAGTGCTACAATTTTTGTTGCTCCAATTCTGCATCTCTGCTTCCTAAAAGTTCGCAGTTGTAACAAGTGCTACATATAACGTTCAGGGGAAGTGTGAAGTGGCGCGAAAATAGATCACGCAGCAAAGAGTTATACGATTGTAATAAAAAAATTAAAAAATTTAAAAAAACTTAGTGTGTTGTGCATATGAAGAATTCAGCTTCATTTTGACACTTAGAAGGTACAAAGGTTAAGTAGTTTTTGAATGTATTTGCATAAAATGACGGAAACTACCTAAGTAGAATGTAGGAAGTAACTCAACGGCAAAATGGAGCATGTTGAGGGTGGGAGACAGGTGTGGAGAGCTCTTTCACGCTTTACAATAGTCATTCCGCCCTCTTTCTCAACCCTTGAAAGCTAGGGGAGTTGGGAGAGCGTGACAGAGCAGACAATCCTGAATGTAGCAACTCTTAGTAGTGTTGTTGTTTCCAGCAGTATTGCTATTATTTATTTACTACGATACGGATAATGACATCCTGCCTTTGGGCATACGTGTCCACACGGCTAATTATTTCCTTCTTTCCGGTCATAGCTTGCTTACTGCACACCCACAGCGTTTCGTGCCGTGGCAGTCCAAGACGGCCGCCATTCCGGATGGCAGAAGGAAGTTATAAAACTGTTTAGTTGTCACTACTGCCCTCGCATTGCATGCGATGAGCATCAGATAACATTCGGGTCATGCTTCCTATCTTAAGACTAACATGCACTTTCGCACGACATCAACAACTACTTCTGTCTTATTATTTATTACTTATCAAACCACAAACCATGCAAAGAGCCTTGAAGAACTTAGCTATTTGTTGTGTTTATGAATTTCTTAAAAATTAACTAACATTCTAATTAAAATCTGATTAAGTGTTTAATCTGTCGCCATTCTGAAATTTTCTTCCGATAATTTGTAGACTGTGATAAAATGATAAAAGATTTATGACGCATTTGAATTTTGTATTAATTACTCCATCCAGAAATGAAACTGCATTCTATTTTTTCTAATAAAATTAAATTTCTAAAATAAAATGTGCCGTGTTCTGCTTAAAATATATATAAGGAAAAGATAAATAGATTACTGGAGCAATACAACTTCTGAAAACGTTCTTGTTGATGTCATTTGAGAATAACGTTAGAGGCATTTTTTACCCTTAAGTGTTGTAGTTCTTAGAAGAATCATAAATAGATGTAGATAGTAATCTAACTGTACGTCTGCGAGCTCACATTGGAATAATAATATTTTACCCACAGCTAAAGAGGCTGATATTGAATAGTCATAATTTTTCATTAGATATTTACTCTTTCAATCAGTGGGGTTTATCGTGAATAAAAATGTAACGTTGAAACTTACAAACAACCTAATTTACCCTCTATATGCTTGGAATATATATTGACCACGTTAGATTCTATCCTTACCCAGCGTTGAACTCTCCTTCATGACGCGACAGCCGTTTCGTAAATAGCTCTTGCTCATTAAGGTTATGCTAATTCTTACTTCCTTCTCTTGAATTAATCGGCCACCGGAAACTTAGGTACCGACCAAGATGGTCACCAGCCATTTCGATGACATGACTAATTAAACACGCCAGCAATAACAGTACACACTTGGCTGCCTCTTGAGAAACACTACAGCAGTATGCAAATTATTTCCAATGTTTGTTTTGCGTTCCTAAAACAATAGTAATGAATGAAATTCTTCTGTCGGTATCTTTCCTGTGGCATTGTGACATACATGCTATGGTTTCGGTTTTGAACAAGTCTTTAGTTTGTACACTTGTTCTCAACATGTATTTCATTAATCCATTGTTTAAAAGAAAATGAGATATATTAAAATATAAACAATTATAACAAATTTAGCAAATACAAATCCTCTTAACCTCTTTAATTTTCTATCTGTGCCTGTTTTATATTTTTAAGTAAACTTATCTGACGATAAAGTTGTACAATCGGTTCTGGTAGTGTAATGGTAACCACATTTGTCTCCTAAACCCAAGATCGCGGGTTCATACTTGGCCAGGATGGATGGAATTTTTCGGGCGTAAAAGTCCCAAATCCTTTGGAAGGGAAGTAAAACCGTGGGTTCCATGTCGTACATTTACGGCACGAAAAAGAAACTCAATCCTGAAAGAAGAGGTCTCTGAGCAAAATTTGTCGGCCGTTTCACGCCCTGAATAGAATGTGACGCTGATGACCTCAGATGTTAAAGAGCATCCATAAATAAACCAAATTAAAAATAAAGTAGTTGTTAATAACAAAATTCTTGTTAGCAATCTCCAATAGCATTCGTTAAATTCGATTAATATTGTCTAAGAAGACGTTTTTAATAATAATTCACTATTTTTAAAGGACAATCTTATATACTAGACGATTATTTTACAAGTAATGCTGGTAATTTACATATACATGAAAGTGAACATATGTGAAACTGAATGGAAAAAGACCTTCACCTAAAAGAGATATTTTAAAGCTTTATAACAATTATTGTATTTTTTATAATTATAAATCATCATTAAGAAAACATAAAGACAAAATCTGTCTACAGGCAACAACAACAACAACAAAAAACTAAAGAAAGAAAAACGAAAGCAATAGCTGTGAAAAGTAGGAAAAGTCACGACATATCTAAGACATTTTTATAGAAAAAAAAAGGAGAAAATATAATGGGAATTCACACATTATATCTAAATGTCTATTAAGCATTATATGCTCACCAATAGCTTTTATCTGAATCTGTTTAAAAACTACATTACTTCAAATATATATCTCTCTCATATTATACAATATAAGTTTATTCCAGATCGTTTGAGAATATTTCAATACAACTAAACTTTAATAAAATTATTTTGCTTAACAATATGGTGTCTTGCCTTCACAAAATAAAGAAAAACTAAGTCAATGTGCTAGATCAATTATAAATATGAATAGGTAAACTTTTAATTAGATATCATCATTATTTTTTCTTAATTTCTGTTTATTAACGGAGGGGATGAAAGAAAAAAAATTCTGTGGTGGAGTATGAAAAATAAACCTTCAGTTCGGAAAAATAATATTTCATCAGTTGAGTTCAGATGTCTGGAAGGACTTCAATTTTTAAAACGCTAAACATTTTATCTTAGAGCGTATTATAAAATTTATTTAAAACTTAGATTTTGAAATTAATAACACTAGTGACGGGACATTTGTTACCAGGGATGCGAAGCTTTTAATACTCCTCATAACAACGAAGGACTAAAGAGACTTTGAAGAATTCTTGATGAAAATGAGCTCACAAATAAGCCCGGAGTTCACAACGCTTAAAGTTACCTGGCATTCACCTTTTCATTGTAAAGAAAAAACCTACGGAAAAAAACCTTCAATCAAACAATTGACCTTATAGGATTCAAACCCGGGACCTCCGGCTTTTGCTGGCAAACAAGTTGACCAGCAATCACAAACTCTAACCCCTCCCTTTGACACCATGTACCCTAGCTTGCGTTAAGATTATGCTGACATTTTCTTTACTAAGTTATTTTTATCTCTAGTTCTCACACTGCTAGTGTTATGATTTATTAAAGTTGTTAATTTTAGCCTACACTTATAAAATTTGCAGAATGAATTTTGGTATAATTATTTGTCCTGTTATTTTTCTATGTTTTCAATATGATGAAAGTTTAATTTGTATTATTATTGTTAATTATAAATTAATAAACTATATTAGTCACTAAAATTGCATCGTTCGATCATTGTCAATTAGATATGATAACAGTTCTTACTTTCCTGAACCATTCCAGTCCTTTGTTGCTGATTGGTATTTTGTAGACAGGGTCCAGCAACAGTATTTTCCCTCCGGAGTTCATCTATTTTGGCATTTTCCTTTGATTTTGTCTATTGTGGCGCTCAGATGGTCTACTGTATTTTAAAATTATATAATACTTTCTTTCGTGTTTTGAACACACATTTTCTCAGCTATAAAAGCTCAATTCTTTATTTATAGACACTCTAAAAGCTCAATTCACACCACAATGGCGTTATAGGTAAAATTGCAGACAATGTAATAAATCACGTAAAAAACTCGTCATATTTAAATACATATTCTAATAATAATGAATATAACGTACATTTTTTGCATACTATTGAAATACATTATGACCTAAAACTTTATAAGGAAATCAAAGGTGAACTGCACAGATATTTAAGTGCATTTTGCTTTATTGTAGCAACATCAATTGATGTATCATTTAATTAAAAATTTGAAGTACCATCTACATGAAATTCAAAATTCAATTTTCTTGCTGTTCTCTTAAGATATTTTTTCTTTGTAGTTTCTCAGGTAAAATGTACAAATTAATTATCCTAAATATTTTAATATAAAATTCAATTACTAAGTTTATATGTGATTATTTTATAAAATAAAAGTTTAATAATAATGTAATAGAAAATTCAATAAACATTATCTGTATGTATTTGCATCACTAATAAAGTTTTTTTTTTTTTAAACACGCACCCACTAATCGTCATTGAATTTGCAGCAGAAACATTCATAAGAATGCTGTACTAATTTTCTGAACTAAGTCAATGAAGTTGATCTAATCATTTCTTCCACTGTTCTTGGATTCATGCATTAAACAATATTTTCTTTTTCTTCTTCACACTGACAAGATCAGGATTTTCATGTAAGTCAAGACAATAGAACATAGGAATCTGCTTCTTTTGCGAATTTATCTTAAAATGGAATTAATCATTTAACTAAATCCTTTTAGGATTCTTCAGGCAGCAACAGTTTCTGGCATTTCTGATCCTCAAACTAAAACAAACTGTGTCTAATTTTTTTATAAATTTAACCCTTAGGAATGGTGAGGGACACTGGCAGGAATATTAAGCGCTATTTTTATCATTTTCACTTTACAATTCACTTTCTTCTCAACATGAACTGAAATGTGTATCCGCTCATTCTCATATCGCGATATAAATTTTCATCTTTACAATTCAGAAAAGTGCGGTGCTACTGTGTAAAGGAAGAAATTGGTTTTAAAGCGGAAAATTATATGAAACCCGTTGCTTTATTGAAATATGAGTCCTTCTCTTGGAATCTAATAACAGAGTTTACAGAGGGCTTGGCGTATATATTGCGACTAATGGGCTTAATAGAATGGGATGGATGATAAGGATAATGGGGGAGGAGTTTAAAGCTGGTGCAGTATACCATAACCTGACAAAATATTATTGGTTGCATCGCGGTCCCAGTGCCCATGGTACTTAATTGACTTGTTGGTCCCCGGACCACGTGACGCATAGAACGAGAGCGAAATTCTCCCGTACGTCATACGAGCATCGTCTCCCCTTCGGGCAGGATGGGGACCCGGAGTATTGGCGCCATCCCCACCCCCATTCTCTCCGGAATTTCCCGTTGCCTGGTCTCTCTCACTCTATCTCCCTGCCAGGTTCAGCTGCTCCGGGAGTTTGACTTTTTTAAAAATTGATTTATTGGGAAGTGCCTCTGGGCCTAAAGGCTTGGGCTTTGACCATTTTTTGTTCACTTGGTAGCTTCTGGGATGTAAATTAGCTTTTGTTCCACCCCTTCCATCCTCCTCAACCCCGTTCTGTCGGATATTTCGTCTGCTCTCTGGAGTATGCAAGCCGCCAAACAGTAAAAATATCGGAGGGTTAGCAAGAGGAAGATGATGACGGTATGCGCCCTTCACCACGGCCAGTTTTCTCTCGAAACAGCAGACAGGGACAAAAGCGATGCGATTTCAGTTAACCCAAACAACTGTGCTCAGTACGGAAATGCGATATATGGAAGAGTGAGCAATAGCTCGTTTGCAGGTAAAGTACACAGTGAAAAACTTGGTGCAGTCTTATTCTTAGGGCCTCTACTTAAGCTTGGAAGACAGACATTAGCTTTCAGACGCAGTAGTTTTACTAGACAATATATGAAGATAGCCCACGAAGAAAATAGTGATGAAGCAGAATAAATTTCAAAGGTAGCAGTCAACTAATGAAATCTATGATTTGAAATGTTTGCCTTATTTCCCTGTGTGCAAAGTCATCCTTACAGGTACCGCCAGAGTGACCGAGATTGTTAAGGCGCGAACTCTGGAGCACTCAATTCCCGCCAGGACCGTCCTCCTTGACTCAGGTTTTCTCCAAGTTTTTCACAGTCCTCATAAATGGCAAGTGCAAGGAAGGTACCCTAAACTTAGGCCTAGAACGTTTCCTTCCTTAAAAATAAATCCTTTCCCAATATATAATTTCATCTCATGTATCGTCAGTGCCCACCACCTGTGGTGCCTCAGTAGTAAAAACGGACGTCACCATTAAAAAAGGTCCTTACGTTAGCAATTACTGCATTTTTCTGACTCTTCAAAAGAAAAAACTATTAGTCCTTTCCTCTGTAGTAATGCATTGAATTAAAATTTACTGCTTAGTCTCATATATCTTAATTTAAAAAAAAAAAAAAGACAAATTTAGATAATGGGCGGAAGTTTATAACAAATTTTGATTACTTTTTAGATTTCATCCTCTCACTCCTGTCATTACACTTTGACAAATGACACCCCAATTTTATGATGCTTAAATTTTAAAGAGGATTCAATTGTTATCGCATCTTTTGTCTTCTATCCTTGCCTAGCAACCTGAAATGTTGCAGTTTGAATTTGGATAAAATAAAATAATAAAAAAAAATCTCGGATAGCTGTAAAATTTACTTTGAACAATATTATAATTATTAATATAACTAATACCATGAATTTCCGAACTTCTGACTAAACTACTTATATTATGTTCTTTTCGTGGAGTGTAGGTTATTTTGTAACAATAATAACAATTTAAGTCGCCAGACAACAATATAAAACAAACAAAAATTTTAAATTCAAGCACCATAAGGTAGAGGTGTTATTTTAAATTTGAAAGGGGGGTGGCTAGAAGTGAGGGGATTAAATCTAAATACACTCTTCTCTGAATATCTCTCTTGACATTTCTTGTATTTTAGCCAACTGATAAGAAATAAAACTTACCTTAAAACTAACCTCATAGTGTAATTTGAGAAAGATGTCCCTTATATTGTTTTGTTTTTTTTTCCTTCATTGGTATGATAAGAAATATAACATTTGAGCATGTCTTAAATTCCCTGTGTATTTAAACTAATATTTTGCATTTTATTATATAAATGACATTATATTTTTAAAAATATTTACGCTAAATTCCATTACATTTCTCCTTAGTATGTAATTCGGAAAATTATAATTCTGGTTTATTAAAGAGTACAAGCTAAGGGGCACCTAAGTCATTTCACTTGATCTGGTGCAATTAATTTGCTACAATCGATAACATAAGTTAGAAAAAATTACTTCCATAGTTAAGATTCTCTAAAAAAAGTGTAAGGCTCAAGAATCCTTTCTGCCTCATCAGAAGAGGGTTGGGGTGGGTTTCTAATAAACGATGGTCAAGATAATATGTTTCAAACTGTTGATTGAACAAACATCTTGTGTTACTTCAAGATCATTTCCTGTCGCTAGAAGCCAAGGAGAACCTGTTGTCTGCTATGGGATCGCAATTCTCACATGTTTCTCACAGTTGAGGCCCGAACGTGAGCCGCGACATTATGTACACGTCCCTGAACATGCTACCGTCGAACAAGTGAAGTGCTAACACGATTTGCAAACACGGATCACTTAGGAACGCGAATTTACCTACTTGTTTGGTTTCTATTGATTTCTACTTCAAGCTGCGTACATCACTGGAATTTTTCTCTCTCCTTTAAGCTCAAATTTCCAAATGTATTTTAGTTCTCATTCAGAGAAAAGAAATTTAAAGAAATGCTCGTACCAAAAAATATTTTGCATCAGCATCACTAACAAGGGAGCTATTTAGGTTGGACCAAATCGATTTCAATTAAATTTCGTAGCATGATCCAAAAGATAAACCAAATGTAATGGTAATATAAATTTATGAAATTAATAATAACTTTATGATAGCCGACAAACTCAGTCAGTATTGATATTTTATGGCCTTGTTTGTGCCGTACAGATTGTTATACGAAAGGCAGTGAACGTAAATTTTTAAAAATTAATACGGTATCCATTTAGAGAAAAATATGATGAAAACTATTAAAAGCAATGAACATTTTAATATACTATAGGCTACAATTAAAATTACAACATGGAACCAGATGTTGAAGACCGTTCGCGACCGTTCTTGAAAATATAGTGGCAAAAATACTACAACGTCTTGAATGAAAACATTCAAACGACATCGAATTCGATATGACAATTACAACAATTTCAGGAGGGCTATAGGTAGAAGCCGTTCTATCTGTCCTGCTAATTGCAAATGAAAAGCATATTAGTTAATATTTTTTTCGCTCTCTTTTGAAAAGTGCTCCCTTTTCTTTAAACATGTTTAACATTACTGGAATGTCTGACATGAACCGGCAACATAGGGATAGTCATACATTTCCAAAAAGTATTCGATTTAGAAATCAGAAGACGCTACCTTACTATTAACTTTCGCATTGCCTTACGCCGCTAGGCTGCGAACCTTAACCTAACTAGCACGGGTGTTACAGCGAGTGACAAATACATGCCGCTAAGCGGAAGACAATGCCAATTTGAAGATTGTAGAATGAGCTTCTCTATAGGAAAATATGGATGAGTTTTTTTTTATAACAATTAAATTCTGTAGCACCATGCATAAATCCTACACAAAACAAATAGCATATAACGTTAGCAGAGTTGCAGTCTCTTGTGGAAAGATATACGCCTTCTTCTATTGTGGAAAATCTGTACCTCTTACATGATTCGTGACTGCGAGGTGGAAAATGAGATAAAATAGAAACGCCATTATTGCAGAAGTTTAACAGTTTGAAGTTATGAGACTCGTGCTTGGTGTCAAATAATTTATTATGAAATCTCACGTGTCCACTTATTTTAGAGGCCGCGAGCCCCATTTAATACAGTGCCGAAAGTGAAGATGACAAAAATAAAATGTATTGGAGTTCCAATAGTTATGCATCAATTCCACAGAAACGCCCTAAAGTATACAGCTATGATACAGAAACTTACAAAAATTTATTTTTCCGTACTAAAAAGAAAACATCGAATTCGTGATCAGGATTGTTATAGCTGGTGGCAGCCCAAGTTGCATTGAAATCTACAGCCAACAATTAAATTTATAGTAGTAGTAATTTGCGGCAAAATGATAATTGCATTAAAATTCAGGGTGGCTTAATTGATGATTCTATCATGTTTTATTAAGATCGGTCTGCTGCAACTAAACAAAAAGAAGCAGAATTGAAGTTATACAAAGGTATTTTGCATTACTACATGGCTATATAGTTCTCAACTCTAAAATTAAAAGCAATAAAATAGAGATAATACGAGCCTATATCAAGCGAGAATTTAAAGATTTTAAAAATCCTTCAGGAAGGAAAAATGTTTTAAATATAAGATTGGACAGTTGAAGAAATCTTGAGACGCGAGCAAGCTTTTTAGGGCTTGATTATAATAGTCCTCAATTTGGTATATAAACACAACAGTCATAGACAAGCGTACAGAACCAACCCCAGTGTTTTCATCGTATTTTAATTTTTAGGAAATACTGATATTAAGTGTTTGTAGTTTCTGTTTGTCTAAGATAATGTTCATGAATGTTTATATGTCCAGGGAATGATTTAACAGCCCATTTTTATATTTCTCAACCTAGCAAAGATCTTAAAAAGTGTCCGCTATATTTTCTCAAACTGCTATAAATAAATTTCAAAGAGAGTTACTCCAACATTGGAGGATTGTGATCAATGATCATGTTTCTTGCTCAAGTACGACTGTAACATAATAGGATCACAATATTTCAGTTTTCACATTCTATAGACCGAATCTAATCTCGGGTAGATAAACATTTTAAAGCAATCAGAATTAAATACTTCATGAAAGTGTTTGGTAAAATTTGGCATCTACCTAAATACAAATCAATTTTATTGCAACACAAACTCTTCTGCATTTTGTTCATTTTCAACTCGTCGTTTTGATTTCTGATTACTCATTATTGATATGAGCTCCTCATCGAACGAGTTTAACCACAGTTCTATTTTGGCAAATGAATGAAAATAAAAAATATCAGGCGCAGGTTTAAGAAAACAAACCCGACTGAAATTAACCAAATAGCAAGCCGCATGAGGTAATTTATGAAAAAAGCATGTGACATGGATCGACGCAATGAACTTCATTTGTTGTGCAAACATAATTACTATCGGACCTTTTAAACCTGTGGCTACAATGACCACTTAATGATTAATGGCTCTTTTCCGTCATATTTATCATAGCTATTTATAAATGATGAGTGATCGCGCTGCATGCCCAGGCGGATGTTTGTACAGTAATAACAATTGAACAGCGGAGAGCTAACGACTACAGCGCTCGCAGCGTCTGACTGGAGACATTAGCCTCATACCCCAACGTACATATGAACAAGTATCACTGCAGAATTTTGTCATGAAAGCAATACATCACGTGGTTCTGTAATAATTAATACAACCTACTTATAGGGAGTTTTGTGAACAATGGGGAAACATTAAACATTTTAAACCTTTCGTAAATACAATGGATACCCATGCCGCCATTTTGTTATGTTTATAACAAGAATACAACTGTGATGGGCATTTCTTTAGTAGTAACTTTGATAAGTGTAAGTATGTGCGTTGTTTAATGTGCCAAGGTAAGTGACTGACTCTCTGTACTACTGTAGTTTCCAATAATGTCGCAATAGGCCCTAACTAGTTGAAGTTTTATAGTGCAAGCAGCGAATCAACTTAACCTAGAAATGAATTCCGTATTGTCTTTCGCCATGAATAAAAGTGGCAATCTCTGGGTAGTTTAAATATTATATATTACAAAGTATTTGTCGTTCTAAAAACATTGTTCTTATTTCAGATAATGCCACTCTATAAAATAAAAGACTTCAGTGGAAGTCCGTGGGTCAGGTCTTAAATCAGTTATATATCGGGTAATATCTGTTCTGAATGCCTCGGTACTGCTATATATTTAATGTTTACTAGACCAAATTGAAATAAAAATGAGAAAATAGCAGATATTGAACTTAAGACAGTACTAATACGAGCTAGAAAAGATTGGTTAAAATCCTATCATCATGAAACAACGCCGAACCAAATGAAAATGCAGCCCAGAGAGAAATTCGGAAAAAAAAATGGTCCTGCAGTAGAAGAATTGCTGATTTATAAAACATATTTCTGTGAAATTTGTGTGGATACAAAGGGAAAAAGCAATTTGTTTCAGGCGTTATTTTTTATGTTGGTAACATCCAAACAAAACAGTAATTAGACTATTGCTTTTGCATAAAGATGAACACGTTCACATAAAAAAAACTGAAACATTAAATTGCATAATTCATTTATTTATTGACTTTTATATTTATTTATACCATTTTAAAATGCACCATGCATTTACCTTTTGGGCTAAATAGAGTCATTTAATAATATAATTCCGTTTTTCAAAGCCATATAGCGCAATAGTGTTTTATTATATTTTTTAAAACCTAAATTATTCAAATCATTCCGCTCTACTCTACAAATCTGATGGCATTCCAGAACTAATAAACAGCATTTTGTATCCTGTGCTGCAAACCAGTAGGCCAGTATTCTCCTCCTGACACACATTTAATACTTAACGACCATTATATCTATACAATCTCTATCTATTAACATAGTAGCAAGCATTTTTAAAATATATACAGGCTTAAGCGACAGTTACTATCGTAATCGTAACAGTAACAACAATAATATAATTGAAAACGCCCTATTTCATTTTATTATACCATAAAACTTTGGTTAAAAGTACAAATTTGGTTTTGCATTTTGAGTTTCATTACCATCTAGATAATCTAATCCCGGAGTGGATTACAAGCAAATGCAGTAACAGCGTTGCATGTTTTAATTGAAATAAATATGAAAATTAGATAGTCTTTGTCTTGGAAAAGAGAATTGCTTATGAAGAATCAAACAGGATTAAAAGTGTACAAAAGAAGTTTGTTGATATATGATATGATGTAAATTTTTCTGCTTTTATTAACAATACGTTACTTACATCAATTAAGAATATTTGTGGATACAATTTTCAATATTTTTAAGTAAAATTGAATCATAAACCTCGAAATTGTCTACAAAACAGTCAGCTTTTTGTCCCTTCCGAGTACTAATTTTTCATTGTTATTAATGAGTTAGAGGTAAGAGTGCTCATAAATAATAATAATAATAATAATAATAATAATAATTTTTATTATTATTATTATTATTATTATTATTATTATTATTATTATTATTATTATTATTATTATTATTGCCTATTGCCGTTTTAACCACAGCATTGGTAAGCATTTAATTTGGCTGTACTTCTATCAAATAATACAGTCACTTGAATGGTTTTGTGCTGTAACTAGGAACTGTCTCTGGTGTCTGTGATTTTTTTAAATATGTATGAACTACTAGCTGTTAATTGACTTCGATATGACTCTCGAATGTTGACATGGTTATTAATTATATCATTGGGTGTATGTTTTCCCTCAAGCTCCATGTATTTATAGTATATTTTGGAAAGGTGGAAGAGCGTATTGCATCTATATTGCAGGATTTTGGTATGACTACACTATGGTTATAATGAATGTCGTTTTGCATTTATTTTCTAGTACTACCACGTCTAAATTGTTGGGCAACATTCTAGCAAATTTATAATGGTTTGTTTTAAAATTTTCAATTTCTACTCTTATGTTTTGGAATGAAGATGTCCTTTTACCGATTATTATAATGTATGTAAATTAGATAACTGAAGTAGATGCAAATCTGCATACCTTGTGATTATCCTAACTTTAAGACGAAACTTCTATCGATTGTATGAAAAAATGGAAGTAAGGTAGGTATAGTTTTTCTTGCTTTCGAACTAAGCGAGGATATAAATAAACGTTGACCAAGAGGGGTTTGAAATCTCAAGTAAAAACAATTAGCTCATAGAAAGCAAAGATCTGGTATTAATTCTTAGAGAATACAGAGACATAATTAGATTCCAGCACAACATAGAAGTTAATCGCTTCGAACAAGCATTGCAATTTCCAGATTAAATTGTTACTATGCAATATTTATCCTTTAAGAACTCGTATATTAAAAGTTTCAGATAAAAACATATAACTGTTTATTGCAATCCATACCAAGATTATAAATATATACTTTCAACAATTTTCTTAAGAAGTTCAGACCATAACTTAGATTTTAGAGATAAATACATCCACTTTCTGGTATGATAAGGATTATAGTACCATAAACTTCGAGCTTACAAGAAAGTAATGCTATTCAATCAAGTAAATGTAGTATGTAAACAAAAACTTTCTTTTTCGATTCTGTATTTGTCACATGCAAATGTCTTGCATTTTGTTAATTACTATCTCTATGAATAGTATTAATCATTCTGTGTGCTCTAAATGCAACTTTAGCATTAACAGCTGCACGGCATCTATGAAAGTTGTTATTAACACGTGAAATGATTTATTACATTATGAAAAATAAAGGGATATATTTCTAAAGTATTCAATGAAAAATTTAAGAAAAAAAACTAAAACCTGTACTGAATCAATTATTATATAGGAGAGTATTTTGCCATGGCTTTATGATATAGAAAAGATACAACTGTTCGTAAATGCAGCAGCAAAATTAACAAATTGCAGCAAAGAAGAATCACTCGTGTATTAAAAAACAGTATTTTGGACGTATGACTATTGACTGTAAAAGATAATGCTAGTAATCCAAGTACTTCGCAGGTATTCCAAATGTATCACATGTTTATACGTATGCCGTTACACAATTTGTAGCAGAGCTGAGCTCGCTGATAATGAGGTTTGAGCTAAAAGGTCGGAAGAGACTGAAAATGTATGCCCAGGCTAGCAATTTTGATCCCAATACCTACCCTTGTGTCCTTTTTACGTAACTGAAAAGAAAACAATGTTTGCTCACAATCACACACGCAGACCGTCTAGAACAAAGAGTTAAATACCTGACTTTGTTACTGTGACTGACTCTTCCGCCCTACCTTCGTCCTGCAAGGCCATGTTCTTCTGGTGACACCGTTCCTGCTCGTCGCCACTGTAACACCGGCGCTCCAACATAACCTTCCCTCTGCAGAATGGAATGACAAGTGATACCACTTTCTTAGTAGCAGGCACGGCGGAGCAGCAGTCTATTGTTTGCTGTGATATCCGCGACGTGATTGGTTAGAAGAGAGAAAGAGAGAGAGAGATTTTGGGGAGGCAAGACGAAGGTCGGTCGCTGTGCTCGCCGCCAGGTGGCTGTAGGATGGCCGGTGGCTGCTGATTTATTCCCCCTGAAGCTGCCCCGCCTTCTCCCTGCCTCGCCGACTCCTATGCTTGTACTATACCTAAGAGATTAGCTGGAAACAAAAGTAGTAACTGCAACTGCTGTTTCATCCTGTGTTTAAAACGAAACTATGGCGTCTACTGAAGGTTTGGGCTCCAGCGATTTGTTTCTTTCCCTGCTCTTCCGCCGTTGTTGCATATGCGAGTTCTATTAATACTCAAAAGAAGTAATTCCACTAAATAGTTTTAAAAACTCATGTTCGCTACCTTACCGAGGTAGATGGTTCGGGTGGTTACGCTTGAGAGGGGTCTCGCTTCAAACCTCTTGGGTTTTACCTGGTCATTTAGGTGAATGTTGGGATAACTTGTTTTCCTTTCCACGAATATCCGTCCTCCCATTTTACATCATTTCATTCCGTTGGTTCTGGGTCGAAAAAGCCAGGTGTGATGGTATTTTGCGCTTTGGAAAATCTACCCCGGTATCTGGTACGGAAATGGCGTTTTAAGCGACTCGGACTGCATGGAGAGGGGGGAGTTACACCGGGGTGTTCTATCTAGAAACAATGCAGCGACCCCCGTGCTTCACCCCCTCTCATCCCATCCTCCCCGAAGATGTCCTCGCTGCCGGCATAGGCCCAAACAGTCAGTTTGTTAAGCAAGGCTAAGTACCGAATATCCTACTACGTCCTTAAAAGTACGATCAATCAACGTTCATTCGGTACCAACTGATAAGGGCTAATGCCACTGTTGTCTTTTTGTCTTTTGCTTTCACTTCTTCGCCAATCCCTTAAAAAAGCCTTAACTCTTCACTCATATTCTTGTTGTAGGCCACATTCTACAAAATTAAACACCCTGTGTTAACGAACTATACCGTATACTTTCCGAAATTGTAAAGAATCTTATACAAGTTACTTGAGATAGGGAACCTATGGTCCACGAAGCAAAATAACGCAATTTATGGTGATAAAGAAGTAGATGCTGATAAGTGAATGTTGAAACGAAATATGTATTTAAGCTTGCATCGCGAGCGAGCAAGTCCCAATTTTTAATAGTTCATCGTTGACTTTTCAAGATTTGTAAAAATCTATAAAATCGAGTACTAATCATATCACTGAACAACAGTTAACTGGTTTATCGGATTATGTAATTCAGTGTACAAATAGCACCGATTCTGTGATCTAATGTACTATACGGCCACAGACTGTGGTGTTGAAGATCGTAGAATTTGGTCCTATAGGGTAAGTATTTTTATGGTGAAGATGCTTATACATAAGATGTAAAAGAAAAACAGTAATTAGCAAAACTCGAATGCAACGATCCGCTTTTATTTTCCCCCAGCATCGAAGCGACTATTTCAAAAAGAGACTTAATGCCAAAACTTTGAAATTTGAATAGGCAGATTATAGATTTCCCATTTCAAATTGGTTTTCTAGGATACCTCTACAATCTCTGAAATTATTGCGATATTGTTTGTTAACACCATGTAAAGATACGTGTTCTAAATTGTTTTATTAGTCACTATTTTAAATCTAAGGTGGTTCATATTTAATTTTGTTACTTATAGATATTTGAACTTATATTTTATTATGCATTTTGCAAATTCAATAGTAAGTTAGTTCAAACAGACATTTGGGTTACTAAAACAACTAAATATCAAAAGTATATTACTGTTATACTATAATTACATATGCATCTATAGGTGTCTATGTATAATATAAACAAGATAACAAGAATAAGGTGCTTAGAAATAATAACTCTGACTAACTTTCTGCGTGTGAAGAACACTATGTAGTTGTCCAGAAATTGCGTAATTTGTGATGTTTTATTTATTTATTTTTGTTGTTTTGATTGCATTAGTCTTCTCGCGACGTCTATAGATTAGACTTAAATACTGTAGGTGTAAGTCTATGGGGATGGATGAAATGAATTAATGATGATGCAAATGAGCTCGGAGTCCTTGGCGTCTTAAAAGCTAAGTGGCATTCACCTTCTTGGGCAAGGAAAAACCCCGAAAAGAATTTCGACAGTTTTAACGGACCGGAATTGGAACCCAGGACCTACAGATTAATAGTCGCAAACACCACCATTAGACCACGGAAGCGATCTCATTGTTATTGTTATATGAAATTGTTATGTATTACAAAACGACCAAGTACTTATCCAACTTTCGTGTTTCCGTTCTTGCAAATATCTTTCCCATAAATATTTATCATTTATTTTCTCTTTATTTAAAATTATAAATAATTTGCGAATAAAAATCTATAAAGAATTATGTCATTTTTAGTATTTTAGTATCTTTTAAATATAACGAAATAAATCTGAAATGCTCTTTAAGAAAATGCTTGTTTTTTGAGTGATATATAATTTGAAAGAAAAAAAAGTTACTATTATATATAAGTACTAAGAGACAACCAAATTTAAATTTTGTAATTTTTTTAATCTCGCATTTTATATATTTGTATGTGTAGATACAATATATGGCTTACTCCCCTTTTATAATATTAGCCAGTAAATGTCCTCACGTATTTTCACCATTGTAATGTTTACTGCGACATTATAGCATTGATGAATGTAATTTTAATATTCTGAGCAGTTATTTAACCTTACTGTACTAATTTTGCTCTTTCGTATACTACCTATTGTTTATTTTATACTTCATTTTATTTATTTCAATTAAATGACGGGAATCATTAGAGAAAGAAATTATATATTTCACTTTTTTTTTGCTCTTATTCAATCAACTATACTTCGGTTTGTAACTTATTTTTTCTTTTTAGCCACAAACACAATATTAACACGAGGCTCTTTGTTAGAATCCTCTGTTATTTGCTTAGCAAACTTTAATATGCTACATACTGCTTTACAGTAAAGTGATCCATCTGTAATTATTGTAATCTTCTCAGCCTCCTTTTTCTTAAATTTGTTAATGGCAGCCGAAAGTCAAATTGCTAGAGTGGATGATATAAAACCATTCCATTTTGTTTTAGTGTTGCTGTTTTGCTGAGTGTAACAAAAATGTTTAATATTTTATGGCAAGCCAGTGCTTGATATAGATATATTAAGTTAATTTCAAGTTAGTCTGATATTAGGTCATAGCTATCTTTCAATACCGAAGTAAATGTTTACCAGTTGGTCGGCCTGCGCCATAAAATTAATGAAAGCAGGGATGTTTTCAACTTCATTGTAGTCTTTAAGATATAAACAATTACATGATAATCGTACATTTTTACAATAGTTATAACACAAATTTTATGTTAACTGTATATTATTTGTCCCACAATCATTACACGGTCTAAATATGTTACATTCATAACGGTACTTATTATTTTGTAGAATCAGCGTGTAATAGTCGATAGCTCAATTTATAAAACAAATTGGGTCCCACACATTTAAAAATTCGAGTCCTCCGTAGGTACTACTGAATAATTCACACATTTCTTTCTATGCTGGTTCGGACGGGTATACGGTTTACATCGCAATGACTCGTTTTACTCTCAAATTGAACGGGCGCTCTAGAAGTTAAATCTCTTGTCGTAAGACGGCGCAGGTGTTCAGGTTCTTGAGTTGTTTCCGCCATTTTGTGTTAGGTGCTATGATGATACAGTACGCGCTACAGCAGATCAGACATTCACAAAAGACATAGCGGAAGGAATTCCCCCTGATAGAAATACAATACTAGCGCTAGTACGCAAGTGGGAAACAACTGGATCTGTTGTGAGTAAAACTGGTGAACATCTTTGATCTGCACTTTCGGACTCCAAGGATGGAATGGAGTGGTCACTCCGTATGTCATTAGGTTCAATATTTGCAGGAACCAGAGCATAAACTTGTGAACTATTGCCACTGGTTTCAGGCGTTCATTGTACGAAATCCTGACAAATTCCACATGTCATTCATTTACTATACACCAATCAACTTAAATGATGCACTGTGAATCCCGCAAAAGGCTATAATTGGGTGCAGGTCGATCTCCAAAAACTAGTTTCAGTATAAGCCTTACAGTTTTTCAGCTGGATGTTTATGTCATTCTGAACTGTGCCTATAGAGGATTGAAGAATTTTCATCCTCTTAGATAGTCAAAGTGCACTAAAAGCACTTTAGTCTGACCAGATGCGATCTAAACTTGTATGGGAATGTCAAAATGCCTGGTTTTCCCTGGCATCCTGCAACAGTCTCGAGCTGTGGTGGGTGCCGGGACATCAGGGCATTTATGGGAATGAAATGGTAGATCAGCTGGCAAAAAGGGCAGCTGACACATCTTTTTGGCCCTGTGCCCGTGGTCGGAATCTGTACTCATGCTGTTAAGACCGCAGTGAAAACATGAATTGGGGATAAGCACCAACTAAGGTGCTAAACCTACCGTGGACAGATTGGAATTAGGAAATTCATCCTAGGCCCTAGCAAGAATCTGTCCTCATCCCGTCTTCATTTGGACAGAAGATGAATAAGAAAAATAATTACTGACATGGTCACTTCATAAAACATTTAAGAAAAGTGGGTCTCTATAAAGATGAACCCACTTGCAGACTGTGCATACAGGACGAGGAATCTGCCTGGCACATCCTGTTAGAGTCCAATCCTGGAAAGAAAGAGATTCGTTCTTTCTAGATATAACCAGGGAAGATCTGAGAAAAGACGCCAACATTGAAACCAAAAATACTGCAACTAGTACAAGGAACAGATTTTGGTAAACAATGAAGGCACACATTCCAATGTAACGCAATAAGCCTTAAAGCTGGCGTGCTGGAGGATTCTAAATCCATCAAATTCCACTGTTATCCATTTATCTACTCGTATCTACAACACACCAGTGAAGGTCGGGATTTGGTGCACAATATCCCCACTGTCCATAGTGGGTCCAACTTTTCCACGGAACTGTGACATTAGAGAATCAATGTGATGCTGGTCAATGGTATTTTGAATTAGACGGTGCCACATGCTGAGTCTATGGGTGATCAAAAGTTTCCTTGAAGACCGAGATCTCCAATTTTGATAGCACTGGACTTAGCCTTAAACACCAGATACATCTAATTGATAACACCATTCTCAAACAAGCTCCTAGGACACAGAGCGACGTATTCAGCTGTGTCTTCGGAGTAGAGCAGCTGTAATATTACCCTGTATCTCTGAGAGATACTCTACATTTGATGTGTAGAACCTTGTCATTCTTGTTGAAATAAATACATAAAGAGGTGCACACAGTTGTATTAAGATGCATAACACCTTGGAAGGTAAGAGGCAAGAACTATGAAACCAAATCCACCAAAAAGCACCAGAAAAAAGCATGAATACTTAGCTATGTAATAAAGATTGTTAGAAAAGCATGAACCTGTAGATTGTGTCTTATGAACCGAAATCAAAACACCCAATGCAGATGATTTATTTTATTGGATGATAGATTTATCAAGAATCACAGGTTGTAGTACTGTGAGGCAATCTTCAACCTGTTAAGGCTGTAGTTAAAGTCGATTTGAACGCAATGTTACGTCTTACGGGATTATGAAAATGTACATAGATTCACATTGAGTTGCTTTTAAACAGTTTGCTTTACTCTCAATACTTATAATTATACTAAACAGTTTGCACTCACAGGTATCCATTGCTGTAAAAACGAGTTCTCTTACAATAGAACAACGTCCATAGCGCCCAAAACACTAGGATACGCTTCTAATGAACCAATATACCGCGTGTTAATAAAATAAACTAGAGATATACAGCAGTCTTACACAAGCAATTTGTGTGATATGCTCATAAGTCAATATTAAAGCGAAATGAGATAAAAGTTTGCCTTAGATATCTTCATTCGTCTCCGAGGGAGTAAATCCCAATGTTTATCAGCTCTTCACTAACGTTTTTAAGATTTGATGCTATAAGCATCTTTAAACTCTTGGACAAATATAACAGTATGCCACTAAAAACACGATTAGTTATCGTGTTATGTAGATTAGCCTAGAGGGGGCTATTCAATTGACTATGTGGCCTAATGGATAAGGCGATAGACTGTGGTTACGAATACATAAGTTCGGGTTCCTCGGAGCAGATATTTTTAAACATATTTTTGAACTGTGTTTAACGTCCATTTTTTTACTGCTCAGACACCACAAGTGGTAGACACTGGTGATACACGAGATGAAATGATAAAATGAAAAAGGATTTTTTTTAAGGAAGGAAGCACTCTAGGTCTAAGTTTAGGGTACCTCCTCGTTATTTACTATTTATGAGGACTGAGGAAATTCTTGAAAAATCTGAGTTAGGGAGGATGTCCTAACGGGAATCAAATCCCAGACCTCTCGTCCACCAGTCCGTGCCTTAAAGACCTCGGCCACCTGTTACTTATATTTTATGATGAAGTATAAGATAATAGTATAAAATTACTATAGTAACAACTACATCATTCAATTAATTTCAATGTTAAAATGCGTCGTCAACTAAACATTATGCTAGTTATGAAGTGTGGCTTTTTGTAAAGGGTAGATATAGCATACAATTTAGGATATATATGTGTATATATATAACTCACCCATTATCTTAGGTATATAAATTCAATTCTGCGGTCCTTTTTGGTACATATATATATATATATATATATATATATATATATATATATATATATATATATATATCACTCACTTTTGAAATGGATTTCACTGAACTTTTTACCTCCTCTTTGTTTATAATCCTTGTAAGATATGGCGCTATTTTACTACAATTATGTAGAAATGGAGAGAAAAGGAGTTAAGATGAACAGTTATCAATGTATAATAGTTCCGCGGTCCTAGGTGAATAAATAAAAGTAAATGAATTTAAAAATAAATTTACAAACAATCAGTAATAATAAGTGACATTTACTATTAAAATATAGCAATTAACATTGTTGTATATTGCCACAATACAACCAAAGTAATTAAATACCTATCATATTTTGGATCGCTGCATCCTGCTCCTTTTGTTAGGCTTCAGGTCTGTAACATTCCAGAAGAATGAACATGTGGACCGCAATCTGGGCTTGTCTACAAAGCAATGACAACTATGGAAAGCTTCCATCATTCCTGATTGACAACGACGTAGAAAATTGTTACTGCGGTTGCTCAAGACATGCAGAGTGTTCGACCATATCGTAGCTCAAATTAAAATTCGTCAATAAAAGCTAACATAAAGCCAACATGCTAATTTAGGGTAATCCATGACTTACAGCCCTAATTGACCCTTCGTCTCTGTATTATAATACGATAATATTTAGGAAACAATTTATGTATTACTGAAAACAGATTCAATTTTTAATCTACGTAGCAAAATATATAATTGCAGATTGAATAAAAAATTAATAAGTTAATATTTGCTAGCAAATGAATTAGTAGACAATGACAATAATAATCTGTTCTGAAAATATTTCAACACTAAAGTTTCTGTGATATCTTAATGTTTTTACTGTTTGTCAAATTAATAAGTCGGTCGTATTCATTCTGGTAAGTATTAGTGACAGTTGAGATTTTTCAGTTGGCTAACATTTCTTTCGGTAAATTCATCTTGCTAACAACAGCAACAATAATACACAAAGGAACTAAATAATCATTATCGATACAATGAGTCATTGGTACAATAAAAACGCATATACTTTAGAGTAATTCATTATAAAATCGACATTAGCATTCAGCTTATTTTATTAATATGCTTTTATTATTCTTTTCTACAAAAAAGCATGAAAAACTCATTTATAAATTTATATAATTATATTAAAATTAAACTCCTTTCTTAAACATTTACTCGTGCAATAATGTATAACATTATAAACGAATATGCCGTCATTTAAAGCCAAGGAAAAATGCTCCGTAACTTTCGTAGTTATCATTTCGAATGGGCGCTTTAGTCAGTGTTGTACTCTTCCTTTAGAAACGTGACGTCATAACATTGACATTTAAACAGACAGACCATAAATTCTCTATCTGAAATGTCTCGTCTAAGATTCCTCTACAATCTTTCGTTAACACTCTGTATATTCCGACCTTGTCGCAGTGGCGTATCATCGGTTGCAATCTAAGGCTTGATTCCTACCTAGAAGACATTTCCAAAGCACTGAAGCCGTTGAAATGAGCATTTGCCAAATGTCCTAAACAAAATGCAAGAATTGGCACTCTTTTGGAATCCCGACATAGATTGAAATGTGGTTCAAAACCGTAGAGTGAAATAGACAATACTTTAAAGGATGAGAATATTTGGTGTCACAACATATTTTAATGATAGATGACATAGTACATATCGTATTGTACTTTTATGAAAATAAATGTTAAGATATCTATAAAACTGTTCTAGAAATTCTAATGTATTCTAAGAATTCTAGTTCTTCTGAACAGAGGACGGTAAATAATGACCACATTAAAAAAGGTAGACACAGATAGAAAGTAGAGACATGGAAGGCAGGAGATTTCACTGCGGAGGCTGGGGAGAAAATCAGGACAGATGAGTAGTGATCACGCAAACAGGCAAAGCAAGGGACAGAAAAATTGAGATATACATGTGTAGACGTGACTCCGGAGCAAAAGACTCCCTGTGGGTAGCGACATAAGATCCTCTGTCCAGTACAGAGCTTTGAGAAGTTTTCTGTCTTCCACAGTGTTGTTCATTTCACCTGCAGCTTTCCAAATACTGCACATCCAACTTTCTTTTTGCAATAACAACCTGCTATACATTTTTATATCCAATGGATAAATATGACATATCTATGAGAAACTAACAACAAAATTTATTTATGTGTTTGTTTTAGATTGTAAATAATATCAAGGAATAATTTTGCATATTCATATATTTATATACAAAAATGTTCTAACAACTATACTATTACTCAAATACTGCATTTCGTTCGTCATAATATTATGTAAGATTTAAAGCATAATTAATTATTTAAAAATGCTGCATTAGGAACTGTACTTGTTACTATATGAGATTTGTTGATTTGTTTTATTTAAGGATGCTCTTTAAAATCTCAGATCATCAGCGTCCCATTCAATTCAGGGTGTGAAACGGCCGACAAATTTTGCTCAGAGGCCTCTTCTTTTAGGCTTGAGGTTCTTTTTCGTGCCGTAAATGTACGACATGGGACCCACAGCTATGCTTCCCTTCCGAATGAAGCCATTCTTAGGATTTTTATGCCCCAAAAATTCATCGATCCTGACCCTGTTTGAACTATATGAGATGAAAATTTTCAATTTGTTTCTTTGCATCTTATGTGTTGCTTTGTATCAGTTTCTTCGCCTAACTCTTACAGTAAAGAAACAAGGGCTGCTTCTATGGGCCATGGTGTGTTTAATAACCTAACACTTAACTTGTGTTCATTAGTGAAGCC
Source organism: Metallyticus violacea (assembly GCA_030762175.1). Lineage (NCBI taxonomy): Eukaryota > Metazoa > Arthropoda > Insecta > Mantodea > Metallyticidae > Metallyticus > Metallyticus violacea. The sequence goes on along the minus strand of CM060832.1, from coordinate 56,773,777 downwards.
AGCAATCAGTACTAAGTACCAACTTGTCACTTAAACATAATGATGCAAAGAGGAAAACGATAACACTTATGCTGAGTAATTTGAAATCGGTAAATAATAATAATAATAATAATAATAATAGAAGAAGAAGAAGAAGAAGCAGAAGAACACAAAACCTGCAGAACTGGAACTCGCATGGCCCTTATTTTATTTCAACAGAAATTTTAAAACTAGTGGGTAAATATTTTACATTTTAATTAATAGTTCAAATTTCCCGGACCACTGGAAAATGACAATAATTGCGCATATTTACAAAGGAGAAAATAAATCCGGAGTAAATAATTAAAAGCAAGTTATTTGAATGTAAGGTAATGGGGCTTATGCTACGAAGAAATTAGAAATAGAAGGGTGGTTCTTTAAAGATCAACATAAGGCAATTATATAATAACTCTGTATCAAAACTTAGAAACTTAGTAACTGGTCTTTCATAGTTTTGTCGCCCGTTTCATAGCATCTGGCGGGTCGGCAATCAGAGCGGTAACTCCCGGCGAAACGAATGTAATATCCGAGGAGCTGATTCATGTTAAGCAATTACAACAATTATAATGAAAATTATAGAAGATGCTACACACATGCTTGGCATTTTTAGGAAATTTATTCACTTACATCATCTTCTCTTTCGAAATTAATTTAATTTAAACTTGAAAGTTTCAAGGTCACTGTTGCCCACCAAATGCAGGTAGGCTATCGTGATATTTGGACAAATTTCTGCAATTAGATAGTAGTAATTTATCCAGGCTTAATATTCTTTACTGATAACATGGGCAAGTTGTGACGCAAAATACCAGGTATCCACTGTAGCATAGAAAACTACGCGTTACATGTTTTACATGTAGCATCAAGAGAAAATACAAAGTAATAATAGCTTAATTGCCGGGGTGAGAGGTTACATTCGGGACTCGCATTTGGGTGGCCTCGGGTTCAAATCCCTTGGGATCAGCCATCCTTGGTTTTCTTTTATTTCCCGTAGTCGCTTCGGCGAATTCTAATATCATTGCTTTCCAAGAATTTTCCGTTCTCCCATTTCACATCATTCCATTGGTTCAGATCAAAAGTGCCCAGGCTAGGTGGGCTAGCGTGGCGTGAGGGTGGCTTGCGCTTTGGAACGTTTTCTGCCCCGGCATCAGAAGGAAGTAGACCTTCTGAGGTACCTCTCTCTCTCTGTCTTTGGAGAGAGAGCTCCACATACATCGCGGTGTTCTAATGGAAATATGTTAGGGACTCGGTCACGTTCATGCATAACCGCCCGTGAATTCTGTTAACCCAGTATCTCTCTTACCTAGCGGAGATCCCCTTATTGGGCGAGTAGGCACAAACGGCTAGCCGTAATAAAGTATTGAAATATCCTCCTCAGCCACTAAACTCCATAGGAACTATCTTTTTTAGAATACAATAAATGCAGAAGGATACAGAAATTGCATATTGACAGTATGTGCTTTTTACTTTTGGTCAATTTGAAATAAAAGTTGTATGGTACCCTCATACGTTAGGAGAATTGAAAGAAAATATCACGCTCGAAATTGATTCAATTTCAGGAGATGAGCTAATGTGTGTGTATGATAATTTCCTAAAAATAGCCAGAAATGTGTGGATGTGGCAGGTCAACACTTCAAATATCTCCTGTCAACTGGTATATGCTTATTTTCATTGCATTGTGAGAACTTGAAGTTTTTTCCATGATAATGCTTTCAAATTTTTAAAATACGTATAGTTTAAAAGGCTTCTATTTTAATTTTTGAAGTACAGGAGTTAACACATTAATTAAACTTATTATATCTCTTATTCTGATACAGAATATCACTCCTTTAAACTCCCTGTATAAAGCATTGAATGTTGGATTTAAAAATGCTAATTTTATTTTATGCAACCCTGACATTAAAACCGACTTATTAATCGCGCACAATTAGCCTTCACAAGACAATTTCAAACAACGTCCCTATAAGAAAAAACTAAAATTGTCGTCCAAACACAAACATATCAACATTCAAAATGAGAAACATTTTATTGAATAAATGTTTGAAACTACAACAATATAAGTTATTAATCATCAGTAACTTCCATTGTCTTGGAAACACTGAAAACGCAATTAATTAATTACATTACAATTATTTTCATTTCAGAACATTAATCTTGAACTATTAGTAATCTCTCTTGTACTACCGCCACGGGTGGCCGAGGTCGTTAAGGCACGGACTCGTGAGCGGGAGGTCTGCGGTTCGAATCCCGCCAGGACCGTCCTTCCTGACTGGGGCTTTTTCCAGGTTTTCCTCAGTCTTCATAACTGGCAAATGCCAGGGAGGTACCTAAACTTAGGTCTGGAACGTTTCCTTCCTTTAAAAAAAAAAAAAAATCCTTTCCCAATATATCATTTCATTTCATGTATCATCAGTGTCCACCGCCTGTGGTGCCTCAGTAGTAAAAACGGGCGTTAAACACTACTCAAAAAAAAAAAAACTCTCTTGTACTAACAGAAAACTTCCTTAAACTTACTACATCCATGCCAGTTGCTTTACTTGGTAAATATTAAAAGTAAAATCGATTACGTTAGCAAATATTATTCCTGAGCCATTACTGATATATATATATATATATATACTGCATCACTATTTCGCTTTCCTATTGTTATTTTATTTATTTATTTATTATTTATTAATTTTTGGGCTATTTCTAATTTACTGATTAACTGATGTAAGAATCTACAATTGATGCTGATTTCCATCCGCCTATCTCTTAATTTCAGTAATTATTTACCATACTAATAATCAATGAACGTTACATTACATATTTACCAACATTGAAAAATATACCAACAAGATATTTTCATTGCTTGAACTAACATGTTTCTCTTTTCTCCGTGTACAGAACTTATGTTCCTTTTTCTTATACATTTTCCCGTTTTTGAGGAATTAAAAAACCCTCTGTTACCCGAGCTTCCTTTATAATTTCTTCTAGAATGACATTCATATTTTAATATCAAACATTGAGAATTAGCATCCATTTTCATTTTAATTCTCCAAAAACAAAAACAAAACAATATCGTTATAGAAACAAGCACTAAGAAACCAAGCAATATAATATGTCATAGCTACTACGTACAAACGTCATTATTTGTAAATTTTAATACTTTTTTAAATATTTCAATGCTAAAATTGCATAAAACGTTGTATGTAATCTTGATTCTGAACACTCGTGAAAATTAGCGAGTTCGCTTCCGCTCACGCTAAACTCGAGTTATAATTAACAATATTGTACACTAGTTACATAAACTGTTCTAGTCATTATTGATTTTATTGCTGATGTCAATAACAACGTTTTATTAATATTACTATTTTGAATATTTTGCTTATTAAAAGGGCGCATACATCACGATTTTTCTTCCTCTATTTTATTCGACTTCGTTGCCTACCTATACAAAACTGACCACACTGATATAAGTGGAATTCCCAGTACCGTGTAACTGCACTCGAAACGATGTGACTATAAACTATCTGGATCCCGTAGGAGAATGTACCATCCTGATGTATAGTTGTTAGTTACAGCTTCTAGAGAGAGACCTGAATTCTCTAGAGTCCTTGAGTGGGCTGAGACCATCACAGTGATATACCAACCATCTTGCTTTGGAAGACGAACAAGGTATCCCATCGACTAGTGCGGTGGGTGATACGTTAGGGGAAAGGGGGGGAATTACGACACAGTGCCCTGGCTACATTTCCATTTCCCCAGATGAAGTGGGTGAAGCACACAACGCTGTTTGGTATCGGTTAAATCCAATGGGGACAGAGCGAATCGACGATGAATTCAAATTGGATCCGAGAGGTTGCGCTACATCAGGAAGCGTGGTAGTAGTCGAGTTAACTTATACTTTCCTCTCACTCGCTTTGTGCTCTCTCTTTCTCTTCCCCCTTTTTTCTGCTTGAATTGAACATGCAAAATCGACTTATTGAAAAATTAAATCTCAAAACTAGTTCACGCATTATAACTTAATAGAACTGAATTAAAACAAAATGGTAGCCTTAGCTGATATTTTAGGTTCATAAACACCAGGACAAGTTTACTTCTTGCATACAATATGGCATCCAACTGCATTTATATAAAAAAGTTTTATGTTAACAGCAGGTGTAGCGTTTCAAGTATACAAACGTATATATATATATATATATATATATATATATACCGGGTGTTAATAACTATGCCACTATAGTATCAGAGATTAAAGAAGAGTCTTAGACAAACAGTTTGCGAAAGGGAATCTATGGCCCTCGAAGGAAAATAACGAAGTTATATAATAATAAAGAAGTTGGTATCAGATGCGGAAAAGTGAGTCTTAAACCTTAGAATATTCAAACCTTCTTCGTTAAGAATAAAATTCCGATTTTCAACATCTCATCATGAGCGTTTTCATCATTTAATGCTATAAAAATCTCTATAATCTCGGATTGACTATATGACTGCAAAGCACTGAAAACGTTTTCCGATTTATCGTGTCTAAAGGAACCTATCCACTTGACAAAGTGATCTAATGGACTAAAGCGACAGTGGTTGAATGTACTTTATTGTTTTATTTGTTATAAAGTACATTCGTACATAAGATGTCCTTAACATTTAAAAGAAAAGAAGTAATCAATGAGATTATAACCGGATAACTGTGCCAAAGAAACATACTCCACAAATCTCGTTAATGGTTGTATGGCATAATTTCGAGTTGAAACTTTATTGGTCAGTGGCGTACTGATTTTTAGAACCTTAATACACGCTTTGAAATTTGAACGGGCAAACCATAGAACCTCTATATCAAATTGCTTAATTAAGACCCTTCTACTATCTTTGAAATTATTACGATATAATTCATTAAAACCCTATAAAACACCAAACATATCGACAAAACAAGCACGGGGTTTTTCAAAGTCCTGTTAAAGTTCAAACACAGTTTTCTGGCTTTAAACTTTCCAGGTGCGTAAAATAAGAAAACCTTAGAGTTGTCAAGATGTTCTCCATTTCCTTGGGTCTCGGTTGGGAACTCAACGCGCACTACACTTGGCCCGCTAAAGACCAGTCTTATTAAATCAGATCATACGGTATATAAATCTTAGAATGATATTCCGGGAGTTTTAGTCGTGGTCTAATGGTTAAATTATATTTATAGTGATTTGACGTTTCGTCTGACGCTATGGCGGATATCTTCATAAGCACAAGGTATGTCAACATGATGCTTAACTTCAGAATTAGTCGCATAGCATCAAATTGACAAACTGCAACACATTGCATACCGTGCTTTTCTGCCACAATTTCATTATACAATTCCAGAAATGTCAAACTCTTTGGCTTTTTCTGGAACAATTAGGCATAGATTTTTCATAGAGTTCTTATTAATTCTGGCCTCACGAGCGTCATCAGTTGTCGTCAATAGATGTCCAGAACGCGGGTCATCAACGACGGACTCCCGGCCACTTTTAAACCGCCTAGCACTCAGTACGGCTTAAAACATTTATCTCCATAAGATTCTTTTATCATCTCATGAGTCTCGATAAAGAATTTACGAAGCTTCCCTCTGCTCATATCTCACCATCCTAAAAAACACGCAACAGAAAATCGCATGGCACTCAACTGAACTGTGCGGCAAAAGGGAGACGTTTCATCAAGGTCAGGGCTATCTCGTGCTGCAACATTTCTTTGGCATAGAAGTTTGAAAGTTCGGATGTTTTAGAACAGTCATTACTGCAGCAAATTCATCATGAATGCTAGTTGTCAATAGAAATGTCACCCTCTTAGATTATATCCACGCGGTTCTTCACATATCCGAATGAAAATAAATCCAAGAAACGTCATGGCTAAAACTGGTGGTTTGTCGGCAGGCATCAGCTTTTGTAAATTTTTAAAGATCAAAACAGAGTCTTTTATGTATGTGCTCGGCACATAAACTGCCATGATGCTTGATGAACAAACTTGGCATGGGCTTCTGAGAAAACTTCCTTGAATCTCATCCATTTTTTCTTTTGAAACACCACGGTACACTTCCAGGCTGGTTCAGTACATTTCCAGCATTGGCCAGAAACCTACGGTACCCCAGCTCCATACATTCTTCGGTAATTTCTTTGCAATCTAATTGTTGATTTTCTTTATGCAAACCATTCTAACATTAGTGCTTAGATATAGAGTCGCCATTTTAGTTTAAATCACTCTGATGCTTCCTGGCAGACAGCTATAAGCATAAACTTTTTGAATCACTGTTTCATTGGGTATGAACCACAATCCAACAATTGTCATACTTTTTTATTTTGAAAACATAAATATGGACGTTTTAAATGTGGCACACTGTTAACACAATTTCTATTTCATTTTTAAGTAAAATGTGGAAGAAAACAAAATAGTGATGCGGGTAAAATATTTGCTCATTTTAATATAAAAGATTATTGATGCAAAGAAGCATTAATATTCAAATTTTAAAAAATTCAAATGAAAAAAGTGAAAACTAGTACACTAATTATATGTATAAGTCTTGAAAGGATGTTTCTCTATAATAAAAACGAACCAAAGAATCTTCCTCGAAATGCACAAAGGAATTATTTCAATTATTAAATATAAAAATGCACATATTTTATGCTTCGTGGGATATGACTCCACATTTATGTGTGATGGAAGCCTTTCCTGAGAGGTTGCGAAAAGTTTCTTCGTTTTCTTTGTTTTGCTAAGAAGGGTCTGTAAGCCCGAAGTCAATGTTTGAGATGGGGCAATCTGGTGCACAGCACTGGAGTTGTCCATTCCGAGCAAAACGACGCATTCAAGCATTTAAGGAAAGGATTTAAGTTGTGGTACAAGTTACAGTACGTGGATATTAAAAGGGGACGAGGGGTAGGGAAAGGAGAAGGGTGCCGTTATATGATGGAGAACAGTAAGGTCCATCTATAGCTGACCGAGCTGGGTCTGAGATTAAAATCACTCATCCTGTAGTCATCATCCCCCTGTTCCTCCCTGCAAATGAGTCATATTAACCCCTCCTCACCCTTTCACCCCCGCATCTACCCTGCCTCTGTAAGCAGCAGGCTTCAATATACAGCACGGGATCGCGAAGAGCAATGGAGATCTTGGAGGGAGGAAAAAAAAAGTCCTCATTTATGAACAGATTCGCGTTACGGAGTGGGAGCAAGTTGGAAGCTGAGGAATTTTTATTTATTTTTCAGAGGTATATGCTGTTCACGCTCTCACTCTGTTGGATGGTTTCAGCGAAATGAAAGGACCAAGGAAGATGAAGAATGCAACCCAAGTATGTAATTAAGATACGTTAATTACTAGACTTCCTGAACGTGGATCGTGCATTCGAATAAAGATGACATCCTTGCCCCTGCATAGCTCTTTAAAGAAAAAACGGGAAAATCTTGCGCAATAATTCGCTTGTTTAAGAGAGTTTGGTATTAAGATAACGTATCCAAAATACTAATTCAGCCGTGGAGGTTGGGATACAAGGATAGCGACCAATTATGACTGAAGTAAAAAAACAACAACAACAACAACCAAACTCTATGCGGATTAGTTGAAGTAAACAAAGCTCATGGCTGAAACTAGAAATTGAAGAATTTGATACAAGTGAAAGCCTTAAGCACACACTGAAAATAGATCTCTGCAATATGTAACAACGATTTGAAACATTTACTGGGAATGCTCATGCATTATTTTCTCTCCCAAAGCTTCAACGTTCATTGCATGGATTATGCCGCGGGAGCGACAGAAGGCAAGTTGGTTTTAGCATGTTTGCTGGTTGTTGCTTCCGTGACCGTTGCATGGAGGTAAAGGTACATCTCACGTCCGCAAGATGATCACCACCAATACGTGACATCGCACAGCAAGATTACGCTAATTTCCTTTCCGTCGGTATCGCTTCCAAATAACCAGTGAGGGTACACAGTGGACATTATTATGGGTCATTATTGTCATATTGTAACCATGCAGTTGGACCTTCCGTTCAAGGGAGAAAATTGGCCGGGAAGGAGAGGGTTGTGGTTTTCGTAGGGATAACGTCATTATAACAGATGCTGGGAATATAATCGTCTCTCTTGTTGCACAAGAAGGTTGAGAGGGGGGGAGGGCGTTACACGTCTCCAAGAGAGGGTGTGTGTGTGCGCGCGTTTGTGTACGTGATGGGCAGCCCATTACGCGCTTCTGCCCTATCTATGTATCCTATAGTTCAGAAAAAAGTCTCCATATTTGTTTTGTTTTACAAATTTTTTTCCGAATAATTCTTTGTCTTCAACTAATAAATAATATTAATGATGATGATGATAATAATAATAATAATAATAATAATAATAATAATAATAATAATCAAGGACTTTGACCTATGGCTCGTTCAGTTCCAGAATTTTATAGTTGTTTTCACATTTTAACTGTACTTTGCAGATATCTATGTCATTTGATCGAAGTAGTGCATGCAATCGATATACTACGTGTTGAAACCAGGTATTTCGGTATTCGCCTGTTTTGCTGTTTGATGAAGATATGTCTACACTGCTCTCAAAATCTCATCTCCGTCATTTCTATTGGCCTCTGGTTTCCCAACATATGTGAATACTGGGAGCGGAATCTTTTTATTTAATTTAAAATGTTTGTATTTTCTAACTTAATAAAGCAGAGCTCTTTTTCTTGTATATTGAGACCTGCAATGTTGTTTTGTCCTTAGTTCTATCAAAGACAAATATACCTACAGATAATTACGCATTAAATTCATCAATTGTTCCATTTTCTTTCTATTTAAAGTCATCTTTATTCACTCCTTTCCATAAAAAAGTGTATTTGTCTTTCCTTATCGTATCTCCAAAGTATAGTCAGCTGCTTATATCATTTAAAACATGAACAATCTTATGTAGTTAATTTTCTTTGGCGACTATTATTACTTGATCGTACGCAAACAGTAGCCTACTATACTAAAACTCTTAAATTTTGTTAATAAACCACTTTTTATAATATAATCTGTACAAATATTAAATTTCAAATATTAATATCAAAATGTCTTTCTGAGTTTTTTCTCTCTCTTTGGCTCTAACTAAAAACAAATACTTTTGCATAAATATTGTACACTTCTTTTGGAGATTAAAATTTCCTTTTATACCACAGACTGTTGTTACGGGTTCACTTTGTCGAAAGGTTTTAGCCAATCCACCAATGCCCCCCACCATCTTCCTCCTCTTTTTCACGAAGCCCAACTTCAGCCCTTGGTCTACATTGGCGTTTTGTGACATCATTGGCGAAGGGCAGTATTGCAGCACACCGATATCCTGCCGGTCGTGCCTTTCGAGATCTTTTTTTTTTGATTGATTTATTTATGGACGCTCTTTTACAGCTCAGGTCATCAGCGTCCCATTCAACTCAGGGCGTGAAATGGCCGACAAATTTTGCTCAGAGACCTCTCTTTCAGGCTTGAGGTTCTTTTTCATGCCGTAAATGTACGACATGGGACCCACGGCTTTACTTCCCTTCCGAAGGAAGCCATACTTAGGATTTTTACGCCCGAAAAAATAAATTGCAGCTTGAACTGAAGATATCTACTGTGAAAATGTACATTTTTGTACATTTTTGGCGTCCTCGATATATTATTAAATTTTTAGGTTTATTCACAAAAGAAATGTAATTTAATTGAATATTTAGTATTTCTTGAACACCATTACGGGCATAGTTCGTTCTATATTAAAGGGATATTTTAAAATATATAAATGATATACAATACAATAACTATTCAAAACATCTCTCCCTTCGCTTACAATTAATAAGAAAATTATGAACTGCTTCCCATGTCCTGAAAACAACTTGTGACTCTGTAAGAACTTTGATCTCTGCATTAGCGAGCGTCACATAGTCGAACTGGAAACTGCGTCATACTCAGAGCGGTAGTACCATCTTAAATGCTGTGAAAGAGAGAATTAGGATAAAAGACAACAGAATGATGCGAAAGGCAATTAATTTACCTCAAATGACCTTTACTTCTGTAAGCGTGGTAAATGAGCCCACCCTTTTTGTCAAGAAAGAGATAATCCACAAGAAAAGTGTTTCCTTTCTCTTTCAGCACTTGCCACTTCTTTCCCTCTTTTTGGCTTTCCCCTTGCGGTGAAATGGAAATGATATTACAAATGTCTCCGTATGCCATGTGTATGGTTGGATAATGGATTTAAAGACATGTTTCAGCTCTGGAAGTCTGGTTGGTACTGGTACGCAAAAAGTGTTTGAAACGGAAGACAAATTTGTACTCTATAATAATATAATTTCTGCTTAGGAAACGAAAACCATTCAGTGTTGCAGTTACGAGGAAATATAAAGTGTAAACGCAGAAAGAAACAAGGGCAGATAATTGTGATTGCGAATGAAATAGTTTGAACATATGTTGTCCAAAAGTCAGGATAAAAAGCTTTTATTCTAATTTGACTGGTATAATAAACTCTGGATGAGATATTTTCTTTGCAAAAGGGATCACTGTAGTCTAATCTCGGTTTATATCGCACTCTTTTCCTTGTTGTTAAATAGAAAACTACAAACAACTTTAGGTTCCTATGAACGTTTTTTCGCAAGCATTCGATAACTGAAACTTTAGTATGCCAATTGTCTGTCAATCATTGCAGAACTTTACTGTAGTTTCACTAAATTTTGAGATAAGATGTACTTGGCTTTGTTACAAGGAAGGAAGAATAACCACGAATTGTCTCATATATCCCCTTTCGTGTTTTGTCTCTGAAGCGGGGATCGTAATATCGGATGTTTTCCTGCTACAAACTTTATGGTGTGGAAAACCCTTGCAAGACTCTTTCAAACATAAGTTGGCGATGCATCTGCAACCTGCAAAACCGTCTCGCCTGCTGGCAACAGTAACACATGAAGCCAAAAACAATGCTGCAGTAGACAGGCAGATTCTTTGGAGTATAATAAAATAAAATTTTAATTCTTAAACATTAGTATTGTTATGAGTGTGGCATTGTTACGTTATGACTGCTTTATCTATGCATATAGAACACGAGATTACTTATAAAGTTTTTTGTTGTCTTTTCATTTGTATTTTAAGATTCTTTTAATTGTATTTACCAACATAATATTAATTTTAATAATACATACTTTTGTATTTCTGCCCTTTTTTTCTCCTCTAGTCTCCCTTCCTTCCCTCTGCTCTCCTCCTCTTTTCTCTTTTATTCACATCCCCTTTTTTACTTCATTTCCCCATCTCTTCTCTTATTAGTTCTTTCTTAACTTCGTTTCTCAACTTTCTTCCACCATATTCTCCTTCATTCTGTTTTCTTTCTTTTCATTTCTCTTTCCTATCGCTTTCCCTTGTCCGTCCTCTTCTCTTCTCTTATTTTCTCTTCACTATAACCTCTTCGCTCCCACTATACTTCTTCTCTTTTTGTCTTCTCTATTTTATGTTTTTCTTTCATCATTTTTCCTTCTGTTCTTGCTGTCTTTTTTCCGTCTCTTCATTCTTGTCCTCTCTTTTTGTATTTATTCTTTCTTTTTCTTTTTTTGTCCCTTCCTTCTGCTTTCCTTTATCTCCTCTCCTCTTGAACTTCCATTACAACTGAATAAGTAGGCTAACAGATAAAAACCGAACTAGACAGCTCATGAATGGAACTGCAAGCTCTAGCAGTTGCCGTGAACGCCAGCCATAACCTCAAATTTCATCCATCTGAACCTATACAGTAAACCCGATAATTTCAGAGATGGTAGAGAGGTTTTAGACGATCAATTTGAGACAGTGTGTCTATGGTCTAGCTGTTTAAATTGCAACTTGAACTGAATGAAGAAGCTTCCATTGGAAATTATATCACATAATTACTGGTGATAGTTGTGAACATGTATTTGCATGTATTTTGAATTTCGTTCATTACAAGCCATTTTTGCGCATCTCGTGGAAGAAAGGATGAGAAGAAGAAGACATCGGTCGGCCAGGATCAAGGGGCAGTGACTGCGAGAAAGCAGATCACTGTTTTCAGACAGAAGAAACCGACGTCACAGGAGGCGCCCCCCTCCCCGAGTTGTTCAAGCCCTTCGGTACGTCTGTCTCCATTCCAGACGCATGAGCAGAAATCTTGCCAAAGCGCAAGCTGCCATCACAGCGCGCCAACCCATCTCGCCCTAACACTTTCGACCCTGTAACAGAACCAACGGAACGAAACAGAAGAGCGTAAAATTTGTGAAACGGAAAGATTCAGTGCAGCATTTGCCTAAGTGATAAGAGAAAACCAAAACCTAAGATACAACGGGAATTGAACCCGAGACCTCCCGAATTCAGTCTCAAGCATTATCGCCCGAGACACTCTGCTCGGTACCACAATCAGGTAGATGCTTTCTCCACGCTAAGCTACATAATCGGATAAATGAGTTAAATATTATTCAGAGCCGTACTGTCTGTAGTTTGAACTTTTAGAGTTTTTATAGCCATTGAAAAGCAGGTTTGAAGACATTTTATGGCAAATGTTTACCTTAACTTATCAACATCTACTTTAAAAGGTCTATCTCTGTTATTTTTCTTCGTAGACTATAAATATACTTTGTCAAATTGCATGTCTTAAGTCACTTCTACAGTCTCTAAAATTAACACCCGGTATATCCTGGAAATCTCCTGGAAGAAATTATCCTTAAGGGTACTTGACTATTCGGACATTTTTAACACAAACATCTAGTTAACGTGTGGGAGTTTATATGCTGTCGTTCGTTCCACACCAAGCCATTTGTAAGCAAATCGGATCGACGCAGAGGGGCTGGGGCTGCTATTGTCGATGAGAGCATGACAAATCAATGGTAGAGTATAATGTGGCTCAAACCATGACCGAGAATTTGTGTGTCTGATTTGCTTTTCAGTTTTCTAAGCATTATAGTTAAATAAAATAAACTAACGTAATGTATAAGAGTTGCAATTGCTCATTTTACAGACTTTTTTTCTCTTTTTTATTACGATTTATAAACAGTGACAAAATGGAGCCGCTTTTTACATTTCCATTCGCTGTTCTAACACCACATAAATACATGTTCTCTCTTTTGCTGTGAAGGAGGGTGCCATCAGCGAGTTTGGGAGCACGAGGTACAACAGCAAATTTTGTGGGAAGGGAGTAGATTACAGCATTTCACCCCGTATCCTCCGCACTGGTAATTTGATTGGATTCTAGTCGAGAGAGACGGCTGTTCAATCAGTCGGATTCCCCCCTCTACGTCATACATTAGTGTATATGCTATGCCACCGCAGAGGAAGCTTTAAACATATTTTTCAGTACGCCTCTGTAAAAGTGCCTCCAGGCTACAGTCTGTCAATTGTCTCCGTGGCGGGGGATCTTCTGACACTGACAGGGGGTGACGCATCACCATATATTCTAGATATCGCCCCCGCTCGTAGCGAGACCCGGAACGTATTAACATTTCAAATTGGAGAATGAACACTTTTTGAAGGGTGCCTGGCGGCGGAGAGACTGGGTACGACATATTTGCAGATCTGAGTTTCCTGTAGGAAACTGCGAGTCATGGTTAAGAACTCTATTTGCCTTCTCTGTTACAATTAACCTTTACCCGCAAAGAATTTAAGAGAGTGCCCGCACGCGACAGTTTCTAATGACCAGAAATTTCTTGTGCAAAATTGGTGCTATACACGATGGAGCAAATATTGAATATACTACCACAAAAGCTTATATTAATAATGATTTTTTTTTAAAACAGAAAAAAGGGTGTGGGGCAATTAATCACATATAAAGCCAAAATTTTAATTCTAACATATGCAAAGTAGAAATCATTTATCAATAAAAACGATCTTACTCTTAGAAATGTTTATATTTTATTTACGTATTTGTTACATGTTCAGAGTTAATAATTTAATGATAACAAGCATTTTAGTGATTCTTCAGCACTTATCATCGAAGTACAATTTTTCTTAAACCTAATTTTGGAAACACAAAATATGGAAAAAAAATTATAATATGTCTTATGTTCACAAGATATATTTTTTATTCAAGAGATTCCGAGCTACAGAATCGTAAAGTAATTTATAACTATTTTTCTTTAAATGGTTCCAATGAATTTTATTACATTGTTGTCTGTTATTTGACAAATCTTCTTCTCTTCTGATTTGGCACAACACCCGGGGCGAGCCTTGGCGACTTCTGCTTCCTCTATCTCCGTCTTACGACTTCATTGATAGAGGGCAGTATGCCGGCACCCCGCAGGTCACCTGTACGCGACTTTTCGTGATCAAAGAATGCCACCTCTCGATCAGGCAGCTTTCCAATTGTCCTCGTTAGCATGGACTCTGTTCCACACTTGTCTAACTTAAAAAAAAATCCTAAGCAGTACCGGGAATGAACCCGGGCTTACCGGCCAGAAATCAGCAACGCTAACCACTAGACCAAGGAGGTGGTCACTTGACAAAAGCTAGTTGTTATATATGGAAAGTATAAATTACTACTCTACTCTTATTAATTATATAAAAATCGTCATTTTATAATAAAAATATTTACAACTCCACAAAATAAATGAAAATATAGGAAAATGTTTTTACCATGTTTAATTGAACTTAAAAAGAAAAATTATAAGTGAAATATTATTATAAAATTTATCTTTGTTTTTCCAAATTCCAAATTATTATTTTGCTATCGTTAAATTTTACCTCTCAACACTCAGTGATATATTTAATGTGACCTATATTTCAACTATATATATATATTTGAAAAATGTTTCCAAATGTTGAATAAATGCTTATTTTAAATATATTTTTATATAAAAACTGCCTTGAGTTATAGTAATGGAACTTTGAAGCACTAGAATATAGATTTGGTAGTAGCAGAGAAATTTGGAATAAAATATATTGAAAATCTTTTAAGAACTGTCAGTTATGCATTACTGTGTGCATAGAGGAACATCTTTTTCTATTTTCTCAATGTATGCATATATGAAATTAATATAAATGGTTGTTAAAACTTTTTAAAGCATACTAACACGTTTAAGTGCTGTCACTCGAGACCTATGACTTAAAAGTCCTACCAGAAGGACTTCCGCTCAAGGTTGTTGTGTCCATAAAAATGAATCTATTTTCGGCCAGGTCTTATCTCGCGAACCTTTGATCTGAGGTTTATTACAGAAGAAAACACTTTTTATTTACCCATTTACCTGCTTTTTAGTTACATTAACAAATTTAATTGTAACTTGTAGCAAACAGATGTTTTAACACTGAAGATGTCATAGTGCAACGTGTTACTTGTGGCATCACTGCCTTACTCGAGGAGGCTGCATGTTTGCGGGAAGTTCTATAGCACTGCCCTCTTGATAAGAGTGTACTGAGCATTATTGGATTTTGTTACATATTTCCGTTCAACCCAGTCCCCTACGTACGCGACAGGGGACTTTAGTGTCACAGTATGATGCCATAAAATCAAATTATGTAATTTCACGTTATCTCCCTAATTCCTTAACGTCATTCGTTTAAAATGTGTTTCCCCACCCTCTCTCGAACCGGAAGCAAGACTACCCGTCCACAAACATATAATCAACTAGATGGATGATATATTTGTTAAAAATATGTACTAAAGAAAATAAACGCTTCATTTACTTGGAAAGTAACATCATTTAAACAGTTGTTCAGGCTACTCACATGTAAAATGTAGTTTTGAAGTTTCTAAAATAAAAAGCTTACTTATGAAATGATCGTTTTTCCTTTATGTGCTTTTCTTGCTATTTAAAACAATAATAAAGTTTTTATGCATATTCCCTATCATATAGGAAACAAAATTAATGTATCATTTTTAAATACAACATATACTACTATTGAAAAATGAGCCTCACTAAATTTTTCTGCGTTTTTGCTTCTTGATAGCGAGCGCATGTTTAGTGATATTATGTTATTCATTTAACAGTTTGGCTAATCATTGTGATATCACGAGACGATTTAATTAATTCTTCGGTTTTATAAAAATTTAAGAAATTATTAGCATCAATGAAATTGGAATATCACTTAAATTTATTAAAAAATAATCTATTTATATTTTTATTTTTCTAGTTCATAACATTTCGTGCTATCAACATTACGAAAATTAATCAAAAGTACTCCAGTAACACTTAAAACAGAAGTAAATGCCTTTAATATTATATTAGCTGGTTTCGTAACAATGAAAAGGTTTCTGTTTGAGAACTTTAAAATATAAATTTTAAAAAAAATTATCAAATACATCTTTTAAAATGTGAAACCATGATGAATTTTGAACTGATTATTCTACGTCACAAATGAAAACAGCTCTAAAATGCATCAACGTATTAGAAGCGTGGAAAATAATGTTATATTACAATACGACTACTGAATCAATTACGTAGAAACCTATTCTGAAACCGAAATACCAAACCATTACTCTTCAATTTAAGGTTACGTAGAAGTCTTCACGTTTTTCGAAAAAAATAAACTCTCAAAGGGAATTGAAGCTGGCACTCAAACACGTGTGATGCTTTGCAGAAATTGTGCTGAGGCGAAGCCAATATAAAGAAGGAAATTTTATATGGACCCACATGTGACATGCTTTCTAAATAGAAGTTAAGATAAAAGATCACATATTTAGATACACATTTCTAAAATTTCTATAAACATTTGAAACTAATAAAACGCAACAAATATATAAATGTATGTAAATCAATATTAATGAAAAACCTAAGGTCTATATCATAATTTTGTTTTCCTTTACTGTTTGTTCTCTTCTAGTAGTGGGACTTAAAGCTAATGCCTGTCGGAGGGTTAATTATTTCTGAACACCCTTGAAAGTTACGTACACATTAAGACATTGGTGAATGGATGATCAGTCCAATGTCAGAGTCTCTTCGAGAACCCAATAAACACAAACAGACGCAGACACATATGTACATGTGGAATGAAGATGAATAATGAATGAAAGGTGAATCTGAAGCAGAGAAATACTAATCCGATTGAAGAAAACCATGAAAAACCTTAGTCAGATTAGTCGGCAACAGGATTTGAACCTTGGACCTCCCGAATACGAGTCCCGAGTGTTAACGCCTGAGCCAATCCGCTGGGTCGTGGTTGAGGTTTCAAAACGTTATAATAACCAACGCAGTTCTTTCAAGTTTAAGAAATTAATCAACAAAGAATGGTAAATCTTCTTAGCTGAAAGAAAATACTACCTAAAATATGCAACAGGCATCAAGTGCATCCTTAAAAGTTCCAGCAAGGAGAAAATGAAACTATGTTATTAGTACTTACTGTTATTAACACATGTGTAATAATTAAATAAAATAACTTACGCCCTGGCGTTTAAGAAATTCAAACCGTAATGTCGGCTATAACGCAAACCACGTCATTGGTGATCTTTTGCTTCTCCGGGTCTATTGTTTTATATAGCAAATATATAAATTACACCCATTGCATTGAAATACGTTTTACTCCTCTCCTCTTTTTGGGTTTGGAAGATCACACGACAGTCAAAGGCGTCGCCAGGCTGAAGAGGACTTGCGGTTTGTGGTGCAGGAAGTGTAACTAACGCGACAGGCAATGAAGTTGTTATACTGCAAGCAAGTGACAGCATTTTGCGTCTGTGGTCACGCTCGGGTTGGTCTTCGCTATCTCTTGGCGTTTCTTCTTCTTCTTGGTGGTGGTTAGACTAACTTCAGCGGCGCTTCGGATCATTCCATAGCACAGGAGCACGACGTGAGATGTCTACAGGCGTTCTGTCTACGAGTCAAGTCTTCATCTCTCCCAGTGAGGTGTGAAACAGAACTAGGCGAATAGTTTCAAGTTCTGCTTATAATAACTGTTTACTTACCCTCAACGATGACTGATGATCGATATTTTTCCACGAATTATATGCATTATCTAATAATTCCATATTTCAAATCCTTTTAACAATAATATTATATAAAAATTTTTCATAGATATTGCTAAAAGGAAAACAGACCGGAATATCTGTGCTTCAGTCTTATACATTGATGGCCTTTGTTTAATCTACGCCTATCAAGTATTTTGTGTTTTTAAACAACTGCAGTTTCTTGATTCATGGCGAAATTTCACTGTACCGTGAAATTACACAAGAATAAGTAGGTAGTTTTTTCAGGTGTCGCATCATCCAGAAAAATAAATGATTGTTAGTGTAATAATGTAAATAATATTTACACATGTAATAATACAAGTAATGGTTTTATGATGTAATCATATTAACCAAAGCTAACTAAGAAATGTTTAAGACAATAGGTACCGCAAGTTTTGTTTAGAGGCTTTTGAAAGTAAAGAAAGTACTTAAAAGCATTAAAACATGGGAAAATTGAAGGTATTTAATTTGTTCCCTAGAAAGTTATAGCGCAAATAAAACTATACAGAGTGTTTCGGAAATACTTTTACAAACATTGGTGGCGGGATTCCTCACACCAAAACAAGGAAAAAAGGTCCATATAAATTTATGTCCGAAAATCCTTAGTTTTTGAGCTATTAATGAAAATTTACCAAAACAAGAAAAAATATTAATAAAAACATACGAGGTCTATTCAAAAAGTATCGCAAATTTTGTGTTTTTTCAAAAAGTATTTATTTATTCATGAATATCTATTTTGTCCTCTTCAAAGTAATCCCCAACAGATATTATACACTTGTGTCAACGTTTTTTCCAATCCTCCAAGCACTTTAAAAAATCGTTTTTTGTGATCTTGTTCAGCTCCTCCTTCGATGCCGTCTTTATCTCCTCAATCGTGGCGTAGCGTCGTCCTTTCATGGGCCTCGTCAGTTTTGGAACAAAAAAAAAATCGCAGGGGGCCTGGTCTGGGGAGTACGGTGGCTGCGGCATCATAAGTGTGTTGTTTTTGCCCAAAAATTCGCGCACAAGCTACGATGTGTGAGCAGGGGCGTTACCATGGTGCAAAAGCCAATTTTTGTTCTTCCACAAGTCCGGGCGTTTCTGGCGGATTGCTTCGCGCAAATTGCGCATAACTTGCAGGTAATATTCCTTATTGACCGTTCTACCCTGTGGCAAGAACTCATGATGCACCACGCCCCTGCAATCGAAGAAAACTGTAAGCAAAACCTTCACATTCGACCGAACTTGGAGCGCTTTTTTCGGTCTTGGCTCGTGTGGCAGCATCCATTGGAATGTTTGAGCTTTAGTTTCCATGTCATAACCATAAACCCATGATTCGTCACCCGTTATGACCCTCTGGAGTAAATTTGGGTCGTCGCGGA
Source organism: Metallyticus violacea (assembly GCA_030762175.1). Classification (NCBI taxonomy): domain Eukaryota; kingdom Metazoa; phylum Arthropoda; class Insecta; order Mantodea; family Metallyticidae; genus Metallyticus; species Metallyticus violacea. The sequence goes on along the minus strand of CM060832.1, from coordinate 56,754,567 downwards.
GTTCAACAGCTCCTTAGCAATGTTAATGCGATGGTGTTTTTGGTCGAAATTGAGCAACTTTGGTACGAATTTTGCGGCGACCCGTCTCATGCCCAAATCATTGGTAAAAATCGAATGGCACGAGCCAATCGATATGTTTAGGTCCTCAGCAACTTCTCTAACGGTGATTCGACGAATGGCCAATACTATTTTCTTCCCTTCTTCAATGTTTTCGTCTATTGTTGACGAGCTCGGGCGTCCGGGACGCTCTTCGTCGTTCACATCTTCTCGACCCTCTGAGAACATTTTGTACCACCGATAAACGTTGTTTTGGTTCAAGGGAGCTTCACCATATGCCACATTCAACATCCGGAATGCATCCGCGCACTTAATTTTGTTTTTCACACAAAATGTGATACAGATTCTTTGTTCCATTTTTTGGAATAGGCAAAAATCGAAGACGAGCCAAAACACGTCCAAGCAACATAGCTGTCAACAATTAACTAAACATTCAAAATGGCCGAGCTTGTCAACATAAGTGAGGGACATTAGTACCAACATAACGTCACAAAACAATCTAAAATCGAATATACGTAGTCCGCGGAAATTCAAAATTCGCGATACTTTTTGAAGAGACCTCGTATGTCCAGAAATTATTAGTTTTATAAGTTATTAATGAAAGTTTACCAAAACAAGAAAATAAAAGTCCACATAAATACATGTCCGAAAATCCTGAGTTTTTGAGTTATTAATGAAAGTTTACACTAGAGTTAAAATGACTACTTCTAACACATCTTTAATGGACTTATTACCAAATCACATATATGGCTAACCTTCTACAGTGCTATTGCTGTATTTTGCGAATATATTTTGTCATATAAGTATGCAATGCTGATGCGCCAAGTAAATCAGCAGATGTGTATCATAACATTTGACTACTTAACAAAATGAATTTTATTTTCGATTACGAACTTAAGTTGTTGGATTGTACCTTGAAACGCGTTGAAGTAAACTTTCATTAATAACTCAAACTAAGGATTTACGGAGATTCTTATTTTGGTGTTAGGAACCCGCCATCAAAGTTTGTATATATTTCCCAAACACGGTATATATCAGTGTGGTGTTACTGTAGTGTAGTCGCGACTTTTATTTGTTCTCAAAAATGTATCAATATGCATCCTTATATTTTAATGTTATTATGCTGAAAACGATTACTACAGTCTCCAAGATACAATCACTAAGTTACAACATATTTATGTAATATATACTATACGCATTTTCTCGCTGTATTATAGCTCATAATACAGAATAGACTAACTGTAACACATTTATGTTTGCACACGTTCTGCTAGCTCGGGACTTACACGTGCCAAAGAACCGAAGATGGAATGAAAAAAAGTTAAAAATACCTGATTTTCATAGTCATAAATTGTCAAGTCTTCCCTTTCTCCACATATTTCCTTGGTGCTGAAGCGACCTTGCACTAGAATTGTTTTGTTGTTCGCAGGATGGAAAGTTCCGCAATTTTTTTGGAATCGGAAAGAACGCAGCCAGAAGGGACGAAGGAAGAAATGTCTATTTCTCCTCCAGTTCTTCAACTTAGTGCTTAGATACTAGATTAATTATAAATGTGTTATTTAAGTTTATTAGAAACGAAACAAACTAATATCTTTGAGGGTCAGAGGTAAGAAAGAGTCTCTGAGATCGCCTTTTAGTGACACTGAACTACACCATGGAACTTAGGCGACGATATTCTTGAAATTCCCACGGTATATATAAATCGCAATAAAGTAAGATGTGTGACTTGAAATTGCTTCAAAGCTCCTCGACTGTGAGAGGGCTGATATTGAAATAAATATTACATCGTGCAAGTGCCTGCTCACAAACCGAAATCCGCACATGAAAAATCTCTGTATCACTTGACCAAATTCCACGTATAGTCAGATATTTTTACCCTGCCTCTCAGAGAGAACAAGAACGACAGAAATAATAACGAGGTAGGGCAGAAGGGAAATGTCGAGAAAAAAAATGCTGAGTTAATTACGACCCTGCTTCCTTTTTTCATTCAGAGAAAGCAAGGGCACGTCTAATCAACAAAACAAACAAGTAGAATTAAAAAAGTGGCGTTGAAAGCCAAAGCTCTGACTGCCTCCACTCGAAAATATTTTCATTTGAGCTAAGGGAAAAGGAAGCAGGAGCTCAAGAGGAGAGTAAGCCCATTAAAGTATTTCTACTTCTTGGTGAGTAAAATTAAAAGAACGCATCATGAGAACACGAATTTTGAGTCTACAACTAAAGATCATAAGGAACTGTTCTTTTCTATCCAGAAACTCTGCTAAGTCACTGGTAACTTAACCAGATTAATAAGAGGTGGAGGATTCTTAACAATGCAGCTGATAGGTGATATTTTTGTTTTACTCAAGACTGTTATACAGGTGTTACATTTTAGTTTTGGAGTACATTGTTTCAAGGGAATTCACTCCTCTTCTCCGTTTTATATATTTAAATGTATAAAGCTGAGAACAGAAGCATTGTAACAGTTTCCTAACAAATTCTGCTCTATTCTATTCTCTTTTATATTAATAATAGAATAGAATAGAATAGAATAGAGCAGAGCAGAATAAAATTTAAAGTTTTATCTTAACTGACAGATATGCTAAATGCTCAACACGATGCAGAATTTATAATTTTGACCAAATGAAAATATGAAAATTATATTTTCATATTTTCTCGATTGTCTCAGAAAAAGTCTTTAACTTTTCAATTCACATTTTTCAATAATTGATAAAATTAATTTTTGTATATCTTTAGTAATATAAAAGTGTTCTGAAAATCATATGACTATATTTTGGGGTCCCGCATTCGTGAGGTCTGGGGTTCAAATTCCTTGGAGTTGGCTCTCTAACGTTTGTTTCTTTTGTGATTTTGCCTTGTCGCTTAAATGGATGCAATCGGTCTTTCCTTGCACGAATTAATTTCGTTCTTCCGTATCACCGCAGTTATAATTGTACGGTAGAAAGTACTAGGAAACTTAAACTGATGTTGAGTGCGGTGTGGTGGGGGCTTGCGCTTTGGAAAGGCTTCTGCCGTGCAAGCAGCCCTTCGGTGAACTTGAATTTTTGGACAGGGGCTTCGCCATGTTCTATCTGGAAACAATGTTAGGGTTCCATCTTCATACGTTCATTACCGCAACTGGCCGCCTGGCGCCTTCCTCATGCGAAAGGTGTTCTCATTGGGTGCGTAGGCACAAACGTCCAGTCCTTGTGTACGACTGAAAATTTAATACTTCTAAATAATAGAGAGGAAAAGTATTTACATGAACCAAAATGTGGAATTGTTTGTACTGATTTCATATAATTTATAGACAATGCAAATTCATTTAGGGATAAATATTGATATTAGTGCCTATTAAAATGGCGGCTTCGCTATCAAATTTCTTAGTGATGAAGCAGGGAAATCAACCAATATCTGTAGAAGAAACTCAGGAAAATGCCGAGTATCATATCCGAGCTAACAGCATTTAAAATTTATGGCAGAAATTCGACGTTCACAGTCAAGCACCCACCGGAAACATTACTGGTAGCAGTGGCAAAGTGCCCTGTAACGAGGAATGTGAAAATTAATAAAACATCTAATTTATGCCAAATTTACCATGAAAATAGTTGTGAAATGTCTTAAAATGTAATCGTGTTCAAAATTATGTCATTGTGACTATCAGTTATATAACTGATAATTAATTTAAATTACAAGCAATATTAAAATATCCTATTCGGGGCATATACATCAATCCCTCTTGAAATGAGTTACTGAGTCACTGTCCCTTGCTCTATAATCATAGTAAGATATCTCTTTCTTCTGCTTAGTTGACCATTACGTAAAAATAACAATAATTAGGAGCGAAGAGCTATCAACACACCATCTAGCCCCTGGTCCCAAAAAGTTTACGAATGAGTTTTAAAAGTTATAGTAGTTGTTTTAAATTGATATCGTCTTCATCCCAGATTTTCAGTTGGGCTTCCGGTTCTAGAAAATTCCAGAAGAGAGCAGATATATTTAACTAAGCTGAGACAAAGGCGAGCCTACACAATAAAGAAAAAAGTCACTTCTCCTTGTGTGCGACTGCTATATGATAGCTATATGACTGCTGTCTAAGAAACATAAGAAACACCGTAAGTCTTTTAGCCAATTACAACTCTAAGCCAGAAATATTTTTGCTAGATATAGGGACTTATTCATTTGCTTGGAAATCTCTCTGAATTAATGAGGAGCAATGGAGATTGCACAATGTATTTCATCAATTACATTTTTCCCCCCTCTCTCCACGGAGCTGTTGAAACAAGCGCACAGAGTTCAAAGCTAGTTTAATTTAATAGTAGCCGTGTTTGTAATAACTCGATTTTCTCCATTTGAATGTTGAAAGTACTTACTGATTCCTGCTAATAGCTTTTAGCTTCCCTTGCGTTAAGAAAATAAAGTTTGCAAGAGCAGTATTACAATATGAACGAAGCATTTGGATGTATTTGAGTCTTGAAACTGTAGAGGAAGAGAATTGTCTATGGGATGACAAAAGTTGCAGTGTGAAAAGGCGTGTCACAATCGCCCACACATCAGCTCTCGGGACGGGTGTCAGAGAGGCAAAACGCTTGACGTGGCTATGTATAGGAAATAGACAGTAAATATGTCCCGCATTATTCATGAAACTTAGGACGGCGGAAATATGTTGTCATATAGACGGGAGTGACAGGACAGGGAGGGAGGGGACGAGGAGAAATAGAGGAAAATGTATTTCACGGAGTGATGACTTCTTGCGCTTTAAAGTGTATCTGCCGGAATTAAAACAGCTGTAGCTACAGATTGACTCAGTCATAACTATTTGTCTATCTTCTTAAACTCCGGTTTGATCGCATTAATTGTTTTTATAAATGAAAACAATTCAAATCTCACGGAATACAATCATAAATTTATTTTACAAGTTTTACAGTCTTGTAAAAATCTATCTAAACTGTTGATTGTATCCCATGATTTTTTTTTTACTATTGGCATCAATCGATGATATTGAAAAACAAAGTAGTACTTATAAAAATCTGACTGCAGTAAGGCAAACATGTTCCAATATCTTATCTTTAGTTGATTTTACATTTTTCTCCTCAAAGGTTTAAAATTGGGTTTTTAAATAACCAGGTTATACTAAGATTGGAAATTTCACCATAAAATAAACACATATATTTATTATATAATTTATTTCGTACAGGATAAAACATATTTTCAAATATAGGGTGGGCCAAAAATCACTACCCTTTTCAAATGTTAACCCTGCAGTTATATTTCCATTTATACCTTTTTTCTATTGTTAATTAACTTATCAATAATTTATTTTTATACTTTAGTTAAACTGTGTCATGACTCTTGCTAGTTGTTTTTGTAATATTCAATGTTTATTGACCTGGGTGACTATTACATCCCGCGCCGCTACTACTTGTGTCATTGTTTTGAAAGTCGTATTAATGTGCGGTCCTGTTGCAAATTGTTATAAGTTATGTCCCCAGTATCTAATAATTCAAATATGTAGCTACAATTGCTTAAGGCAATAGAACAGAAGGAAGAAAAATCAAGAAAGAGAGTTAGAAGAAAGAAGGCAACGAGAATATTTATCATGGAACACGAGTCGGAACAAGAATGATCTGATAATGAGGGAAGAGAAGATACAGTAAATGATTCTATGTGATAAGAGCAGAAGATGCTATAACGCTGCAATAAGTGGGTTTGTCCTGAAATTGCAAGAGATGTCTGGAAAAAAACAACTGGGATTGTATTTAGGTACCAAGTCCATTTTTTTGACTAATTTCGATTCTCTCTGCAACCAAAAAGATTTTTGTTTCACATATTGTATGTATATTGTAAATAAATAAGTGTCCGTGCTTTTACATGTACTAATATTTGCTTCAACTATAATAATTATAAAACAGTAATTTCAGCAGTATAAAATTCTCAAATGTAAATTTGGCCCATGATTATTTTCCTTCATCCCTGAAAAGGTACATTCGCTTTCTTAGGCAGTGTATTTATCGTCATCGAACATTACATTACTGGTTTGCTCTCATTCACTTACTTGAAAAAAAAGTTTTAATTTCTTTTAATGTGCTGTACATTTTGATGTAAAAAGTGCTTGAATTACATTGATTTAGGTGATTTGTTATAATTTATAACACTAATCATATTACATAACCACCTCCTTGGTCTAGTGCTGGCTGTTAATCGGGAGGCCCGGGTTCGATTCCCGGTACCTGCTTAAGAATTTTTCTAAGTTAGGGAGGTCTGGAACGGGGTCCACCCAGCCTCGTGAGGACAATTGGGAAGCTGCCTGATAGAGAGGTGGCGTTCTTCGGTCATGAAAGCCGCAGGGTGCAGGCATGCTGATCACATGCTCCCCTGCAATACTGCCCTCTAACAATGAAGTCGTAAGACGGAGGTAGAGGAAACAGAGGCCGCTGCGGCAGGCCAAGGGCTTGCCCTGGGCTGTAGCACCAAATGAGAAGAAGAATAATATTGTAATGTAATGTTCTAATGAGTTAAAGCATATCTAAATATTATATTACAATGTGTTCTTCCTTATTTAATGTAAAAAAAACAACAACTTCTGCTACTAACTGAAGAAAATTTATGTCAGAAATTGAATTATTCATTATTATACTAGCCTTAAATTTACAAGAATTCATGTTCAAATACTTGAATACAGTTGTTGCGCTGGGTGACTATGTTACCAAGGCGAGCACTGCAAGGTGTGAAGAAATGTTTGTAGCCTCTTCATCACTTCCAACTGCTTGTGATGTAAGCTCTACGGTGCATAACTATTGTCTTTGTTGTTTTCATTAGTAGCGTCTAATCATGTTATCAACATTTACCAATAAAGAAAATATTTTTACTTTAAAAACGTGATATTAGTTCTGGAATTCAAAAGTAGAATAATAATTTTGATACTGGTCATCAACACGGAAGACGATTTACAATTTATGCAAGCGTTTTGAGAAAAGTGCATCTGTATCAGTCTGCTCTAGAGCTGGGAGTATTTCATTAAGAGATGAATCTAAGCAAGCAGTCTTAGTTGGTTTTCTCTTTTAAAGAACATCTGCATGCCACACCACATTCAAACATTGCTTACCCAAGGGGTCGGCCATTCCGACTTGTGTTATCCGGTTACTTAGCCGAATGCTGAGATGAATATTTACAGTCCATGAATTTTCCGCTCTCCCATTTCAGATCAGTTCATTCCTTTGATTCTTACAGGGTCTAAATTGCCAGGGCGAGGTAGGCTAGTGATCACTTAGGATCTTTAAAAGGGCTCGAACAATCCACCGGGTCGGGGTGTTTTATTTTTAAATACGTTAGGGATCCCATCTGCGTCCGCGCAGACGCCGCCTGTAGATCCTGACCGCTCGGTGTCTCCTTCACACCATGCAAGACGTAAGCATCCAAATTTCCCTCCTTCGCCCCAGATTATACACCCATCCGTCCAAGCATTACGTTTTAGTCAGGTCGTAATGTGTAGCTTTGTGAAACAACGTGCAAGATAATTTCTGCATGGAGAATGATGTGAATTTGTTTGAGACTAGCAGGTAAACACGTCTGAAGTTTTCAGTATGGAATGATAAGCTTCCATTGATAATTACTGTAGCAAAGTAGCAAAGGTCTCAGGCTAGAATATATGTTGTCCTTAATTTCAGAACTCTTTTTTTCGTATGAAATTTTAGTTTTAGGACCCATGTTTATTAGACTTTTCCTTGGTTTTATAAATACCGTCACTGAAAATATTCAATGTTTTTTAATTTATGTATAACATGTATGTCCTACTCGTTTCAGTCTCATTAACATACATTTTTCCAAGGCAGTGCGTAAAGTTGCAATTCGCCCAATTGTTGTTAGAACCTAAGGCGAGTCTTTAACACTCTTGTGTCTAAAGAACTCATTTAGTAATATTATGCACTGCTATTAGGTTTATACCCAAAAAAGAATTGCCACCTATTATGCACAAACTGCATAAGAAATAAGTTATCTCCATCTTTCTTTCATGTAGCACCACAGTACATACAATAGGGGCTGCTTAAATATTTCGCGGGATCAAATAGTGAGTACGCATGTCATAAAATTAACTGTTACTACCCATATAAAACTAAGCTAGCTTCTTAACCTAACGTTTTTATATCAGAAACGCCATAATATCGGAAACGCTTTATATTTATTCAGCTAAACATAAAACAGAGCTTTAGGAGAAATAATACAGCAATAACAGTAATGCTTAAAATGCTTGATTGTCGTTCAGAAAAAACTAATAAACAGTCAACACCTATACTAAGAGTAAAAAGGCAAGTTTAACATCTTAATTAATGCGGTTTTCCATATAATGACTTTTTATTTCAGTGATAAATACTGCAATTTAATGTCTATTTTGAAAAGATAGGTGCATTTTCGTTACAATTAACATTTTAATAATGAATGTGAAACTTATGTGTTTAACAGCTATTCGTTAAACATACATGCGGCGATCGTCATGATATCAGATAGATTCATTACAAAGTACACGCAACCCGGACGCAAGTCGTCCCTACTGTGGTAGCATTCATCTATTCCTAAGCTCTTTGTTGCTTATGATCACTTAAGACGCCCGTGAAATCGTGATCTATAACCTCTCCATGTTTAAATATTTATTTAATATAAATTTTGTGCTGTCCTAGAAAAAGCATTGATGACAAACATTCCTAAAGTTAATTTTTACGGACTCGTGTTTTTAAGAAGCGAGAGAGCTTCAACTAGTCCAAAAATGACACTTTTATCATAAATAACTATTTATTGCAGTTTTTGTTACGAAAGATGATTCGGCCATATATTTTACAAACTTAAAATTGCTGTCTAATCTTGTAGTTAAAAGCATGCTTTACAAAAATGGCAGAAACAGTCATATGTGACCTCTAGTGACAAATTAAGTGAAACATTTAATTGTGCAAGAAGCAATGTTTTCTAGTGCTTTGCGTTGCAGTTTTTAGAGTAAGCGCCAATACACATAAAATAAAAAGTAGCATGTGATTAACATCTATTACGGTTTTTAGTCAACAGATACGTTTTCTGTTGTTATGATACAAAATGTCTTGTACTTCACGTCTCACTTAACAGCCACATGACAGAGCAATCTTTTTATGCACCGAGGAAGCGAAACCAACCACGCTTTTCTAGTTGGTCTTGATTATGTCAACTTTTTCATAGTCACATAATACACGCATCGTTATAATCGGTGCTGATAGCCGTGCCAGTGGATGACAAAACATCCCGTCGCAAGCAACCAACCAAAAGGCATGTTCCCCTCTCTTATGATTTCCATGACAAAAGCCTGCAATGTCATCTCCATCTCAGTGACAACTGCTATGCGGTGGTTGTGCAGTGCTCTCTACAATGTTCAGCTATTTTACATGATATTTCCATGTTACAAAGGCGACATTTGTGCTCTTTTTGAAAAGATTTTAACTACTATTACATTAATTAATTTTATTTTGAATCAGGATAAAAGATAAAACAATTTTTAGATGGTTTCGTCCGGTCAATGACTAGCATTATATTTAAAAAACAATTACAGAATTATATAGTACCACAATAACAAACTTATAGTACGTAAGCGTACTTTTATACAAGAGAATGAAAACACTACGGAAATTATAATGATAAATTACGGAATTAAATGTTGACTCTGGGCTTAACTAAAACAAGCTACGTTCTGTAGCTTTATTGACCTTCCACTATGAAAAAATCTGAACTATGGTTTACTCAAACTTCTGAACACTGTGAACTGTTGGAAAGAAAGAAATCTCTCGCAGGAACTTTATATAAAATACTTTTCCATTTTTAATTCAATTCATTCTAGAATGCAACTGTATATTTTCCCCATAATTTAATATTTTTGTAAAACTATAGAGCTTTAAAAATATTGTGACTTCTGAATAATCCTATATATAAAGTTCAAACAATGAGATAAAATGTTAATATATTTTATGTATCAAAGGTTTTATAAAGCTTCTTTATTTTACGTTACCCTAAAGATGATATTTTGTATCATGTGAAACTATTTACTTCAAATTGTTTATCAATTATAAAATGAATTAATTAAATACAAAAAATATTATTGAAAGCATTTAGTTCCAAAATTAAGAAATAGTATGAGTGAAAACTAAGAGAAAAAGTTGTTCGTAAACGATGTATCAGTATAAGCCTAAATCATGTTAGGTATATGACGTTGGAGGGAGATGGTAGTTGTTATTGTCTACATTGGAAAGCTAGACAGAGTATTGGTTCGCCTACAGTGTATGATTGATACTAAGTCAACTTTACGGCAGAAAATGTTCAGTTATTAGGAAAACACCTAAAAAGATATAATTATTTTTTACTTCTTTATATAGTGCCATTTTTGCGCGCATTGCTTGTTTTTTGGTCTCTCCCAGCCTTTTCACCTGAGCATGATACAACAAAACCGATGTCAGTCACACTGCATGGCGTGTTCATTCCTTGACACACACACAAGACTCCAGAAGGGTGGGATGATAAACATTTCGACTCTTCATTCTAAATTGTTAGGTCTGGAGCCTTCTTCACCATGTGTTCTCAGTTACTCAGATAGAATTTTGTTTGGGAACATTTTATGGTAAGTTGTTAATTGTGCTGTATTATGTTGGCTTAAAGTTTCCATTATAACAATTTTAGATTAGGAAGGGATGTGTATTTTTTATGTCAATGTGTTGAATTTATTGTAACCAAAGGGTAGCATTTAAGACAGTTTATTCATTCTCAAAGCGGGAGAGTTTATAATATGCTTGTGTAACAATATTTGTTTGCCAGGAATTTGATTAATTATATATATATATATATAAGCTTCAGGTACTTAAGATTAGAAACTGAAAAAATTTAAATCTTCAAGTTTAATGTTTCAAGCGTTTTATAATAGTTTAAATGATGAACTGAGCTACGCTTGCATGTTTAAAGTTGATTTAGGATTTACCACAATTTTGTAGTTATTCAGTATCTTACACACACACACACACACACACACACACACATACACACATTATTGTTCAATAATCACTCGTGTTCCCCGGTATTGCGAATTTACTTTTATATGCCCACATATTGCGGAGTATTCTTCCAGCATCCTTCTAAGGCTAAAACTTGAATCAACGGGAAAGCCTCAAATTCGGGTTATATAAAATATTTTACCGTTATATGCTGCAATATGTATTATGTGCACAATTTTTCTTTATGGATGTTTGATGCCGCTTTTCTACTTAACAATTGAATACACTACCTATCTCTGAAACGCCATGATTAATTATATCATATTTTGTATTCTTATTATATGCTATATGTGTTAAATCAAGGCTGCAGGCACTGTAAGTTAAGTCTGTTTGTTAGAGCTAGAAGGTAAAATACCACGAATCCAGCTCTGAATGGCGCGACATTCGGTCGACAACCTACCTGCCCGATAACAAGGTGTTGCTCGACAACAGAATAGCCTGACCATCGTTACCACTTCACGGCCTGCTCGACAACAGAACAGCTACTATACCTTGTTCTCTTGACAGAAATCTGAGAACTTGTTGAATGAGACACACTGAAGAAAGCAATAAGCCAAAGCAATATATTCTGTGTTATGGTTTATTGAACCATAGACAACCTAAGCTTGTTGAAGAAAGGCTACTTACTGAAGAGAGATACAAATTGCGATACAGTATATTTATAGTGTATGAACTACAATGGATGTGCGTTTACGATTATCGCCGATTATAAACATTGGCTGAGGAGCATTAAGAGGCATAATCATGCACTAAACCCAGCAAAGAAGGATGTAGCAAATGTTAGAGTGGCCATTAAGAGAAATTCTTACAAGTCTAGATAGCTGAAGAAGAGTGCGAGAACGTTCTAGGACCAATCTAAGCTTTGCTTCTGAGTGGTCGTTCATTATCAGAAGTTTAAAGAACATATGTCTCCTCACATGACAACACAAACGTACTTTGACACCAAATACTTCTTAGAAACATCGATGACGATTAAGGCCGCTGAAACAGTTTCAATCTTCTGTATTTGTTGCACCTGTATATATATATATATATATATATATATATATATATATCCATACTGGAAATGGAGTAAACGTCATATTCGACGACCACAGAACCAACTTGGTTAACAAAAAGGTTTGAATAAACCATGTAATTTCAGCAATAGAAATTAATGCAAGAAGGACTGCATTATTTTTTCTCTCCTATTTTTTCATATGTTTGGATAAAATATAAGACCCATAAAAATAGAAAAGTACAACAAGTTCCACAAATCCATCTCAAAGGGAATTTTAAAGAACATGATATCTTTGACTTGTTGATGCACTTAAATAACATATGCCCTATGATTAATCTTATATGTGTATAGCTTTTTTTTTTTTCCTGCTGCAGGTGTTTTAAGTAATCCCAAAAATAAAAGTTAAATGAGCTCAGGTCGGAGCTCTTAACAATCTATTTACTACCTCAACCTGCAATGGATACTCTCACACAAAGGTGATGTACACTCCCACAATGTTTTATAATACCTTCTATATTGTAGGAACTAACTTAAAAAAGCGCTCTGCATTCTGCAAGTTAAATGAGATATTCCAAAATTTTAAAGGAGCTTTTATGAACCAAACTTTATATAAATACAAACTTTTTTAAAAAATAACATTAGTTATAAATTTAAGGTTACAAATAGAATGTCACGTTTCACTATTTCCTCCAAAAATAAAGATATTAGAATTAAAAATGTCAAATAATTATCATGCATTAAATACTGTAGGTAATAAAGGCATTTTGAAGAGATTTTCTTAATATCCAGTACTTCTGCATAAGTAAAAAAGATATAAATCAAATGAACGTTATATAAATGAGATTACTGGCACCACAAAATGAAAATACAATGAGGAGGTTATTAAGGATTTCCTAAACAGCATCTTTGCATAAAGTTTGAAAAGAGAACCATATTTTAAAATGTCGTAATGTAAGGAACTTTTCTAAAAGAATAAAGGTCATTTCAAGAAAAAAAAAATTTAATTCAATTTTTTTTCTTTCTTCCACCCGCTGTGTTATACAGGATGTTAATAAACTACATCGCACTAATCTCAGAGATTGTAGGGAAATTTTAGAAAAGGAACATGGCATATTTATGTTTCTCAAGAACCAGTACACTAAGAACTAAAAGTGATACCACACAATAAAGGACGGATGTCTGTCGCAATTGGAATTATAAGGGCGTCAAGTACAAGCGATATTTTTTAAATATCTCCAGTATGAGGTTCTATCTAGGCGGGACTTAGTCATGGGTGCCGCATAGTAGATTTACGGCACGTTAAACTTCGTACTTGAAATAGGGGGTTCCTGGACTTGTTTCATGTCCAAGTAATACCTTAGTCCCCTGTCAGCTGGTGCTAGAGGCGATGAACTTACCACCTGTCTCTCTGCTATATGTCGGTAAATAAGTATAATTGAAACGTTTTCCTTGGTAACCGAAATCTCCCTCACATGTTCCGAAATGGAACACGGGTAGGTGCCAACAACAACAGTATAAACCTAGGATCTTCAAAACCACTCTCTGTAGCCATATCCCTTATGCTTAGCTCCCTCTAGACGTGAACATAACTGTTGTTTATGCCGTACTGACATATGTTTATTACACGATTTTACAGATTTTTATAGCATTACATCTTAAAACACTGACGTGGAGCTATTGAAAATCCAACTTTCCTCGCTCGCGGAACACATTTGAAGACACTCTATAGCACAATTTTACAAAATTTCGGTTAACAATGATGAATCAATCACCATCTAATTTAAACTTTTTTAAGTTCGTTATTTTTCTTCGTGGACCATGGATACCCTATCTATAGCCTCTGAAATTACTGCGGTGTAATTCGTTAACATCCGATATAACAAGCGAGGCAAAAGATAATGTTAAAATTAAAATTATGTTAATTCCTATCATTATTTACCAATAAGAACTACAAACGAAAGAGATAAATATTGGATAACGATATTCTCGAATCTCAGTAACTAAAAATATTATCTTCCCTTTTGCTGCAGAGATATCGGTGTAAGAATTTCTCCTCGCATATTGTGCTAAAGCCGGGCTTAGGTCTGAATGTGGAGTTACATAATCCGAACAATTTCCAGAATATCTCGAAAAGCTTCATTCGAAATGTTATTTATACAATGCTTTTTGCAGCGATGGTGAAATGGAAGTAATGTGAAACGGTTGTCGAGTTTATTGTAAAGCACACTGCTTGATATGACGCGTCAGTGTTCTTTGTTATAATGAATAAATGTGTTATTTATAACATTATAAAAATTAGCAGTTAATTATACGAACTGCATTGATGTCTATGCCAGTACTGTATGGTGTTTTATGAAAAACAAAAAGGTGAACATGTATGGGTTTTTGACATAATACATTTCGATTATCTTTCCCCAGGGCAGTTCCACATAAAAAAAAATTATATTTAACGGAAATCTCGTTAGCTATCGACATATCGTAGTGAATTATTTTAATGATTTCTGTCGTTCACACACAATTCTGGTGTGACGTGATTGTGCAGGGAAGAGATACGTTCAAAAACCGATTGAGCTTGGGGGTAAATTGCACTGTGGATCTGCTCTTCAGGATTTTACATTTTACTACAGCCATGCTCCGTTCTCGGTAATATTCTTAGCTTATGCTGGTTTCCTATCCACTTGTGGTGTGTTTCATAGCGGAATTAGTCGGTCCTGGTGGTGTAGTGGTTACCATACTTGCCTGCTAAACCCAAGATCGCGGGTTCAAACTCGACCAGGATCGATGGATTTTTTCGGGTGTAAAAACCCTAAGTATGGCTTCCTTCGGAAAGGAAGTAAAGCCGTGGGTACCGTGTCGTACATTTATGGCACGATAAAGAACCTCATGCCTGAAAAAAGAGGCCTCTGAGCAAAATTTGTCGGCCGTGAATTGAATGGGACGCTGATTACTTGAGATGTTAAAGAGCGTCCGTAAATAAATCAATCAAAAAAAAAAAAAAAAAAGCGGAACTAACATAAGGTTAAGAGTTAACAGCAGGATATTCTATTTTATTGTTTGACATTACATCTGGATATGACTGCAGAGATATTCTTATTTCAGTTACTAGATATGCGCCTATTTTGTCCTTAGTTAAATTACCGGTGACCCACTTTCTAAACAAAAGTAATCAAAGGTGTTGAAAGTCGTTGAGAACACTATCCTACTTCACCAAAGCATTTGTCACATACACGATGCAACTCTTTGGAATCTCTGAATTTCAGTCCGAATATTATCCTTAAGGTCTTCCAGTGCTTTCAAATTACTTGTAACTTTGCCCTTCGGTGCACTATGCAGATACAACTCACTTCTGGTAAGTCGGGCTGCCACAAGCCTTTGCTTATTATTCTATGAATAGTTCGTGAATTCGACTTAGTCACTGACAAAAACTGTGACAAGTCGCCACAACTTGTTAATAAAGTGTCGCAATCACGAGGCATGAGTTGTGCTTAGAATTTCTCTTTAATTACATGTCTCAAAAAATCTGGAACCCACGTACCGCCCGATTTTTCGGGATCGCTGATCAATAACCAAAATTCATCTGTCATGAAACAGAGATCCTACAATTCATTTACAATTACTTCCAGGACCCACATTTTGTTCATCAGCGATTCTCAGTTCTTGAACACATGTGTTCTGTATAGTGTGCAATGCATCACTCATCGCAGTGGAACCAGTTTTTCATGAGCCATTGTGTCATCTACATATTTCAATTGACTAAATCATAATTAAAACTTTTGAGAATGTTATTCAAATCCATACACTATCCACAGCGTTCCAACAACTTTAATGGTCAAACAAATGTATAAAATTGACTTAAGATCCCGAGAAAATTAAATAATATTAATAACACTCTAATAACGCTATCTAATGTTAATAGTAATATTATCTCAAACAAGGTATAGAAATGACAGAAAATACTCTGTAAGGCATTGTTTAAACGATTAGTTATATTTATTTTTATATACTGAAAACCGAATCGCCAACATGACGTTCTGCATTCAACAGAGGAGCAACGGCTTTAATAAGTTATAAACACAATAATGGAATATTACCTGAGTTTATTTTTTGATAGGACAAAAATTGCTTCTAGGCTTGTTGGTAGGCACGCTATTATCTGATACTCCGATAATGGCTGCTATATTAGCGAATTACTTTTAATAGTTTTACTTTTAATAAAATATTGCCAAAGTAGAGAGACAAGACATTTCTTAAAATTTATTTCTTGTTAGTTTAATATATACAGCGCGATCAGTTTTGTTTTCCCCCGGAGTGTTTTGCTTATGGGAGAGCGCGCCGCTCATTAGTTGGTTAGTCGGTTAGCCGGGCCTCGGTGAATAGCGGGAGGGTAAAACAGTTAAACAAACCAACCAAAAACAATACACAAACCAATTTAAGAAGCTAATTACTTAGCAAATTATCAAATGAGGTGTTGATACTATCTGCCTTCATTTTCCACACATTTTGGCGTCTCTTTAGGAAATAATACATTACTCGCTGAAATCTAAAAATTTCCTCACGAAAATTATCTTTGAGTTTTTGTCTGGTGTGTGGGGTTCATCTTGTACACGGCATCTTTTAATTTAACCCAGGGATAATATCGGGGGACCCAGGAGAGCCATAAATCTCTACTAATATTTCTGCCTTGGGGAAAGACATTGTGAATTGCTCTCATGGAATTTGCAGTGTGAGCAGTAGTAGAATCCTGTTGAAAAAATACGTAACAGAATCAACTGTATGCTCCAAAAATTCGTACACATTGTACGAATTATTCTATTATTATTATTCTTTCACAACTGAGCTAGTCGGTCTTGGTGGTGTAATGGTTACCATACTTGCCTCCTAAACCCAAGATCGCGGGTTCGAACCCGGCCAGGACCGATGGATTTTTTCGGGGCGTAAAAATCCTAAGTATGGCTTCCTTCGGAAGGGAAGTAAAGCCGTGGGTCCCGTGTCGTACATTTACGGCACGAAAAAGAACCTCAAGCCTGAAAGAGAGGCCTCTGAGCAAAATTTGTCGGCCGTTTCACGCCCTGAGTTGAATGGGACGCTGATGACCTAAGCTGTTAAAGAGCGTCCATAAATAAATAAAAAAAACTGAGTTAGCACACATAAAGGCACGCTGTGCCGTTGTAAACACACGGTCATAATGCACTTTTGTATCCTGACTAATTAAGAAACGAACAACACAACACACATCGGGAATAGCTGCGCTACGACTATGACAGTCAAAAGGTCAACATGTAAGCAAGCACACTTGCTACTCCCTCCATGGCGCAATAAACGAGTGGGGGCTCGTTCATAGAAACAACCCCTCACTGCGGGGTAAAACATCGCTGATTGCATTGTACTATTCCACGTCTCAGTTAAATTTTTACTAAAGATGGCAAAATTGTTACTCGAAAACGCTTGCATTACTGCGTTAGGAGTAGAGTGTAAAATCCAAACCATGTAGTGAACAGTTCTACAGGTTACCGCTACACAGAACATACTGTGCGTTAAGAATAGCCAGACTAAGTGCGCGCTAAGGAAACAATTGCCTTGCTGTTTGTACCTATAGAACTGCTCCCTCCCCCTTTGCTGGAAAACTGAAGTTCGTACCTTGCATTGGCTTCCCAGTTCTTTCTCAAACGACAGCTATAGTCAGCATTTGTGACCATCTTACTATCTCCACATGTGCTTTACTTCATTTGGTAAACTTTATTTATTTCGAGATTGATATAATGTAGAGTGGTTTTTTTTATTTTTAGGGGGAAAAACTGTAGCATATACGAGGCGAATTCAAGTTATAACATCTGCGATGTTTTTTTTTTTTTTCTCACGACTGGAAACAAAAACATGCGGTTTGTTTTAAGATGCGCTGGCATTTGTAGTTAATGCCTGACAGAGATGACAGCACTATATGGCACACAGAACTCTAGCGGCAGCGGCGAGAGTGTGAACTGTTTTTGATACTTCAAAATGGCGATGTTTTCATTACAAGAACAGTGTAACCCTTCGTTTTCTCCATTTGCATGATTTGACACCGACTGAAATTCATTGCCATTTGGGTGAGACATGTGGTGATGGTGTCATGGATGTGTCTAATGTGCGTTCATGGGTGCGACAGTTCAAGGAAGGCAGGTCATCGTGTGACAACAAGCTAAGGTAATCTCGGCCTCATACAAGCCGGTCTGACGACATGATCGAGCGAGTGGAGAATGTTGTTTTGGAGGATCACCGAATGAGTGTGGAACACATCGCCTCCAAAGTGGGCATTTTCATGGGATCTGTGCACACAATCCTGCATGAATATCTGAAAATGCTAAAAGTGTCCTCCCTGTGGGTGCCACAAATGGTGACGGACGACCACAAGGCTGCGGGGGTGGCATGTTGACGCGTGATGAGACATGAATGGGATGTTCTTTTCATTGATTGTGACAATGGATGAGGCATGGATGCCGCTTTTCAATCCTTAAACGAAGCGCCAGTTTGCTCAATGGAAGCACTCAGTTTCACCGCCACCAAAAATTCAGTAAAGCGCAGTGCAGGAAAATGATGATGGCCATGTTCTGGAACAGCGATGGAGTAATCCTTACTCATTGCCTTCCAAAGGGCACTACGGTAACAGGTGCATCCTACGAAACTGCTTTGAAGAAAAAGCCCCTTCTACCATTGCGTGAAAACGGCCGGAAAAAGCTGCACGTGTGCTCTTTCACCGACTATGCCCCAGCGCATCCGGCCAACGTAACGCAGCAGTTTCTTCATGAAAACAACTTTGAAGTGATTCCTCACACTCCCTGCTCACCTGACCTGGCTCCTAGCGACTTTTGGCTGTTTCCAAAGATGAAAGACACTCTGAGTGGTCACACATTCATTAGCTATGCCACTATTGCATCAGCGATTTTCCAGTGGTCAAAAGAGACTTCTGCAGAAGCGTTCGCAGCGGCCATGGAATAATGTCGTCGATGTGTAAAATATATACGGTTGCAGGAAGATTAAGTCGAGAAGTGAGACAATTTTCATAGTTTTCGTGTGATTAGTTAACGAGGGGAAAAAAATCGGAGGTGTTATAACTTGAATGCGCTTCGTATATGTTCATATTTACATCTATATGGACCATTTTGAATATTAAGATATTACGTGCTGAAATTTTCATTTGGAGTTGGAGACCAGATGCAAGATTAACTTCTTTACATGGCATTTGCGTTATAATGAAGTGTTTATAGATACTGGGACTGTTTAAGTTTTACCATGGTTATATTAACACAATATTTTAAAACATAAACATTACATATTTAGCACATTGTATTTAAATTTAATGTACAAAATGTCTATATTTGATGATGTTAAGAATCGAAGGAATGAATGACAAACGTACACTGTGGCTATTTTTAACTACCTCTGTATCAACTGACTGCAGTTTTTTCCCAATTCAGAGAGCCTAAGATAAATTCTCGATTGCTAATTTTATTGAGACATTGCTACAAGAAGACAAGGTGCAACCTATGGTGAAAGATATGCAGATACCAGCTATGTTATACGCAGTCATGACTATTGTTTTTACTACGATATAAGGTATATTGTGGACTATGTAGTCTACAGATCTACCGTGGTACTTGGTTGCTTAATTTGGTTTATTTACGGACGCTCTTTAACATCTCAGGTCATCAGCGTTTGGTTACTTATGGTGAGTACAAGCAAAACAAAGATTATGATCTTCAAGAAAGGAAGTATTTATAGCAAAGTAGAGATATGGACATATGCGGAACAGACGCTTGATAACGAGAAGATGTTCATGTATTTGGGCTAACTTTTCCGATGAATGGAGGATGGGCAAAACACGTTGATGGGACGGGTATGAAAGCAGGAGAAACTTTCCTTATACATAGCAAAACTCCTGATGACCCAATATGGCTGATGGAGAGCAGTAATGCAATCTACAATGACTTATGGGGCCAAATTTTGGGTTGACTATCAGAAATTGGTCTGATAAGGATGGGTATTTCGGGATCTTTAGGGAATTAAGTGCATTTCGCGGGATTACAGATTGCAGGAACCGAGGGCTACGAATTGTTCACTTAGATCCGGCACTAATTAGGGAGATCCGCTACCATAAACAGCCTAGAATGTTAGGGGGGATAAGACGTGGGTTTCAAAATTAAGAAGAGGTCTAGAAAATATAAGAATGGATAGCATTTGGATCCCAGAGCGGGGAAACAGGAGAGGGGGGGGGGCTGGAAAAAATTAAGAAATGTATGAAGGACATTGATAGGCAGCTGACTCTTTCGGAGTTTGCAGAAAACATTTCGCTCGAGATGCAATCGGAGCTGAAAATCTTGTGCGGGACAAAGCGTTATATACAAACTCAGGGGCCAAACTCAGCGATCAGGAGCTTGCTTGGTTTATGTCAGGGGCGTGGTAAATGACCAAAATAACAGACAAAGACGGTATAACAAAATGCTCTACATGTACACAGAAAGAACCACGGGAGCATATTCAGTGTACTGCAAGGTGATGGGAGAATGGAGAAAATGATATCTACCGGGCCCATTTGTTTTCGGAGGGAAATGGCTGTGCTGAATTTTACTAGCAGACAGGAAGGAGGAGGAAGGAGTAGGTAAATTTTTAAATAATGTGAGACAGCTCAGTTCGGAGAAGACAGAAAACCGGGAAAGGGGGTAGGGGAAATATTAGGTACAATATTTTTTTAAATATTTGTACATGTATGTATGGGCGTTAACATTATTTACTTTTGAACTATTTTATTTTCTATTTGTTTTATTTGATTTATTTATAATTTTTCTTCTATTATAATTATATTTATTTATTTTAGTATATTGTTTGTTTATTAAGAGTTAAATATTTGTTTGTGTAATTTCATATATTTCTTAATGTATTGCAAAAGTAAGTATGGTCCCATAATGAGTCATATTATTTGTAACAAATATAATTTGTACATAAAAACACTATTACTACTATTACTACTACTATTACTACTACTATTACTACTGCTACTGTTACTACTACTACTATTACTACTGCTACTACTTCTGTTACTATTACTACTACTATTACTATTACTACTACTATTACTATTACTACTACTACTATTGCTACTACTATTACTACTACTACTACTATTACTACTACTACTACTACTAGTACTACTATTACTACTACTACTAGTAGTACTACTATTACTACTACTACTACTATTACTACTACTACTAGTACTACTATTACTACTACTATTACTACTACTATTACTACTACTACTACTACTACTAGTACTACTATTACTACTACTATTACTACTACTATTACTACTACTACTACTACTAGTACTACTATTACTACTACTATTACTACTACTATTACTACTACTATTACTACTACTACTATTACTACTACTATTACTACTACTATTACTACTACTACTATTACTACTACTATTACTACTACTATTGCTACTACTACTATTACTACTACTACTATTACTACTATTACTACTACTATTACTACTATTACTACTACTATTACTACTACTATTACTACTACTATTACTACTATTACTGCTATTATTACTACTACTGTACTATTACTACTACTATTACTACTACTATTACTACTACTACTATTACTACTACTACTATTACTACTACTATTACTACTACTATTACTACTATTACTACTACTATTACTACTACTGTACTATTACTACTACTATTACTACTACTATTACTACTACTACTACTATTACTACTACTGCTACTACTACTACCACTACTATTACTACTACTATTACTACTACTATTACTACTACTATTACTACTACTACTGCTACTACTAGCCCCCGTTACTACTACCGCTACTACCATTGCTACTACTGTTGTTACCAGCACTACTATTACTACTACTATTACAACTATTATATTTTATTTAGCGCCCTAAAGATCTATGGAACCAGTGTGGAGCAGGGGTCTCCAGGTTTCCGAAAAATAATTGTTATACTCGTAACGAATATAAATAGCAACTCTTTGAGTTCAGTATGAATGTAAGCTATAAGATCGAGACAAACTGCTCTAAGGGCAAACATCACCAGAATTGCACTCATTTGTATGCCACCTGAGCATGTGCCGTGAGTGTTTCCTAATAATTCCGTTATGCTCCAAAGTGAACTCGATAACTGACGAAAGTGCATCACATTTTTTAAATTTGAGTTAACCATCTAAATATTTTATTGTGCAGTGTATTATTGACTATCTATTGCTCCCAATTAAAATTTGACTCGCAAAGAAATACATAAATACTATAAATATATTACTATGTATATTGCTCTGAGATTTACTTTTCTTCTATATACTCCCCAATTATCACTCGGTAAAGCTCAACTAAGAAAATAACCCTTTAGCATTGCGCTGGGAGCATTTACAGATGTTCTCGTGGGATAAAAGTTCTATTCAATTTAAACAACAATTAAAAAAACAAATCACCATCTTTTAGGGATTTAAATGAAAATAAATTCCACAGTCAGAATAATATATTCATTTCCTTTAATTGTTAGCAGAAACCAATCTGTTACCTTATAACCGGATAATATGGCCAAAAATGTATAAAAACAGCTATTTCACATTTTTACTTGTGTAATAAATAAATTTAGAAACAAAAGATATTGCCTTTTTACATATTTATGAACGTACTCATAAACAATTCAGAGATTTCTAAACTGAAAAGTATACAAAGAAGAGAAAATAGACAGAAATAAAGGAAGAAATAATAATATATATTAAAAATTAAATTGTATAGAATCTCGCGTAGAGGTTACTGGTGGTAGTGTATGATGAGCAGGCTATATTTGCATAAATTAAAATTATGATGATATTTTGATGACCTCTTACCTGTTTTGGGGCCATATCCAAACCAGATGGTAGCATCTTGATACTTTGAGAGAAAAAGTGAAATAATAGTCGGCAGCAAATTGGGCAGAAAAAATAATGAATGGGATGGGTTTCTATAGAAAGTTACAGAATCTGAGGAGGGACAGGGGTGAAGGGCAAGCATTCAGAACAGGACTCGAGGCTCCTTCTTCAAGAGCTTTTGATAACTGAAGCGGGGAGGCTATTGCCGTGATTCCGGCTTTTTATTTATGAAGCTCGAGATTACTCAAGAGACATGCTACGAAGAAAGCTTATGATGAGATACAGAAGAGGTTTCTCTCTTCTTTCTCCTAAGCCCCTTTTTTTCCTTTTTCTTCTCCCGTTCAATACAAATACTGTATGGGTTAGAACCTTTCCATTTCTTGCCTTTTTGTTTACGCTCTGAATTTCTGAAGGAGAGGAGCAAAGATTGTGAAATGAGCGGTTAAATGGACTTAGCAAAATCTGCGTGACATATCCATCTGTATTGTTATTGTTCGTTACAAAAGAAGGTCTGAAATATGTTCCTTAAATCAATAAAACTCTCTAGAGAAATGTTTAGCAAGTAATGTCTAATATACTTTTTTATTAAAATAGCAAAATATGAGCATATACAGTACGATTATTTGATTTATGGGCCGTCTGAGCATGTCTTCTTACTGGGAAAGTACAGCCACCACAAAGGAAAAAAGAGAGATAGTCGCAACAAGTAAAGTTACTATTTTATTGATATCATAAAATGATACTGCATTTAATACTATTTAACTTATATGACGTCATCATAAAATTGACCAAGAAGCGAAACAAAATTTTGAATTTTGACCATTTACAGCCCGGTATCACAGTGAAATTATCGAAAATTTTGATCAAATCTGTTTTATCACGCGACCGCATTTACTTTGTGATCAATGAAGCCAACACTATACCTCCATTATATAATTCCTGAACACGCATCACTGACCACTTTTCTGTGTTTTCAGTAATTGTAAATTAAACTAATTTAATGTGTATTTACTCAAGCAATTGTTTCTGCGTATTCAGCCAAACAGTCTGAAATCATTTTGTAAATTATGTAACAATATCTGCCTAAGCAAACTTAAAGTTTAATAAACACGTTGTGATAAAATGTTTTCTCTATTGTATTTTCCTCCGTTGGTATTAGTAAATCTAACGGTAGCGACTGTAATAGTCGACTTTCGTCTATTTTAGTTGCACGATTTCTAAATTCTGAATTTCTGTATTTATATGTATAACATTTTATACAATATTTAATAATCAATGCCCGAATTTCAAATATACATTACTTTTATTCTTATTCTATTCATGAAATAGTCCCAATAGTTTGGCTCTTCTCTATTGGCGCTACTGACAATCGACATTCGTTTGTTGCTAGATTGCTTGAAAAGGTTCGGTATTCATAATACCAATGTATAATTATTACAATATTGTAAGTCAAGTTTATGGGAATTATATTTAAATGTTTACTTTATTCGTGAAATAGTCCTAATAAATTGATCACTCGGCAATCTCAGACCCTCTTGTGATATATTACTTGTAATAATAATAATAATAATAATAATAATAATAATAATAATAAACATTAATATATGTTATAAGAGATGTTTCCTTCGTGCGAATCATCTTACAAGAATCAGTTTTCAAATCTCCATCGTATTTAAAAGCTCGTTTTTCAAGACTACAATTCTTCTATGTAGGAGGCATAACTAACTTACCAAGAATAATTAGCACAGAATTTATACACAATGAAAGTATCTTCACAACCTTGACGACTGCCTTTTAGTAGTGCGCTCTGTCTCGGTGTGAGAAAAATTGTGTTTTACTCTTGAAATAAACACATAAGGCATTGCTGGCGTGCCATCGGTGCACGTTTGAACTTCAATATTTGCACACAGCCAGCAATGCCTTCGATTCATCCAGTTTTAAAGCGAAAAATGTCATCAGATCTATAACTCCTCTACTGTTTAATATCCTCTTCTGATACAAATTTAACTGCGCATTTCTTTACAAACAGATCATTCAAAATTGAAGTTATTTTCCTGGAAATTATTTCAGCAACTTTTTAACTTTCTGCTTGATCTTTTTGTGGAGTCCATTAGCCTATTTGGTATTACTCGGAAACATAGCAAACGATTGAAATAGCTTTTATTCTCACCTAGGCATCTTCAAAAAAAGCCATATTTATTCCCAAATAGATAATAATATTTTACCTATAATTAATTTTAATGTTAAAGTGCCCGTTGCATTATTTGGTGCTATATATAAATTCATTGCTACACTAAGGTACAGACTGATTTTCAGATCTAGTATACTGATATACAAGCTAAATAACAATAGTGCAATTTCCGCATGGCAACAGGCAATGTACTCATCTCGGAAAGCATTATTTGTAATTTCATAATGATGCCCTTTTCTTTGGATTGCTTAAGCTTTTGCGTTAATCGTACTAAACTAAAACATAATACATTTTTACTAAATACCATTACTTAATAAACAAATTGCAAAGCACAGCTACTACGGTACTTTTATTCGGTGACTCTGTCCAATTAACATAAAATGAATTGCGGATGCTTTTCTTGTTTTATACAGAATGGTAGGGAACTCATGCCATGGGATGATTTCAAGCTCTAAATGGAAAAAAACTTTTCTAATATCATTTTGCTCGTTTATGTGTTGTTTCACCTGAAAAAATAATTTGTGCGCTGTTCCATGTTTTAATATGTTTATATGTCGTAATTAATATATTCCAAATATACTAATAGATAAATATAAATAAAACAAACAATTTTCTTCCATATTTTTCATAACTCGGAACGTTGTAATTTAAATTCGCTTGAAACGTTGAAATGTTTTTGTAAATCATTAATTAGATTTTAAACATCAACAATATTACATTTAATATTGTTGATGTTAACAAATATTTAAAAAGTGAGCAACTCAAGCTTTATAAACTTATTTTCTGCAAACCAACATGCTCAATATCTCCAGTTGGTGAATTCTAAATATGTAAATGAATTATTAAAAGCATTAAGCAGGGTTGTTCTAATGTTTCCAGGTAAAATGTTTATTACTTGTATAAATGTAAGTGATAGAGCATATAGTTTTTTTGTTTGTCTTATAAATCTCCCTATTGCAAGATTTGTTTATGGCACTGAGTTCGTTTCCTTTCTGTATATGCTCAGATAGGTTTCGAGAGTGCCCGAGATTGTTCTTGAGTGTGATATTTCTTTCACTTTTAACTGATTTTTGCTGATATTGTTCTTTCCTTCTTATTTTTAAATAATATTTGTTTTACTTATACATTATGGATAAACTTGTGTTTCACTCAGTATGTTATGCATGTATATAGCATTATTTTTACGTTAATTTAATTTCTTCACTTCAAAAACTTTACATCTATGTATTATTTTACATTTATTTGCTGCTTACATTTGGTGCCGTTACTGCATAAGGCTGAGAGCGTAAATATTATGTTCTATCTTCTTATCTATTATTCTAGCTATAACTAAAGTAGTATACAAAAATAATGCATTTTTAGAATACTGTATCTGTGATATAAACACATCTATCTACGGACCCATGCAAGTAAAGCAAGAAAGAACAACTTACATACTTTGTAATCCATGTCTAAGCATTATTAACGGAAGTTTATGCCCTTAATCTGAACTACTGCAGTACACAGAGTCGATATCATGTCAGCAAGTTCTTTTTTCCTCTCTATGCAATTCGATGACAGAAAGCTGTTAATCTTATACCAGAAATATTTCTAATATCAACAATAAACGAAGATGTCATGGTCTGATACAAAAAGTGTTTGTCTTGTCAACATTTTCCTTGCCGAAATCCTTCCGATGTGGATAAACGGCCAACTCCTATGCATGAAATTGCTGTTCTCACGTTTAAAGGAAGCTACAATGTCGGAGGTGGTCTTTGATAGCACAGAGAGAGGGCAGGGCGACACAATTCACAGAGGCACGTTGCTGAGGAAAACCTGGTGTGACGAATTCTGGTTACACAAGATTAACTTGTTCAGCGCGACAAGAAAACAACATTAATGACAAAAAACGCAACAGCGAAACATCAAAGGCTAGCCGCGATTAGAAAAAGGTAAAAAATGTAAAGAAAAGGACATAAAATTTACCACCTTGAAGAAATAAAATATCTCTAACATGTATTTTGTGTGGCTATTTTAGCTCTGGATCTTTGTTTTCCCAAAGCAACCGCTGCCGTTGTTGGAAATGTTGATAAACGTAAAAATTTCTCCTCAGGTCGTATTTAGCGTACGTTTGATGTTGAGGGGCATGTTTGCTATGGGGTGGAGAGCAACCAAAGAGAGAGGACAAAGTCAACAGTCCGTCATATGGTTAGCATCCACCAGGCTGGCAGGCACTGACGTTCCTACCCAATTAGCGTGCCCGGGATCAATTCCCTATTGGAAAAAGTTGCCTGTTGAGATTTTTTAACAAAATTATTCTCACTATATAACTTAAAGCATCGAAAACTCCGCATCATTCAGTATCCGAAGACTAGCGGCATGGATGTTTAGTGCACACAGTTAATATCAGACATATCTGAAGATTAATAGCAAGCAAAATGATATACCTAACTTAAATAAATGTTTCTGTCTGGTTAAAAACATAAATTGCATTTATAACAGCCATTTAGACCTTTAGTTTTCAATTGTTACTAAAAAGATTCAGAAGTTCATTTATTGATTTTGAAATTACGTTTATAACATTTAACAGAATTTGTATTTTGCTTTGACGAATATGAAATAATATAACTCTAAATATGCTTTTTATATGTAGTGACTTATTGTCTTTGTTTATTCTTTCTTTAATGTTGTCAGTTCACAGGTTTATAAAGCAGCACATGTATAATTCATTTACCTTTCAAGCGTGTCGCACTTAAAACTAGCAGCTAACGAAATAAAGCTAATCAATTTTAAGTATTATGTAAACTTGATACAACAATTTTCTACTAATACATGGAAATATGCATTATGAATGAGATAACAAAAGGGCATCATTTAAGTCTGGTCTAAATTATGTTTAGCACACTTATTTTTGGTCCTTTAGTGTTTCCAAGATAAACTGAAAAAAAAACTCTTATTTAACACCGTAACGATATAAACAGTTTTCACCACTTATTGTATTAGTATTTGTGTTTATTATTACAATAGATAATTTCGGGTATATTTTTTCCTGATGCTAGTTTAAATTAAATTTAAGACCAAAGCTTTTGCTGACTCTACGGTCAGCATAATCAGTGGACTCAAAATGTCTAGAGAAATAAAAGTACAGAACTGTTAGAAGTGGTAGGGGGTAGAAGTGATAGGGAAGTGCTTATTTGAAAACCTATGTCTTTGTTTATACTATCTGGATTTTGTTCATTTTATTCCATGGCAATTTTAATAGCTCGTTCCGCAATCGCAAATTTATGGCTGCTTAAGGGGCAAATGTCGCTTATGTTCTCCCAGCCGAATTTTAATGATCTTCTGGTCAAGGTAAAGTATCGAGCTTTGAAACTCGGAAACCACGACATCTATACCGGACCATAAAAATCAAATGAAATAATTCTTACCATTAATAGAAGACATTATGTATGTATCTCTGGGGTTTTGAAAAAAATACATAAATACTTTACACCCACAACAAAAATAGGTAAAAAAATTGCGCTCCATTAAAGACCCAAGGGATTCTCTTAACTCCACTGGAATACATCAAATACCATCGGTATGCTAAGCAAGATTTGGAATCTGTTACTGGTCTGAAAACAAAGTCTGCCTACCATTCATACCCCCCTCCCACTTCTAACGTACTGTATCATGCCTCGCCAGACGTTTCAGTTCACTGATGATGCTGACCATAAATCAGCGAAAGCTACGGGTTAAATTTCATTTAAGTCAACGATCACAGCAAAATAGTCCGATAACGACCAATTTTAATAATAATAATGATGATGATAACGCCGGCCATGAAAACCTAAATAGTGGTATTTGTGTTTAGCGGGTTACAGCAAGCAATATCGAAGTGAATGTTGTTCAATCTGCCGGTGCAAGTTTGTGAAAAGCTTCTGTAATGAGTGCTTAATGGCATTGGCATATTTAAAAACTTCATAAACTTAATAATCATTTTTGAAGAATATGTATTTGAAGTGACTGCCATGTGGCCAGAAAACTAGACATAGCTTGAACTAAATGTTTTATAAAATTACAACATTTTCATTCTTCTTTCAACTGCTTTAATAATCATGAGAATATTGTGTAATATTGACTTAATCTGACAGGAAAATGTCTGAAGCTGATGTTAAACATTTGAAATGAGGTGACCAAAAAGCATGTCGGGAACACTTGTTTTTATGCAAACTATGTGTGACATTCCTCCATTTTGCTGAAATGATGTTGAACTATCAGCTTTAGGAAGTTATGATAAAGAGTCGGCTGTTATAATTTCTGCTCTCCTCTGCTTATACTCGTATTACAAAAGTGCTGTCTCAATATGCTATAAGATGCAACCACATCAACCTCTAACGTTTCTGTAAATTCAAAGAACCTTCATTGAGAGTCTTACCTCCTCAGTAACGGCAGTTTTTTCTGCTCACACAACTGGAGAGAGATGAAAATGTACTTGTCTGGCGTTATCAGTTGACAAACACTTCGAAGTATCACAAAGTAGACCATGTCGTGCCCAGAAATGCTGAGAACTAAACGAATCTTTGAGGACTTTGCTTTATCTCAGCACTCACAAATTGCTGGACAGCGTTCTGAGAGCCTCCGGTTTGTTATGGACACCATGAAAAAATACACAAAATTGCAATCGATGTCAAGTTTCGTTGCCTAGTCAAACTTAACATGCTTTAAAAAGAGAGAGCTCTACTTATGTTACAATTTGTCCATCTTTCTATTCCTCATATATATTTGACGTTTTACACGCGAATATATCTATTAATAATCATCACCTAGCAGAAAAACAACATGTCTCTCTTGATTAGCATTCTGTGCACAAATTTAGCTAGAAATTCATCTTCTTAATGGAGATGAGTACCATCTTATGATGTAGTGACTGTTAATAAATGTATCAACACCTTTTGTGCTTCTCTGTATTTAATTTTTAATTTTATTCTGCAATGCTTATATCCTGATAGCTTGATTCTATATCAGGACATAATAGTACAGATTAATTTTTATTTATTCCTCTTTTACATTATCAATACAATTTAAAATATACAGATTTTAAAATCTCAATATTAATACTATAACTAAATAAAACTTTAAAAAACTAGACCGGAACTGGAAACCAGCACTATAAATATAACTGTAGCAATAACTTTTGACACTTCATTTATTTTTCAAACAACGTACTTTTTAGGACTTTTACAATTAATTACATTTACAATGTTATAGAATTTAATATCTACAATCTTCATTTCTGCTAATGCTCGGTGCCTGGGCAGCTCCCCACCGGAATTCCTGTCAGTAGAACCTGGATTGAATGAGGCTGCTGCCGGTCTCATGCAGTAGTATGCTGGACCATGGTGCGTTGACAGTGCAGTTTCCTTTTCTTTTTCCTTCATCTTCTTTTTACCTTCATCATAGATTTGTATTGGTCGTTGGTGCTTTTTACTTCTGTACTTCTTTCTTGCTCTTCTACTTTTTCATATATTTCTTATTTTTCCTCTTTTCGTTCTCGGTCTACTTTTTCTCTCAGCTGCTTCCTTTCCGTCCGAAGACTACCATTATTCTCTTCTTCTGCTAATTCTGCTCCCTTCTTCTGATTCTTTTAGGTGTTATTTTCTTCTTCATTTTCCTCTTTTCGAACGGTCTGTTCTTGTAAATATCTTTCTTGCCTTTCTCTGATTTTCTGGGACCTCCTAGGACAATATACAATTTCTGACAATTGGATTTTCTCCCTTATTTAATATTTATTGTTTATATACTCTTCTGCCATTGCTACTCTGTATATAACAACTTCCAGCAACAGTTAAATATTGTCCTTTCCTTCAAGTACTGTATATTTTATAAATACCTAGGTACAAAAACTCATGGACGAAATCCGAATATAGAATAAACATAGCCACGAGTAATTAGTGCATGGTCAAGGACTGAAAACTTTACGGTGAATTTATATGTGAACTTGCAGAGGTCATTTTACTAACCTGGAGCAGATACAACTGCTAAAGCAATCATCCGTGTAGCAAGTAAAAAGAACAATCATGCCTGATGCCTTAAGTCACCGCGCGGTTCAGATCTTACTTGCACTTCCAAGAATTGACTCGCCGTCGTGACACTAATACTAAATAGGCTTTTCTTTACTTAGAGCCGAGGATTAAAAAAGTAAATCATATAATAACAAAAAATACCAGAATAGGTATCGACAAAGGACATCCGCCCGTCGCTTCTGATATAACAAGAAATGCCGTCATGACATAGCGAAACTCTGTACGTACAGTCTCGGCTAGCATTCATTAGAATTGTCATTAGCAATGATGAGGAAGCTCAAAATGCAACCACATGTTTCATTTATTTGTTTAGTACAGTAATAGCGCAAATACTTTCAAATAAAGAAGCCAAGTTAAAGTTTAGAGCTTTTGAATATTTATTCCTTTTAATAAGTATTCATTTAAAAGCAACATCATTCCCTATTCAAACGATTTAAACGTCAACATTAAAACTTAATGGCTTAATTAATAACAAAGCTTCGAAAATTTTCTAGAAAATTAAAATAGTCCTTTGGTAGCTTTAAAGTACAAATTCTGTTCATAAAATTATATAAATTGGTTAAGATGTTTGAATCAAATGATATATTATCTTGATGAAACTTTTGCTGTGCCTCTTTATTTGAAAGATGTGTTGAAAATTGTATAAATTGCGTATTTACCTTATACACAGTACTCCAGAATCGCCGAACAATTTTTCTAGTTATATTCTCATGTACTTTCAGGGCATATATGTCATATTAGATGTTTCTTTCTGGGGTTTTTAGAGCACAAAATTAGACCTTGTGTACATTTCTTTCCTTTATTTTTCTTTGTAATACTTTCCTTAAGAATAAGCCGCAAATGTAATATTCAATCGAAGAGTAACATTTTCCCATGTTCTTTTTCTTCGCTATTGGTATCTAATTTCTCTTTGTTTTTAGTGATTCTGACCTGTTGAATTTATTATCAGATTACATGGATCAAGTATTTATGCAATGACAGTCAGTAAAGCAGAAAATATATACGAAATGTCTGTACGCAGCATGTTCACATTGGTCAGATATTGACGGTTGTTAAATCAGCTGTTGTTTTTCCCAGCCTCTACAGCGTAATGGGTTGTTTATTTGGAAAACTGTACGACGATTCTCGCACACCATATATATTAAGGTTTCCACGATATACAGATTCAGAAGGAGATTCATGATTGTGCCGAGCAGGACACGGTAGCTCAGTTGAAAGAACATCGGCACGGTAAGCCGAATATCCTTAAGTATGAATCGAATTCGTAGCCTTGAATTTTTCCCATCTGATACTGATTCCAAAAATTATATATGCTTCTTGCAAGTAAAAATCTCAGGTTTGAACAAACAAAACTACTCCAAAATTCAGCTATAGTCCATTTACTTACTTCCTGCAATGGTATGTTTGTTTTTGTGTAAAATGTAGAGTTGGTCAGTAGAGGACTTGGGTTCGAACAAATAAAACTACCAAAATTCAGTCATAAGCTTAGGTAGTTATCTCTTAATTCAACACTGATATTTGTATTTTTGTCAAATGTAGCTCTTTAAATGTAGAGGTCTCTGGAGACAAGTGCCATCTTGACGTATTGCTCTTCAAACACTTGCACAATTCGGATTGACTGACGCAGCAAAAGGAGAGCAATTGCTCTAGTGAGCAATTCCGGCGTTATACAGAAACACACGAATTCATCATTGAATTCAGAGGTAAGTAAATGGCATAGAGCGGTGCGGTTTTGTTCGTTCAGACTCCAGCGTTATACAGGAAAGCTAATTTCTCCATTGAATTCGAAGTGAGAAGAAACCTATTTTTATTGTTTGTTGGTTACTTTGTTAGTTTTAGATAATCCATTAAGATTAAGCCTGTAGATTTTTTCTGTAGGCCGAACGTTTAAGAGTTTGTAAAGCAGCTGTTTGGAAGTTTGCTATGAGGAAGAATCAATAGCGACGAGAAGAATTACAAAATTGCTTTTTGTTCTCGGAAATAAAATCTGGAATCTTCTTGCAAATCTCGGACTTTGGCTGAGTTCACACATCTTTTTACCATCCCTTTGACTATCTGATACATTTAATTTGTTTATGGGGATTTCCATACGACGCATGTTATTTCGGTTTACAATACAGCGATGTTATTAACCGCTTATAAACATAAAACTGGTCCGCTCCCCTTGTTCTTTGCCTCTTGTTTTATTTTGCTCATAAAGCAAACCGTCAGAGTAAAAGGATACTTTGCATATAACATAAAATATTCAATATTCTATATCAGAGATCGCAGTTGCCGGTCTCTTCTCTTTTTTACATCTAACCCATTAGCTTTTAACTGATAAATTTATATATTTGACATCATTAGGTTTGCCAACTCCTCTAATTTAAAAGGAGGAGGTTGTTTGAAATTCAAGACAGCTTTTTAATTGCCATTGTAAATATTCAAAGGATAATATTTTCTCTTGATTAGTGTGGATTGATGTAACATTTAGTTTGAGATCCAACATATCAAAAATTCTCCTATCATTATATAATATTATTATAAAGTATTATAGAAGAAAATAAATATCGGAAATATGGTGGATATGATAGATATGTACTAGCAGAGCTAGCATTTACATCACAAACTTGTAAACCCTGCCAATTTTGATTTCGCTATTGTCTTTTCAGTATGAAGAAACTGAATCACAGGCCTGTCTGTGCATAACCTACCTTAATGACTGTGTTTAACTTAATATTGCATCAGTGTAAATCATCTTCACGTGACAACACATGATATGTTCAATATGCAGTACAAACTTAGTATATAGCCCCAAGGTTTGTCAAAGAAATTTGCTAACAAGGATAATTAATATCCACCACCAGATAGCAGTATTATATTTCGAAATTCATTATATTTTATCAATAAAAAGTCGATGAAAGAACGTATATATTTTTGCATAATAATAATAATAATAATAATAATAATAATAATAAATTCGAAAATAAAATTCAAACTCTTGATTACGGAAGACTAACATATGAAATTAAAAACACGGTAGTACATTCTTTTAGATTATGTTATGATTAACTAAAAATTAAATTAATAGCTAAAGAGGTATGGAAATATAAGGTGAAAGTGATAAGATATTGTGGAATATGGGAGCTCAATAGTGAAAATTATTTACCAATAATAGGGCAATAATGTCTCTATAAAACATTGTCGAAATATTATAGTATTATTGTTATTATTATTTATTTACTCTGGCAACAGTTAAGGTTATGGGGGTCTTCTCTTCCACTCTACCAGACGAAAAAAGCCAGAAAAAATACAGAGTACAATACACATAATCACATAAATGCAGAAAAAAGTAAAATTAAAGATATATATTACCTGTAAATATTGCATATTTCAATATAATTAAAAAGTGATAAAGATAGGGTTATAATTGCACTTGTACTTCAATAATTTTTCTTGAGTACAAAGGGGGGAGGAGTAGGAGGAGGAAAAGTAGAAGAAGAAGAAGAAGAAGAAGAAGAAAAAGAAGAAAAAGAAGAAGCGAGAGACAACTGTTGTGAATCCTAGAGTTGAGATAACAACTTAATCTACGTTTAAATTGCTTTAATGTCCGACATTCTCTGACTTCAGGAGGAAGGGAGTTCCAGATTCTGGGAACTGACACGCTGAATGAGATTGAGTGGAAATGTGCTCGGTAACGAGGGATAGATAGTAAATTCATCACTCGGGTTCCAGGTAGGGACAGGTATACGAAGTAAGAGGCGATATAATACGGAGGATTTTGAACTGGAGAGTGAGCAAATGGAAAATCCTACGTTGAGAACTAATGTTAATATTTTTTTAATTAAAAGTTGAGAACTTGTCAGCTCACCCATGTATTAAAGTTCATTTACATCACCTTAGTGATCACAGTGAAACTGATACTTTCACAATATGATTCCTAATATTTTATTTTGAAATGCTTTAAGCTGACTGTTCATTTTCTTTTCCCTCATTATTTTCCTCTTTTATTAAATGCCTTTTAAAATATATTAATAATTTACAAGTGTATAAAAGATTATAAAATATTTTGAGAGTTTGTTGGTGTAAACTATTTGAAGAAAGTATACTTTTGAGTTAAGTTCATTAGGCTCTCAAAGAATTCGGAGATTAATTTGGAAATGTTCATTACTTGCTTCTATTCATACTTTGCATCATTGTTTTACAGTGCACAATTTTGACCGTCCGGATGGTAAACCGTGTTAACTTTATAAGGGTCTAGGATGTAATTACAGATAGAATATTTTCAGGAGATTTTTCAGCACAATAGACTCACTCTAAAAATAAAATTCATAGAGCAACTCATAAAATACCACGAAGCTGTTAAAATATTTTAAAATACTCGTATATTTTTATTAACTAAAATTATAAGAGAACGAAAAATGATACAGCATACATCTTACCCTTCCAAATTACTGCAGAAGTTATGAAACGCTTGAGGAAGTAAACATCAGAACATACAAACTTTAGTGATTACCCTACAGTCCAAAAGGGAAACTTGGTGTGGAGCAGTCACAGGTCTAACATTAAGAGGGTTAATATTTGAAGTTGTCTGTACCGGAGATGGTCTCAGTCCACATGTCAGGCTGGTGGGGTTGGGCGACTCATAATGACGCCTATTCGGAAGGATGATACGGCCAAAACTGCGATGACATTGTGAGTGACATGACTCGGCACAAGTCTAGTAGCACGTTTTCCCGCTGCGATTTCTTACTTACTATTTTCATTTCTAATGATGTCACAAATCTATCAATAGAGTTGTTAGTCCTAAAGAGCTTAAACCAACACTATGCACTTGAACACCTTCTTTCAACCATAATGCTCTTACGTTTATTAGAAGCCGAAAACATCTCGCTTATCGTAATCGTGAATATAACAAAATGTTATGCAATTATGAACAATCTCCTCGTTTGCTTTAAACAGTAATAGTTGGAAATAGAGGTTTCACTAATCTTTAGCGAGTGCACCTTCATTCCAATTAAACACTGAAATATTATCTTCCGCTTTAACACAATTTTGTGCATAGGAAGAAAGTATTTCCTCTAAGAAATGGATGAAGGGTGTTTATAACGCACATTTTTGTAATTGTCTAGTAATTTTCTCGCTTTATATACAAGAAGTATAATTTAAATATGAGTTATTTAATGAAAAAAGTATCTATAAATGAAGAGTTGCGCTTAACCGAGCGCGGTGGCTCAGGGGTAAACGCTTCGGAAGCTCAGAGTTGAAATCTCTTGAGTCTGGCCAACTTGCCATGGGTTTTTTCGTGATTTCCTCTGGTTGCTTAGGTGAATAATAGATTACAACTTTTCGTTTCCACGAACTTTCCTCTCCTCCATTTTCTCATTCCTTCCGTTGGTTCTGTTGCCAGGCGAGATTTGTTGGTGATATGTGTGGCGTGGCGCTGGCTTGCGCCTTGTAAAGGCTAATGTCCCAGCGTTTGATTTACATGCCGCCCTTCATAGGGTTCGAATTCCTTAGGAAGGAATCCTCTGGCGTCAGTGGTCTGTTCTATCTATTAGAGACACCGCCTCACCTTTCCTGGATTCTAGTCATTTAATATCTCCATCATCTCATCCCTTCCTATAAGGGTACCAAAATTAGGGGTGCAAAAACGGCCAGCTCTTGAACCAGGCTCAACCAATCCAATCCAATCCAATCTAGATTAAAAATGTAAATGTAAAAAGCCGCCAATTCTGAAAAGGGTAGTCGAATATTTTTGCTAATTGTCCACATTGTCACGTTTTTACAGAATTGATAATATGTACTGTATTCCTTGATTAATTTAAATATGTCAGGTGGGATATTGTCACAACTGTTAGTTCAGTACAACTATAGATACATTACATAATTTAGTTAACAACAAAATGCTCCCATGCCAAAATGTTGAGGTCGCTAAGGTGTGGACTCGTGAGTGAGAGACCTGAGGTTCTATTCCCGCCAGGACCGTCCTCCCTGACTGAGGTTTTTCCACGTTTTCCTCAATCCTCATATATGGCAAATGCCCGGGAGCCTAAACTTAGGCCTGGAACGTTTCCTTCCTTAAAAAAATAATTTTCCAATTTATAATTTCATTTCACGTATCCACAGTAAAAGGGCTTTAAGCACTATTAAAAAAAACAACGAAAGGATTATCGGAGTTACTTTTTCTCTCATTCTCTACCCTATATTACAATATCTGTATAAAAAAAACTTAAGAAAACATCAACTTACCTTTACTGTATACTAAAATTTTGTTTCATTAGCTGCATTTGTAGAACTTACCTGAAATGAAGAAAAAATGAAGAATTATATTTCCCATAATTTATTGTAATTGTATGTTGGCACATTTATTTTAAAACAAACCTATAAAGTAATGATTAAGATACATTTAGTTCTACTACGGTGGCATTGCTGATTATGAGAGCTTATTACGATTAGAATGTCAGAATTAAAGAAAAGTGAGAACAACTTTGGTTCTAGTTTAGTTACTAATGTCTTATTTCGAGTTTTCTTTGAGTTTGTGTCTGACATCCTTAAGTCAGTTGTTTGCATCCAAAAATCTTATGGAGATTGTTCTTAAATATTTCACAAATTCACTTAGGAAATTATCGTCAAATTAATAGTAATATTTAGCTCTCACATGAACTTTTCTATCTATGGGTTTCAAGAATTCATAATTAGTATCTACTCTCTAATATATAAAAAGAGGAGGGAACAGTGTGGTTTAAAAAAGTCAAAGGATTTTATTTTCTTAATAAGTAAAATAACCTTAACCTTGGATTTGTGCTGTACCAATTATTTTAAATCATACCCCTCATAGCATATATCTCAAGTGTTCTCTCCACAAATAATTTAAAAACTGCCTGAATTCGGATAATTTGCACAGTAACAGTTTATTAATTCATAAATTTTTCAATTGAAGACCATTAAAAAAAAGTTATTATTCTGCTCTGACGATTTACAACCAATCAAATAGCAAATTCTAAGACTAAGATAACAAACGCCATAAGAAATATCTTATGCTACCCTTTTATAGATCTTAAACTGTATTAGGTACTGATGCCGTTCTCCTAGGTAGAATTATGGAAATGTATTAAATGAAAATACCTTGCTTCTCCGATTCCTTTGTTGTGGCAATAATGAAAAACAGTTTATTTAAGAGAAATTTATACGTAATAT
Organism: Metallyticus violacea; assembly: GCA_030762175.1. NCBI lineage: Eukaryota > Metazoa > Arthropoda > Insecta > Mantodea > Metallyticidae > Metallyticus > Metallyticus violacea. The sequence goes on along the minus strand of CM060832.1, from coordinate 56,716,129 downwards.
GAGGAAAATAACTTAGGTTACAACCAAACCCTATAATTTTCTTAATAAAATTGATAACCACAGCCCGTGTCAATGGTGATTGAAGACAGAGAATTACCTGAAGAAAAATGGTGGACATTTTATGGGTTCCACGTAATGATCAACTACGGTAAAAATGCCGGAAACTATAATGGAACAGACGCCGAACATTTCAATAATTTGATCCTAACAGCAGAGTGCTCAAATGTATTATTATTCGAGGGTGACGAAGTATGCGGGACATATTGTTGTGATATCAAAGGAATTAAAAAGGACAACATTGGGATCTCTTTAGAATTGATCAAATACGCACTTTAAAAATTAATTTAACGCTTTATATGATTCATAAATATTGTATTAATGCTAAGAATCTTTTAATAATATCGTATCAATGTTGGTTAGTGTTCTTTCGTGTATCATTTAAGATTACTAAAAAGTAGAGATTGTTTTGAAACCTGTGTAACGTTCAAAACATTAAACTTGACCTTATTTTGTTCATAAACATACAAGTAAAAGAGTCATTATTAACTTTCAAAATAACTTAAAATTATTTTTAATTTAAGATGTTTATATTCTCCTAAGTGTAGTATTTAAACACATATAAACATTGCAAATGTTGCGTAAAAAGAAAGATTTCCGACAGATAATTCATAGCCACATAATGAGAAAGTATTGAGGTTAAACGAGCAAAGTTCTTATTAATGACATGGTTTCTGGAGCTATTTCTCAGGCATTAATTTTATGTGTTAAAGGTAATTAATAATTATTTCCTAATCCCCTCTGTCTTTTTTATTTTCGAGGTGCGTTAAGTCCGCAGTACTTCCCCTATTACTTTCTACCTTTGTACAACAAAGTTATGTTTATTTCTCCAATGCTAATTTAAATTCTTTAAATTTCTACAAAATGCGCCATCGCGTCTATGTATTCCATTATTTCCCACCAGAGTGGCTCTGTACATCATTTTCATACTGTTTTTCAGAGTCGCCAACAGTTATATAATATTACTATAGGGCGGATAAAGGACAACACTTCTTCGCGCCAACTTGTTCAAGCGAGACTTGCAATGAAACTAGATAACCTAAACCTAACCTAAGGCTTACATTTTAAAATTTATGCGTGCGAAACCAACAATCTTAAAATGTAAGCCTTAAGTTAGGTTTTAGTTTTACGAAAATCTCTGTAATAATGAATATCTGCTTAAGTAAGGTTAGGTTATGTGTTCGCTAAGTTTGCTATAGCAAAATTGCCTTAAATCCGGTATATGAGAGGTATCCAACTCAATCAGTCTTTTCCTACTGTTTCAACTGCGCAACAGTCTAATGCACATCTTGCTGTTGGCAACTACAGTGACGTTATCTTCAGCCTCGCCTCTCATATGCTTTTTTTTTTTGTTCTGTTTTGTCAATGTTGCCGAAAGCTGCGCTTTTGTGGGGTTGAGAATGTGGATTGATTGCTTCCGACGACTTCACATCTTCCCCTGATGACTTCTGCTACCATTTTAATGAAGTTTTTCAACCTTCCGTTCACTTTTTAGTATCTTTGGGGGACTACAAATATTTTACCGATTTTTAAATACTACCTTGTAAAATTCTGCACAACGTTATATTTACAATATTCTATTCACTATCTTATACCTTAACTTTTAGAGTATTTGGTAATATCTTTAACGAACAAAACAAAAACAAAACAGATAGCAATATTCTGTGCATATGTACGTCAAAACTTTATTCGTAATTCCCATAATCTTGTTCATTATATATATGTTAAAAGTTATTTTTATATTGTATTTACAGCGAAACGAGACATCTAAATCGAATATTGGAAATCAAATAATAAAATGCGATCACTTTAATCAATGTATCCTACTTGTAGCGGTTTTAATTACGACGTATGTAGTGGAGTCAACGTTCACTAATGCCAACACGTTGGGTGTCAAATTTGTAGCGGATATAAGGGACGCCGACGTAGATGTTTGTCTTCGTACACGTTGACGTCGTTCCTAACTACCACCACAAATTCTCTGCTATTTCAGTGTTTGGTATTATAGCTGGATTTTTCAGATTGATACTTCTAGGGTGTGCTTTTAAGTATAACAAAATCACAATGTATAGAAATCTATGGAGTTTATTAATGTTTTGTTATTACCACCCAATGATACACTTTTCTGATTACAGTATGGTCCTGACTGAGGACCACACATCGTATAATTTTTATTGTAATGTAGTAAAATGTAATTGGTTATACTTACGTAAAATTGCTTTTTGTAATGTTCTTAATGAGTAGGAAACTTGCACTTGTGAGTCAAAGAATAAAATTTAATTGTCATTTTGCGCAGCATTCAAACTCTCTTATTATGTTACTTTTGGGCTAGGTTTTATTAAAAGTTTGTGTCCAAGCATTGATGAATCAAATATTTTATTTAATTTATTGTATTTTTAAGGTAGTATTTTGAGAGTTTGTACCTCTTTGCAATAGATTTTGCTGATTTACACGTTGTGTAACTTTGTCATTGTCAAGAAAAATTTATTTGAGATGTGTACAATATTTACAATTATTATTATTTAATAAATAATATTTGAATTGTACACACTCTTCTCCGCGTTGTAAAGTTACCCTAATATGGCTATATCCTAGGCGTTTTCCTTTCACTATACACTTCCAAAGATAAAATTTAACTGAGATTAACTTGAGGGTGTCAAATCTTAATTATTGGGTTATAAAACCGTCATACAAAGCAAAATATTTTTTTTAATCTTGGATTTATTGCAAGGAAGTAAAAATCCGTTAACTATAACAAAATTAAATATGTTATATGAATGAACAGAACAAAAATAAATATTAAAACACTAGAGAGCTATAACACTGAATGTTATCCTAAAGGTGCTGTTGAATTGAAATGACTAAGTACCTTCCAAACAATTGTATTTTAACATAATCTTTTGTTAATGTCCTAAGCTATTTTACAAAAATAAATTTTGCAGCATTGAGGTTAAGAATAAAAGTCTATGCTGTACAGGTATAATAGGCCTACACGTAGCAAGTTCTTTTATAAAACTTGAAGCACCTTTTGAGGTAATTATGTCGCGGAAAAGAAAAGCGATTATTGTGCTACATACAACAGCTAGGGGGGAAGTGCTAAGCGAGGGGACAGAGAGTAGTTTTTATCCGCCTTTTTGTGACAGAGAAGTGTCCCCTCAGGACGGGTGTATTTCTCCCCCACTCCTAGCTTAGAATCGTTCCCCCGGGACATGATCCACCCTCGTTATTTCTTTCTTCCCCTTTTAGTTTTTTATACCGTGTTCTTTTTTTGGCTCATCGTGTCATCAGAGAGAGAGAGAGAGAGAAAGAGATAAACTAAAAGGGGATGACATTTCCGAAGAAGGGGAAGCGGCCAACACTTGTTGAATGTCAACCCGTATGGCCGTTGAGAGCGATGGGTTGCGTCTCACAAGGGGCCATTTCAAATATTATTGCAAAAACAACCTTTTGAGATGCTTAGGTATAGAGTGAGCAAAAAATAAAACATGCTAACTTTATCACAGTATTTTTATTTCCCATCACTTCACAAAACCACGAAAGGATCAGGTATAAGTCCTTAAAGACTGAGTAGTAACTCCTACAATACTAATAGGCATTGATAAGAATTTTTGCATCCTCTAAGAGAAGTCTCATAATTTTTATTACCAATGGAGAGGGAAATTTGAAACGTCCTTCAGAAATGTTCAGTCATCATCATTTGTAACATTGGCCACGCAAACCAGGTCACATTATTTCGATCAGAATATCAGAATTAATGAACAGTGAAAACAATTTTGGTTCTAGTTCAGTGTTTAATGTGTGACTGCGAGTTTTTGTTTGTTTGTTTGTTTTTTCAGTTTGTATTGACACCCTTGGTTCACATTATTCGTTTGTATCAAAAATATTATGGAGATTAGCCTTAAATAGTTCACAAATTATGAAATTATCGTCAAATTAATACTTATAATTAGCTTTCACATAAAGTTTTCCATCTATGAGCTTGAACAATTCATAATTAGTATCTACTCTCTATTATGTAATAAAGAAGAGGAAGAAAAACACTTAAGACCGTTTCTCCCTTTCATTAATGTTTGCGTTAGAGGAGTTAAATATACGTATATATGTATTATGATATCTCTATGCTTTGGTCTGGTATAGGTCAGCATTATCAAGCTTTTCTTGCTTGATCCCTTTAATGATCTCTCGCTGTCATGAATTCTTAAGCTTTAACTCAAAATTTAGAATTCTACATTTGCGTCCTATATGTTTTAAAGTCGTTTATTACTGGTTTAAGATATTTAAAAAAATTAATAAATTCATTTTTTCAATGTGATTTATTGTAGCGTATCCTTGCACAATAATATTAAATCCAAAAAGAATGTAAAACGCATTATTAATACTAATAATAACTAACCATATATGATTGCTCAATATTAATTATTAATCTTAATTCCTGAATGAAATGGGTGATATTGCATTTCAATTAAAACCAGTGATATATCGGAATTAGTAGGAGAAATATGTATTCTGATTCTAAGTTATGCATACTTTTTAGATGAATAAATGCAGAGAATATTTTTTCACACAATTTAAGTTGTTACGAAAGACATCAGTACTTTTGTGGCCTTCTTTGATAGTCAAGAATGTCGTCTCAGAGGTAGGCGAGCCCCAGCCTACCCAGTTCGCGGTCAAAAGATACGTGCGTTGCCAGGGAAATTATGATGGTATATATGCACCTATGTGTTCAGCATTTGAAAGTTCCATTCAGAACAAATAGTCCCGTTAGACTATCGTAGAACTCAGGTATCGGAAGTGTTATTTCTTTAGCTTTAGTTCTGCTAATTTCTTTATTTGTTGACTTTATCTCTGCTGTCCGGATTATTGCATCAGTATGTCAAGTTTATTAATACTGCACCTAAATTGTTTTATTTCAATAGTATGTTATCGTGTAAAAACGTCTTTTGTAGCAACAATGAATAAGTTGAAAGTCGAAGCCAGGCCAGACCCGAACAACTTATTTTTAGTTTATCAGTCTTCTAAGAACACAATCCCAAATCCTCCCACGGCTCTAACACAGAGCTAAGTGGTTTCATTTTCAACACAAGCTTACTTCCAGCTCTCTTCCAATAAGCCAACCTATAAGTACGAAGTTTACAGAACGCAAGGGCACTTTCAAAACTGCCCACATCCAGAATAAATTATTGTTCATAAAACATGAAAACTGATAACTGCTTTTGCTAATTACGGTAGGCTTTCAAGCTTTCGCAGTTTTATAGCTTAAGAAACATAGTGTAATTTGATACATAACTGAGTATTAAAACATAATATTTCTGAGCTATTTAAGATTTTTGCTTGGATGTAAGGAGGCTTGAGAGAAATGTTCTCTGGACCAAGAACATTATTTGTTTCTAACACTTAATACAACCAGTTCTAAAAGTTATAACATTGTATACAGTTGATACGAAGAAAAATATATTATTATCATTACAATTAAGCTTTTGAAAAATATTTTTTCTTTCTTAAAACTAAGCTGCTTTTATAATAGTGAGTCTACTTCTAAGAACTGTCTTTTTATGTCATTTTATGCCAATAATTTAACTTTTGTCATAAAAATGTTCGCAACTAAAGTATTGACAAGTGTTGAATTTAGAGAAAATTTGAAAAATCAAAGGCAAGAATGAAGACAGTTTGGAGAGAAAAAAAAAACAAGAAATAATAATAATTCCTATTATGGACCGGAAAGGAATTGAAATGAATTAATATAAGCAATGAGATAGTTTATAGAAATTGATACAGTGGAATGGAACATTTTAATAAGTTCGTAGTATTTGAAGCTTATTTAGCTTAGTCTAGGGTTAGTCTTAACTTCTAGGAAATTCAATACTGACACTTATGTAAAGTTAATGGATCTCATTTCCGCAGGAACTAGGTATCTTGCTTCTTAATCTGAAAGATTTTAGCTACGATATATACAGAGAGTGGCCATGACATAATGTTATTCTGTTTCCGAAAAAATACAACACAAGAGTTGTGCGTCACTGAGTAGCCTTCAAAGGGACAAGACAGAGCAATATATCACTGTCAACAGAGTATCTGGACTTGAGAGATGATCTACAATGCAAAGTTCACAAATTAAATTATTTCAGAGAGTAAAATTACGTCTCCAATGTTCCTTGTTCAGTTTAGCACGACACAGATATTCAGAAGTGAACGAACTGCAAATACGGACATTGTCTTCGAGTAAATAAATAGTATAGATTAATGAATACCTGCTTATTCTGAACTGAGCTGTATGCATTTTGGAAACCAAAATGATAAAAAGTAAATAATACCGGAATTCATTATTTATATTTAAAGTAATACATTTATATGTAAATTACAACGTTACTAATTACTACTAATATTGACATGCCGGTTTTTATCAATCTCTGCTACATATCTGCTATTAATTCTTTCTAGACTTTGCCAGATGCTTTCTCGTTATTTCTAGATTGAAATTTGGTGATGGTGAAATGAATAAAGAAAACACTCTACTTCTTACTTAGAAGAAACTTTCTAACGTAATTAAATAGTTAATCGGCGTCCAATTCCTTAAATAGTATGCTTTAAGGGAAAAGCCATAACATATTACTAAAATCTTTACATTATTCTATATGTAGTAACTAGTAAATGTATCAATTATCTATATTAGAGAATAAAAAGGGTTTACAGACCTGTAAAAAAATGGATTAAACATTTTAGGATCAAAGAATGAGGTATTAAAATTTTGGTCTGTTAAAATTACAATATTGTCTTTCATTTTGAATTTATAAGTATACAGTTTTCAAAATTCAACATTTACACCTTTATATGTGTTAGTCTAATGAAACGTTTATTATTTATGTAACACAACCTTATTATTATGTACATAGTTATTAAGTTTCTGGTGGTGCTTGTTTATGGTTAATATAACATATAAAAATAACATGTAAAAATATGAAAATTGCACACCTGCATATTTCGGAACACATTTTTCACAAATTATTATTTATAGTATGATGTTAATTTTACATGACATTTACCACACCTAATTTGACATACCAATATAAATTTCTTATTAATTATTTGATTAAGTTGCAAAATAAAACTACTATAATGTATATTTAGGCAAATTGTCCATGTAATTAATTCAATTACCCTGCATGTTACAACAATAACTTTTAATCAGATGTTTAAAGGTAAAACAAAAAGCGTCCTCCTATGTTTAGTGCTTTTCCACTTATGTGTTCCTAAAAATGAAAAATTAATAATATATTTAATAACCGGTTTTCTGGCATTTAAATTACCGAAAATGGAACAAATTATTGTAAAATTGTTAGACTTTTATGGAATTTTTAAAGCCACAAAGAAAAATCTATTTTTATTAACCCAGGAGCCCTTGCAAAGGAGAATAAATGAAACACTTTTGTTTTGAAAACATGTCCATAACTACTAATTAATACTGGATTTTATATTAAACAAAAGTTTTTTTAAAAGAAAAACGAAGACATTCAATGAACAAAATAAAATAAACCTGTACAGACCGAGTAAAAAGCTATTTATAATTACTTTTATCCAGGTCTCAACCAATTAAATTTCTTTAAGTGTATTAATTTGTTTCTCCTTCAAACGTTTCATTGTTTAACTGTTTTTATTTATTCACATAATCGGATTTTAGGGATTATTTAACTAATATACTTGTGTATAATATTGCGTTATAGCTTTGAAATTTAATATCGCTTTATAATTGTTAGGCATTAATATTTATACAGACTTTTGCGTTATATTTATTAATATTTTATTTTAAATTGTATGGGTGTACAGGGGTATTATGAAACCCTTTATTTTTAAAAAAATGGATCCTTATCAGCTGGCCTTATTTTTATACATTTGCTATTTCTTCACTCCTCTTTATTCCCTATTCCATTTTTTATTGTGAGCTTAGAAAAGTTTTAAGTCAAAATTTTTGAAAGAAATACAATTTATTATGCTGGTAATGTGATCCCCACACATTATATTACAAAGATCAAATGAATAGTCACTTAAATATTAAGTGATCGTAAAAAATATTATAAAATTACATTCCATTAAGCTTGCCTTTGAATGTTAATTAAAATGTACATGCTTGTCGTTTAATTACAATAAAATTCTCCATTGTAAATCTGAATATTGCAAAAATAAATTGAATGATTCAAAGATTAGAAATAAATAAAAATACTTCATATTCGGTGAAGTCACTATGGTTCCACTTTCCAATGAATTGACATTTCGATTTTTCTGTAAGTGGGGGTGATGTTGGTTTTAAACTCCCCCCTGTTAACTTAAATGAAGTGTTTTAATAAAGTATATTTTCTTTAAATAGATATTATTCAGACTGGCAAGCATTGAAATGAAAGCCCTGTATGCTAAATTCAAAATTATTCATGAAGTATAATTTCGCTGTATATGTCAACTAAGTGTGAGTTGCGAAGTAGCATTAAAGTTTAAACCAGCTTATACAACTCTGCTTCTATCCCTTGCTGTGACATTACATAAACTGGCTACAACGTATTAACACACAATGCAGTATTTTGTTTAAGAGCATATTTCATCCTGGCTCTAATAATAAATTAATTCTTTTTAATTAATTTTGAAATAATTTAAACTAAAATACCACCCAGAAACGAGCATGATTAAACTTAATTAACTAAAGATTTTGAAACATATATTTGTCTCTTTTTAAATATCGACCATATGTTCCATGGTAGTGTATAATGCTATTTCCGTCATTATGAAGCAATTTTAATTCCATTGAATTGAACCTCAGGTACGTACTGTGTGGGACATGAATGTGTAGCTAGGAATTCCTAACAAAACCAGTTGTTCTTAAATTAATATCAGTTAGATTTTTTCATTTTTAAATTAACAACGGATTTAAATGCTGTGATCATTTGATATAAGTAAAAATATTTTAAATTTTTTATATTTAAACTAAAATTTTAATATGTTTTACCATAAATATTGTAGGATATAATTGAATTCCTAAGATTTAATTTTAAAAAAGATAAACAATGCTGGGCGTAAGAGAAAAGCATTTAAAACAACAGTCGAGTCCCCATCCTTATTCTGCAATTGACTGCTAAGGCGAGGCAAGGCCCCTAGGAAACGTGAGTGATGGAAAAAGAGCGTGCTGGACAGGTGCCTGAGGTAGACTTCCAAATAAGACAATCTGACCTTGAAAATCAACCTGCTGTTCGTGCAAGTGCGCTTGAATAAACACAGAATGCTTTATAAACAAAGTGTGCTCTGAATGAATGAAAATTAAGTATACCCTCTTAAATTATAAATTATCTTTTCTATAGACTTACTTGTCTCCCATTCTTGCAATCTTTCCAGTAACAAAAATTGTAATAATAAAGAAATATTATCTTAGGCCTTCTAAATATTTTAAATGTACCGTTTGTGATTCGCCGAGGACACGCGTCCATATTCATTCAGCTTTAAATGGGAATATCAAGATTTGAGCTCCAGAAATGTTATACGGTATGATGGAATGTAATGCTGTTATCTGAAAATGTTCATTAGAATCAAAGCTAAACTTTGCCTAGAACTTAGAAACAATCAAATCATTAAAAATTAACTGCAACACAAGGTAATAAAAAGTGAATATTCTGCCATGGAATTTACGTGTGCTATTATATAATGCTGTAAGCAACAATTTAAATTTAACATCAGCTCATTATTTTTGTGCGAGAAACCAGCACCCAATTATGTGGTTTAGTGGTAGTCATACTTGTTTTGTAGAGTCTAGGTCACGGATTGAAACCCAATTAGGGTCGATGGATTTTCAGGGCGTAAAAATCCTAAGTATCGCTTCCTTTGGAAGGGAAGTAAAGTCGTGGGTGTGGTAGATTTACGGCATGTAAAATAAGCTTGAGAGGAGACCTTTGGGCAAAATTTGTCGGACGTTTCACTCCCTAAATTGAATCGAACACTAATGACCAGAGATGTTAAATAAAGTGCTTATATAAACCATATAACATATAAAATAAAACAAACACGGTGTCTCAGAATCGCCGTAAAATTTTCCGCAATAGGCAACACATATTGACACCCTTCTTTGTGTGACAACTGAGAACTTGTTACAGGTACGTTATATACATTCTTTGATAGTGCTTCTCTATATTTCACTGATTAAAAGTGCGGAAATGCTTTACCTACACAAAACGACGTCAGATCAGAATCGCCGATAGATTAAATTTGGTTTGTAGTTTATTCGGCAAATGAGAGAAAAAATTAAAGGAAAGAAAAGCACACAACACTTAAATTATATCCATTCCTAAAGCCCCTTAAAGATGCAACCGTGCCATGAAAATACATTAGGGTAGAACTTGAAAATATATAAAACGATTCTGGTACACTTTATGTGTACTCGCAGCAATTTCAAATATTGTAGAAGGATCTTAACAGATAATAATTCTATGGTTCACGAGGAAAAATAAAACGATGGTGATAAACAACTTAAAATTAGATGTTAAAAAGTCGATTTTAAATCGAAACGAGGTTAACTTCAAATATGTTTGCGAGCAAGGAAATTCCGATTTTCAATAATGTTGGACAGATTTAGATTTAATGATATAAACATTTAAAATCTCGAACTATTCGCATAATAAAACGGCACTGAGCAACGTTAACCGAGTTGTCGTTTGGCTTAGTCTAGAGAAATCATCATCTGACTGTATGGCTTTACACAAGGTGTAAAAGTTTAAAAAAAAAATGTAATCAACGAGAGTGGAACTCGATAACAATGACGCGGCTATGCAAAGAGATACAGGTATTTCACAATTTCCGTCCATTATTGTGTGGCAACATTTCGAGTTTTGGTTCTCTATAATAAGAATGCCATTACTTTGAAATATGAACAAGTTGACCACAGATTCCCAATCTGTAAATACTTTCTAAGACTCTTCTACAATCTAGGAAATTAATAATAAACCCTCTTTAAGTTTAAGTTTAATAAATTAATAAAGCAATACAATTTATCAGTAAAATGTAGGTGCCGGTCCTGGTGGTCTAGTGGTAACCATACTTGCTCATAGACCCAAGGTCACGGATTTAAACTCTAATACGGTCGATTGATTTTTAAGACGTAAATATCCAAAGTATGGCTTCCTTCGAAAAGGGACATATGCCATTAATCCAGTGTCGTAGATTTCTTCTTCTTCTTCTTCTTCTTCTTCTTCTTCTTCTTCTTCTTCTTCTGCCCCTCCTCCTCCTCCTCCTCCTTCTTCTTCTTCTTCTTCTTCTTCTTCTTCTTCTTCTTCTTCTTCTTCTCCTTCTTCCACAAGGTATAGGCCTGTAGACCTATTCCGTCCTCAATTAAACATACCACTATATCTTATTCTCGATCTTCCTACTTGGCTGTATACTTTAGGTTTACAATTTAGTAAAATGTTTGGTATCCCTTCTTCTCTCATTCTTAATATATGCTGATACCAATTATTTTATTTTTCATTATTTTTTTTCATTTAAATTATATATATATATATATATATATATGTGTATATTTAACTGTTTTCGAATTTATTGTTTGTTTTGTTTGTCTAAGAGAGTAAATCCAGCTATTGTTCTTAAAAATCTCATCTCTGCAGTTTCTATTCTCTCCCTATCTGTCCTATTCATAGTCCAGTTTTCACTTCCATATGTTGCCATTGGCAGTGTCATTACTTTGTAGAATTTCATTTGTGTTGCATTTGACGTCTTGTTCTTTAATGTTCTCCTTATTGTCCCATTCATTTGTCTTGATGTATTTAGTTACATGTTCAGATCTTTTTTACTGTATTATACATTAAAACTTAGATAATTAAAACTAGAGATTTGTTCTATTATTTATTGATTATGTCTATAGCGTCCCGTTTAATTCAGGGTGTGAAACAGCCGACAAACTTTGCTCAGAGGCCTCTTCTTTCAGGCTTGATATTCTTTACGTGCCATAAATCTGACAGTGTAGGGCAGGAACATTGTGCATCGCGTGGGTAGGGTCACAACTCCCTGAATTAAGACTATCTTTAAAAGTCTCTACCCGCTACTCTAAAGGATATCATGATTTGGTTTATTTATGGACACTCTTTTAATATCTCAGGTCATCGGCTCTCCATTCTATTCAGAGTGTGAAACGTCCGAAAAATTTTGCTCAGAGGTCTCTTCTTTCAGGCTTGAGGTTCTTTTTCGGCGGCACGGGACCCACGGCTTTACTTCCCTTCCGAAGGAAGCCATACTTAGGATTTTTACGCCCGAAAAACTCCATTTTTCCTGACCGGGATCGAACCCACGATCTTGGGTTTAGAAGGCAAGTATGGCTATCACTACACCACCGACCGACGAAAACAGAATACTGTACTTTTCTATATTATCTGAAAGTTTGGACAATGAAGATGTTTTCAGCTGTTTTCCCATTAAGATTCGGATATTTGGTCATTACATGGGGCGTAAGTTGTTTTCTTGTTGGCATGAAATATTTATAAACAGTTTTAGCTATTATATCGGAAAGAGAGGGCGCTGGAGGCAGCTGCTGCACTGCATTACAGATTTTATGGAGTAATTCTAGACAATGGAGAGATTGTAATAAATGTAGTCCAGTATATGAGACCGGAAACTGATGTGAGATCCTCTGGCCGTTGCCATGTTTTAAAGCAGGAATGCATCGCATTTCTTTTTCACGTAGATTAGTTACGATCCACCTTTTAGTTTATGCCAACAATATGCATTTGTGGTCTGGCTATCTGACAGACTGTCGTTGCCATGAAGTCCCTCCTGTTGTTTGCTCATTTTGAGAAGAGGTTTTATCATGTATCATATTTTCGAAACCGCCGGATATTAATAGTCAAGACATTTAGTCTACCTAACTTCGAATCAGAAACTATTTCATTGATTTGGCTCTTTTTTCAGAAAAATAAGTGCATGCTGTTTCCTTATACTATGAACAAGTCGGTAAAAACATGTTCATACATTTTTCGATACAGGTGCTTCATCAAAAAAGTAATTGTATATTTTTATTTGTTCTATTCTTTTTTACTTATCCTTGCCCTCGATATGTGGCATTAGTCTTTAAGGTATGATATAATGATGATGATGATGATGATGATGATGATGATGAAAACTTTCCTAATATAAACTCTCCCTATCAAAAATATACAAAGAAATGTTAATGTTTTTCAATGTCTTTTCTACATCCCATCTTGTTGTGCGACTTATTTTGTAGCACTAATGTTCCAGGTGAATTTCCACTTTAAGAAGCCAAACAGTAGAATGGCGCCTTCGTCTCCTTCTTCCCTTAATTGTTCCTCTTTCTCTCTTTGATGTACCGCATCTTTAATTCTTGGTATATGGCTATATTATTGCAATTTTATTTGTTCAATAACGTTAATATTTTCTCTTCTATTTCTATCAATTTTATCATATAAATTTCATAATTTGTCTTCTGGATATTCTGGTACTTTTTTCCAAAAAGCCATTTCTGTTATCTTTATTGTCATCTAGTGTCACCATTGTTATTATTATTACTATTATTGTTATTATTATTCTTATTATCATCATTCATCTTCTTCTTCTTTCATCTTTTTTTCTAAGCCCTAAAACCGGAATGAAGGTAAATGGAGTCACCTGGTTATGCACTGTAGACAACAAGTGGAAGTCATGCAATAAGTCATGAGCTGCATACCCTAGCTTCTCTCCTTACTCTTGTTGTCCCTCAGTTTTTGCTTTGTTCATATTGACCTAGTAGTGTGAGTATACCTAACTGAACGTTAAGTGCTTAAAAATCCTGATGCCTAATATTATTATTATTATTATTATTATTATTATTATTATTAATAGCTTGTCTCTAAAATGATTTTATTTTGCCAAATGTCTCTCACTTGACTATATATTGCATTACTAAACTAAACAGAACATTTATTGATGCCTGTAAATTGGCCATCTTCCTTACAATTCCTGGTTCATTCCACTATTTAAAATGTAAAATAGTTTAGTCCTGATTCGAAAAAAGATTCTTTCAGTATGAAGTGAAAGAATAGCAGCGCGTAATATTAATTTCAGTACAGCTGTTTAAGTCTGTTTCAGGCTACTTTTATTCTGAACAAAACCTGAAAAAGGAAGCAGCGTTCTAGCCACGGTATTGTCGAATAATTGATATATGCATATTCATAAATGTGTTGTACTGATCCATACAACAGCACTGGCTAATTGAAATTGCTTTAAGTGTAATTTATGTAACTGATGTTTGTTGTTGAAGATATCTATAATAAAAGTAATAATCCCTATTCATTTAAAACTAAGTATTGAATAACACAGAAATCATTTAAAAGAGTGTCGCAATTATTAGGGGGTGCATACTATATAAGCATAGGTCATAGAGAGTTGTAGCTCCTTTTTATTTACTCAAGGATCTTGAGATACTGTAACATTCCTATTCAAATATATTTCATTTGGAAAACCTGGGAAGCTTTAGTTAGAAGTATTTTGTTCATTCGTTTGATAACGTTAACAACTTTTATTGTTCCATTAATATGTTAAATGAATAATAAAGATAAATGCAGAGAGGGCAATTAAAATGGAAATCAAGTTATATTTGCTTTCTTAATCAATGATTTTAGTAACAAGATCTTATTTAAAAGCCAGTACAGCCGTGTAGTTGCCGAAACAGCGGTTTTGGTTGTCTTTCCATGTTATTTAAAATGGAAACTGCAGCATAAAACACAGTTCAGGTATAGCAGTTTGGAGTGCAGATATCTGTGACTTGTGGTGAACCATTCTCTTAACGTCCAAGCTGTGGTGTGGTTACAGAGCACTCACATCAGCATTTGCTTCAAATATTAAAGAAATGAAACAGGTAACAACTTTGGTCACTTCTGAATTGCCTCTTGCATTACCGATCTGGGCCTAGCGTCTGGTGGGCAACATCTGCCTATTTGATATGCAGGGCAATTGTTACCCAACTGCCTGCGAGTATACCTGTCCCCCCGCCGTCATCGGGCGGTCGTCTGCAAGCGTCTGTTCCCGTCATGCCCCACGGGCAATTCAACCAATCACAGCTCAGCGGGAGATGGCTGGCCATCTGTATAAAACTGATGGCCGTGTTAAAAAGTAACATAGCTTGCCTCCCTCCTTCCTTCTGCATACAATGACCGCAATCAGAAATGTTGTCGCTGATTGCCCTCTGCCTAATGGAGCACTGGCTCCAAGAAGACACAAAAGAAACAAAAAGCTGTGCAGTCAGCTTCACCGAGAGCCTCATGCTGGTAATGACGCTGTGAAGGTTCTTGCGCTTAGTACTAGCTCCAGATGCATTTACTATAGACATGCTTCGTTATGATAGGCAAAGCAAACGTAACGAAGGCTATGTCTGTATATATCATCGATATGTTGTCGTATTTGTGATAAAGATGATGACATTGTTGCGTGCTCGGAGAAATTACATCACCCAACACCAGGCAAGTTTTATGAGTTAGAAGATGAATAACTGATCAGCTGATATACTTCGACAGAAATGTGTGAATGATTACAAGATAGGTGACTTAAAGAGACGGCATTTGTATATTCAAACCAACATATCTACAGAGTAGTTTCTTGTAATGTACATGAGAGAATTAGAATTTTTATGATAACAGCCCCACTAGTTATTTTAAAAAACTTGTGATTGCTAAATTCTGGATTTATTGCTGACATTCCGAGGGAGCAATCAAGTTTCAGATTCACACATTAACTATCAGAAAGGAAGATATGAACAAAATATTTTGAATTCGGAAGGTTATTAACGCCATGCGTGAAGGAGAAAATGGAGGTACATTGTTCTATTTAAAACAAGAGTGTTTCGTGTTAGTGCACTGGTTTACAGAACAAGAGCAGCAGTATGCTATCAAAGAACTCTGTTATTCCCCTATAACCCCGACATGGCACCCTACGAATACGTCATTTTCAGTACCTTATAATGAAGAATGGAACACAGATCATCAAACTGATATGGAAAAGATAAAATGTTCTGTTTTCATCGCTTAAAGCGTATCAAACTCAAAAAAGATCAATTTAAAAGGTAATAAAACATCTGCTATGGTTTTTTATTTCATGGTTCTGTAATTAGTGCATTTTCTAGTGTTTCCTTCGCCTATGGTAAGTGGCTAGAAGATGCATGCAAGCTTACAATTAAATGCTAATGAAGGGAGCAATTATTTTTCTTTTCCATTATTCTTTCTTAATTTTAAGAAAAAAAAACGAATGTCTATATATGGTATAGTTCTCTTCCAAAGCAAAATGTTTTATAATATCCATACGCCATTTGCTCCCCACTGCTAAACTGTATCTCTGCTAAAATATCTCTAAACTGTAAAGTTTAGAGTTTTTTTTTTCAAAAAGAGGGCAAACCTTCAAGAGTTCAATAAACAAGCTCGAGTCGTAGGAACAATTTAGCAAGAAAACCAGCTTCACATTGCAAGTTATTTCGGCATCAGAAAACCCATAAACACGGGGACTATTTCTGTAATCAAAGAAATTGTCTTCGTGTAAAGTATGTCAACAAAACTATGTGTAACGTTGTAGGTGAAGTGTGTAAGATGTACATCTGATGTATTCTGTGTGGGCAAGGGTCACATGATAGTTCCCACTACTTTTGCATTGTGTAAGATTATTAAACATCGCCTTGTGTTCTCGGGTACATTAGATTATCGTCAAACAAACAGTGGCATTCGGTTAATATATAGGGTCATCCAGTTATATGATGATCGACTCAGTAACGGGAGACTACATCGACAGTAAGCTGTGGACCACAGTCAACCGCACTAGAGTCCATGATCCGCCGCAAAAGGTTGGGTTGGGAGACCGAGATATTAAGAATTTGTGACTCTCTCTGTCCCTCGACCAAACTCCTTGGAACTTTTATCTCTGGGGTAAATTAAAAAATGTACAAGACGAATCCACATACCCTTGAAAAATTGGAACAAAATATCCTTCAGGAAATAGCAACATTACTCAACATTCTGTCAGAGATGCTCTACAATGCCCGCACATGACGACGATCTCCACTCTCGCTTATAGGCAACACACCGCAAATTCGTTCGTATCTGAACTTACATAGAGCGCCATTTAAGTTTAGCACCGAAATGTTCTGGAGCATGTATAATTGTAAATGTACTTAACGTAAATGAAGGTACATTTCTTAATTGAAATATACACACACTGAATTCGAAGTCTCAAATGCAAAAGTTAGGACTTATTTTCTTCAGAAGTAAGGTACAGATGTACCCTCGGATGAAAAACCGCAATAACAAATTCCCAACACTATCCCGCTATCTGTACATCATCAGATCTAGCTCGAGGCAAATGAACTGCACACAAGAGATGCCCTATCTCATTGTTTTTGTATTAGAAATCCTGCCCCAATCACAATAGCATCTTGAAACAAATTGCAGCTTCAATAACGGTAATAAGCGTATAGAAAAACTGGAACCACTACGTGGAGGTGGCTCGAATTTACCTGCTAAATTTTTAAAATCAAAGATTGACTTCATGGCAGCGTAGATCTGTTAAAGAGGAACTGTATGTAGTTATACGTTTCTTGAGCAAGGAAAGAGTTAAAAGTTAACATCCTTAGATAACTTTGATCTCAAACTGGAGATTGACACCAATTGTTAATTTACCTCCCGAAAATATTGCCCACGAAGCTATCATGAAGACTGCTATTCTGAAAGATATATAAAAAGTAAACATTTTGTTGTTTTGGTCAGTTTAAGACCAATAGTGTAATACTTTCTGTAGCTACTCTGCATTTACTTCAAAGTATTTTTAGGTACAAGACAGTGCATTAATTTGGACTTGGACCTCTGTATCTTTAGCGTTATTGTTGCAGAACTGTGCACAACACTTTCATGCGGGAGGAGATGCTGCTAAGAGCGCTGTCGCCGGTTACCTACCCAAACGTACCGAAAGTTTAAAACCAGTTTCAGTATCCGAACTGTGCGACCAGATCGCTTCGAGCACATGTTTCAATTGTTCTCTGGTGTAAAACATATACTTTATGCATAAGGCTCCCTAATTTTCGGAATCACCAGTCACGTTATGATCTCATCTTTTGACGCGTCATAACTCAAATATGAGTTCCACTAAAAGGTAAAATAATTTGAAAAATGGAATGCTATACTCACGATGAGGGTTATCGCTTTGCTTAAGGCACCCAAACAGTGCCTGTTACTGCAATGGTCCAACCCCACGAAAGCAATTTAAAGGAAAAAGGCGATACCGCACAAACAGAACTTTATGTGTGGCGGCTGCTAGAGGACGCCCTTTATATCCTGTTTCACTTTGGTCGCTTTTAAGGAGCTGCCATTAGATAAAAACGCCCTTATATGACGCTACGTTAAGAACGATTTGTTTTTCCCTCAACATTCAAATCTTCTGGGCATGGTCGTGTGTCCCATGGTGTGTGCCTTGCAGCCATCTTGAAGTACCAAAGCCGCTTATTACGGTACAAACCTGAAATCACTGTCCACGCCGGCGACAGCGGCTTAGAGAAATCTTCGCTTAAATAAAGAGCGTACCTTTTTCTCTTGCCATTACACACCCACTCTCCGCTCCATGTATGGTAGCCTTTGTGAAGGGGACAAGATAAAATCATTCCTGGTATATAATTCGATAATTGTTTTCCTGAATTGCCACATCCTCAGAGACAGGTCTTGCTCGCCTTGAGGCAAATGGGGACCAGCATCGGACGAGCATTATGACTATCACTAGCTTTCAGTTGAGGTGCAGTGAAGGCCGTTCATATAACTGGTTATGGAGTACACGATGCCTTTTTGATCGATTATTTAACATTCTATTTAGAGTTTGGGACACTACATCACAGCTGAAACACAATAATAAAATGGATAATAGCTTTCTGCTCTCGCACGGTTATTTTAAAAATATTTTATCATCTCATAACACCTTTATGTGCCATAGAAATGCAAGTTTTGTAATCACACAATTATATCTGTTTTCAAAGTATTATGCACTATAATTAAAAACATCTGTCGTAAACTATGCTCATTAAAAGAGTCAATGAACTTCATTTTCTACCCATAATTAAGAAAAACATAAATTATTGTACTATTAAAATAAAAATTACATTCTACTATATTACATTTAGTGTTGATAGCAGAATCAAATAGATATGCGTTGTTTCTTTCATGTTCAAACCACCGCGTGAGACTGAAGACCAACGTAGCAGTTCCTATATCCGCCCTACTAGTTAAGCTCGGCTGCTTTTACGATTGCTCTTCGGACAATTCACTATCCCGTCGCCGCGTCAGTCATCAGATAATTAGATGACCTAAAGTTTTATTACAACACATCTTTTTACATACAACATTGTATTTTAAAACGAAACTCAAGTTTTTAAAATCAACCGATAATGGAACAGACTTGTAAGACTAATATGATCTCGTGTCTTATACGAGTGCTGTTGAATAAATAATGATAATTTTTACAGGCATAATATTCTCGCCTGTGAGAGGTGTGCAAGTTTAAACATATGCGCAGTTCCGCCTACAGCAAAGCGAGGAATAGTATGCGATACTGAAATTCTGCTTTCGTCTCAATAAAATTTCAGTTGAGCACTATAGAGAGTTTGTTCTCTAAAGTCAGCTCAAAAATAGTTTAAAATGTTTAAGGAAGGGTTGCAATTAATTTCTAACGAAGGTGCGCCAGTTTGTACTCTAACGGAAGAAAACATTAATATTGCTGCAGTCATTGTAACAGAGGACTGTCTAATAACATTAAGAACACTTTTAGAAATACTGGGTTGGTAACTGAAAAGTTTTAAGTATGTACGTTTGTTTGTGCACGGATTTCCGATCAAAAAGAGATTCCCGTATAGGTCTGCATTTAGTTGAAATTGAGTAATAGGAAGTGCGGAGTTTCTGTCACTGGGCTGAACCTGAGAGAAAATAGCAAAGCTCTATGTAGTCATTAACATAAAAAACAAACTACAAACAAACAAAAGTGGACGATTCTGCTGGAAAAGTTATTGTCATCTCCTTTTTGGATATTCTAGGACTGGCTTACCAGCAAGTCATACCTGCAACTGGGCAACACCACAGAGATGTCCAGTAAACTCTGTAAGATCATGTAACACGCAAAAGGCCACCCACATTCCCATGCAAAAAGCACCAGGATACTGCAAGGCCGCATATCGCAAATGTTGTTGCAATATCTCACAAACATCAATTACAAGTGTTTGTTTCATCCTCCCTATAGTCCAGATTTATCCATGTATTTTTTACTTTTTCCAAAATTGAAGACGCATCTTCGTGGGAGACATTTCAAAGACTGAGGAGAAACTTTTGAAGGATCCGTTAAGAAATGGCTTCCAGTATATCTCAGATATGCATATAATCATACATTTTGAAATATGTCTTAATATATAAACCCTAGTATTTATAAAGGAAAACGTTAACTGGTAATGCAAATCTCAGATTTTCAAAATACAAAAACACTGACGATCTGTATTTTTAATTAAATTTCCTGGATCTTAGCCCGAATCAGCTATAATCTTATTTTACGAAAGTTGCAAGCACTACCTCGAAATGGAGTGGAAGAAATGTATGGCATTCCATTCTCCACAACTGCACGCTTTCTAGGAAGACGCGACATGTAAGCTTCCGTGAGAAACTCGTCGACTGCAAACTTTTTGCTATTACCTCTCAAGTGAATGGCGTTGTGAAAACGTTCTCGAGAAGAGTACTGCTGCTGTACATTATCAGGTTGAACAATTATGCATGCATCAGGCACGCCTAATAGCGAAAATTACAAATCATGCGCAGTTAGAAATAATAATATGGTACCTCTCATATCAACAATGTTTCATTTTCGTTACTTATGCAGCACAAAAAGTTCCTTATTCGTGTCATTAAGTCATTTAGTGCTTCAAGAGCTCTTGCAATGAAAGTTTCTTTAGTGCTACCCATATTCTTGAGTTTCATCACCCAAACTCAATTCTTGTTCGGAAATAGAAAGCGAGTTTCATTCAAAAATTAAACCAAATTCATTCGGTAAAGTGTTTCTTGAGTAAAAACAAACACAGAGTTGGGTAGTAAATATGTATTATATCGTTATATATTACGGAAATTTGTTTTGTTGGGGCTAATATTATGAAAACGAATTGGTAATTTCGTTCTGCAGGAATATTTTTACATTATTACTTTAATTTATTACCTTAAAAAAAGGATTGTGGCCGCATTGACTTCAGCTGCAAATGAACAGCAACTTTAAAAATGCTGCAAATTCTGAAACAGCTGGATTATTATTATTATTATTATTATTATTATTATTATTATTATTATTATTTGTTAAAATATGAAGCGATTATTTGCTATGTTTATTTGCTTTTTCCATGTTGCGTATTTTCGAAACTTTTCTATTGCAATATTACTATCATAGACATGTTACACACATACAAAAAGTGCATCTCTTCGTTGTAAATATAGAGACATATGAATAATGTTTATGAACTACACCGCAATCATTTCAGAGATGTCCTAGATGATCAATGCGTGATCTGCCTGTTCCTATTTCTAAAGAACAATATAGCACTGAGTATAGAAGCTTCCATGTGAAATGATACTATAAAATAGAGAACGGATGTTGGGCAATATCTCTTTTGCTGGCGTCTTTTACATCTTATTCCAGAATAAAATAAATAAAAAGTAAATAATATATTCTTCACGACTGGACCAAAAGTCTTCTGCGCCTTATCATAAAAGCCTCTAGATACCTAAAACGAAATATCAGTTACCCGCTTTTCTTCAGTGCTGTACATGGCTAGTCAGAGAGTTTTAGTGATTTTTTTCATAGTGCTAAATGTTGAAATCGCTGAAAGATGACGCAAATCGGGATTTCTCGATCGCGAAGAAAATTTTAGATATCCCAAGGCTAATTTTTACCCCATTTTTTCTTTAAAACTGAGTTATCAGCATGTAATTTCATCTTCTTTATCACCATATCACTCATTGTTTTGTTGATTCGCAGATCATAGATCCCTATCGCAAATGCTTTGTTTAGGAAATTAATACTTAGTCTATATTAATACGATAGAGAATGCAAACAGTTATCTATTTAAAATCATGTAAGGATGAACATACTCAAAACTTTCCAATATGAGTAACCTTCTATTTAACATAAATTTAATTTACGAAAAATATATCAATTAAATAATAAGATTAAAAGACAATGTTAATTACATTTTACGTTTTACCCCTCACTCCAGTCATTCCTAATTTCAAATGCAGGCTTATCTATTAATGTACAACTTATAAAACGCCTGTAGCTGTTATTATTTGTAACTGTTTCGTGCAAACTCGATTGTTATTATTGTTATTGTTATTATTGTTATTGTTATTTAAACAGTGAGAACAACTCCTGTCGGCTTGCTTCTAATCCGGTTCCGAGTTGCCTGTAGTACTCGTTGAATCCATTAGATGACACTATCACTGCAGCTAAATTGTGTTTGGCAATCGATCTATAAATGTGGAGGTTTTCCAAATGTTAATTAAAAAGTAATTATAATTCAAATTCACGACACACACACACATATGAAACTGCCGTATTTTACATTGATTTAAAAGGTAATTATGTATAACACTATATTAAGATGGGAAAATCTTGTTTTTTAGTCTGGTTTTTTGTTTTGGTTGCTTCTTGGAGGTTTCTGAATGACGGTTATGCATTTTTTAAAACATTAATATTATTTCTGTTTCTCCCAAATCACTTTTTATGTTTAGCTAAGAAAGTATAGCAATATTTTTTAATTATAACATTTCTGTTATAAGAAAATTAGGTTAAGGAGCTGGCAAGCGTATTGCTGTTTGCTTTACCGTAAATGACAGATCTCTGAAAAGCGTATCTTGTGTTTTTCACGCTTTACAGCAGCTTTATCACATTGATATGTTTTGCCGATAATCAAGTAGGGGAAGGAGAGAAGAATATCGTAAAGAGGTGTGGATGGTGTTCTGCAAAAGTTATATGAATTAAGTTATTTGCAAAGTTCATTTCAGAAATACCACGTCGATCTGTTAATTTTCCTGCTTTAATTTTCTTTGCAACTTTCAACACATGAGCAGCTTAATATAATATGAAATGATTTAGAGAAACTCGATTCAACATCAAAAGCTTATTATTGTCGTAATACCCAAGTGTGCTACTAGATAATTATCGCAGAATTTAATTCACAAAAGAATATCAATATAATTGACCAAATTTAGCGCCAATAGTAAATAGCATCAATAATAAAAATAAAGCAATAAATGTTTTCGGATTCAATTATGCCATTTATTTACCTATACAGAGCCATCTGTAGGAAAATACAGATAGTAGAATCAATTTTGTGACATGCCTATTCAGAATTCGATCCCAAGAAATACCCAAGCCCTTCTTACTGCATGGTAATATTCTGTTGAGGGTTATAAAGTATTACAAAATGTGTACACGAAAGAACAGAATATTAGTGGAATAGTCCAAAGTTCCGAAATACTATAATATTAATACTTGAAATTACACTTGTTGTAAATTAAGTTTTCACCCAGCACCTAATCGACTTCTTTTAATTCTGTCCAAATCGAACCCCCATTAACAGCTGTCCAGGTTGCCAGGCAACTATAGAAAACAAAAGAAGCGATAACAGTCGAATACTCTTTAAAATGTTAAAATCAATATGTAACGACGCTATTTGAAATTTCAAAGTGGGAGTAGCAGAGGGTGTGGTGATGAAACCTAATATTTAATATACTTGTTTGTTTTTCGTTAATTAAATGTATGTTTAATTGCAGTTGATCAGACTGGGAAGTTTTGAAATGAAACCCTGTATAATGTTACAAATAATATGTCAATTTAGCTACTAGACAAGAAGTTCAATTATAATGATTGACTACTTTTCGGTCACGATAAGTTGCGGCAATATCTTCCTCTCTCCCCTTTGTAGTCGGTCCTGGTGGTGTAGTGGTTACCATACTTGCCTCCTATACCCAAAACGCGGGTTCGAACCCGGCCAGGACCGATGGATTTTTTCGGGCGTAAAAATCGTAAGTATGGCTTCCTTCGGAAGGGAAGTAAAGCCGTGGGTCCCTATACCCAAAACGCGGGTTCGAACCCGGCCAGGACCGATGGATTTTTTCGGGCGTAAAAATCCTAAGTATGGCTTCCTTCGGAAGGGAAGTAAAGCCGTGGGTCCCGTGTCGTACATTTGCGGCACGAAAAAGAACCTCAAGCCTGAAAGAGAGGCCTCTGAGCAAAAGTTGTCGGCCGTTTCACGCCCTGAGTTGAATGGGACGCTGATGACCTGAGCTGTTAAAGAGCGTCCTTAAATAAATCAATCAATCTCCCCTTTGTACCTTCACACAATTAACCGTTGTTCAACTTTCTTATATAGAAAGACACGTAGCTAACCGAAACGTCCATTTTCTATATTTTTTTTTTTTTTTTTCATGCTTTACTTACGGTTCCCGAAAAAATATTAATCACATTTGTATAACTAATTTAAACTTAGTTATTAGCTTACATATACCTTATATGATTCGTCATATTTGTTTAACAGACTTTACAAATGTTAAGTCATTGATCATTAAAGGCATTGATCAGTTAAAGGCATTGATCATTAATCAACCCATCATAATTATACTTAATTTACTTATTTATTCAGGAACTAATACTTTCAAAATTTAGTATGATATGGTATTACATTTATTGAGAACAGTTTTCAAATAGTTAATTTTAGAAAAATTATAGGAATATCCTACATATGTATTGAATATTTGTTATTCAAATAAAATTTAAAAACAGTTGGAAATAGAGCTTAAAAGTTAATTTTATATAAATAATTAAAATATGTTTCATCTATTAGATAGACAAGAGTAGATCAAGATATAGATGGATGCACGGATGGGTAGCGAAGAAAGACGAAGGAAGATCTCAGAGGTTGGCAAGACTCAAAGCCTATGATTACCTGTCCATGTCCAACTTCGTGACTCTCTCCGTCGTTAACGCTTCTTGAATTCCTTGTAACCATTTCACCTCGCATCTACCTTGCTCTTATTTCCCTGTATGAAGTAGATTGCGAAAACAGGTAACGTCTGTTATTTAGCTGGGACGTGCCGTATCCGGGAGTCGGCCGGCCTCTGTGCTTCCTTGTACACGAACCTCTAACTCAATACAGCTGCAGTTCACACTATTTGAACATTTTTCAAGATTCAACTTTACTTCCTTCACTTGCTTCTTGAAAGAGTCAATGCAGTTTACCAGTTTGTAGAAATATGAATTACCATATTTACGCGAATCTAATGCGCCATCCAATGTAATGCGCACCCCAAATTCTAAACTTATAACCATAAAAAAATGTTGGCATATTGTTGTACGATGTCTTAGAGATAAAGAGAGATAATAGAGATAAAATGACCAGAACATAAAATTTATAAGTGGACTATTACTACATCTTGGAGCGCGTAGGAAAAAAATACATCGTTTGTGCTGTTGCCGGGACAATTGGCGTAGGTCAAAGAAGAAAAAGATGGGTATTTCTTATGGTGTCACTATCACTAGTCACTAGTCACTAGTCTTCCTCCTACCACGTACAAATTCCAAAACTTTTTCTGCAATGTCAGAATGGCTTCCTTTGCGAGCATCAGTGAGTGAATTTCTTCCTAATAGCTTTAGTTGTAAAATAATGTCAATTTCTATCGCCGCCACAAAAACGTTGCTCTCGGTTACATTGAACTCTCTTCCAGCCTTTCTGTTATAATTTTTTTCAGCATAAAGGATTACTTTATATTTGAAAGTAGCATCATAAAATGTTCTTCTCTGTTTGCCCTCCATTTTGTGACTCTAATGTTCAAATGCTCTATGCAATAATAGACCAACAATAAATGTAACGAAGTCGAGAATTGCAGCAGCGCATTATGACGTAATAAACGATTAATTTGAACGAAGTTACCGGCGAACTACCGAACGGATTTGCGCTTGAATTTAACACGCCATAGAATCTAATGCGCACCACAATTATTAATACTAGTTTTGAACGCGCATTAGATTCGCGTAAATACGGTAAATTGTGATAAGCGGAACAGAAGGTAAATAAGTATAAAAGATGAAGCTATTCACTAAGAAGAGCGCGAGGCTCAAGAAAAAGAGAGTTTGATATAAACACGGCCAGATCACATTAAGGGAAGTAGCCATCAGGCCAGTTGTCATCATACTATGACGTATAGCTGCAAGGGGAACTGAAAGAGGACACGTTACGAAATAATAAAGGAGCTCATTGAAATTCGAAGGAAGAACACGCCCTTATAATTTAGTCCAGTTATAAAAACAGCTCATGAATAGAGTCGACATACATGGCTTCGGCAGCAAAGAGAAGGGCGTCTAGTTCAATAGCTCCACCAGCGAAGTATGAACATTCCAGTAGTTACTGAACTAGCAATGTAAGGACATCTGGTAGCAAATGCTGAATTTATTAATTTCCAAAAACCGAAATGAACTGATCAATGTTTTTAAAACACATGTAGCATTTGTACACTACATCCATCCTATTGACTGGGTTATTAAACTTAAAAACGGAGCGTAAAGCCGCCATGGTGAACAATCTGAAGTAGAGACTGAAGCCAGCACTCCTCCAATAACTTTCCTTCTTTAATCTACGGTATAGCGTGAATCAAACAAAGAGATAAAGTATGCAATGGATTTTAAAAAAAAAAAGTATTTTGAATCACTATTTTGTGTTTCCACCTTTATCCAGACTATTTCGTAAATGAGTAACTTGGAAAAATTATATTTATTGATCTGTCAACAAGAGATATAGGTGATTATAAAAAAATAAGATGGCTGTGTTGAACTGAAATTAGGAATCAACAGAATGAGAAACCAGGGTTGGCTCGTTAAGTTGGGCCTGTTTCCCTCCCGCAAGAAAGTGCCATAATTATTTATCATTTTCTCTTCTCCTGGTCAACTTTTAAACTACAAAAAACAGTGATGTATAATCGATTAATTCTTAATTTTATCTTACGCAATAAGCGCATTTCCTCTCTACTGTAATAGCGGTAGCATGCGGGTCTTCCGTAAGCGAGGGTGGCTCATGGACTAGTCGGAATAATTTTACGCTTTAAACGCATACCTTCATGGGCCAGCAAAGATTTACAAGGACTTATATTTGTCTTCCTCCAAGAAGGGTTAGGCTTTCTTCTGCTTATTTCTGCGTTCTCTTATGCCAGCAGGAAAACTGCCAATGGCCACCTCTCGCTTTTCTCTTTTCTTAGGAACCAGATGCTGAGGGACTACTGACACCATGCATAACTGACTAGGGTTGTTTTCGCATTTTGTTTGAAATTGAATGACTTTCTCACTATTTGTCAGTGGAAAATTTACTTTCACGGTGTTAACTGTTAAGTTACAAAAAATGTAACTGTTTTGTGGCAATGAATAAAGTGAACGTTTTATGAAAACTCCATTTACGCGTCTTAAGTTTAACATTTAAGTTGGAAATGAACAAATCTGGACCTCATATACCGAAAGTTATAGCAGCTTACTCAGCAAAATGGCACATTATTGAGGTTTTTTATGGTTTGAAAACACATCTTGGCTGACAGCGTGTGAAATGAGAAATGAACCTTGTCTATAAGAATGAGATTAGAAAAGAAATAGAAAGGGTAAATTTCATTTCTGTACAGACCGATGAAACGACAGATATTACATGCATGTCACAATTTGTTGTGATATTATGATACATCAATGGGGTAAACCGGTTGAAAGATTCATAAAAGTCATTGCTATTTCTGAATTGACTGAAGAAGCTTAAGACGTGCTTTAACAGCTGAACTACAAGAGTTCATATAAACCAGAACTTTATAGTTCTGTTGGCGCTGCAGTTATGAGATAATATCGGGTGTCATGTAGTTATACCCCTAGCCCATCCTTCTACAGGGGCCACGAGCCCCCACTAAGAAATATACTAGACAATGAGCAACATTTTACTATGCGCACTATATGTTATACGTTTGTTACATGCATTTAAACAGGGACATTGTTTTGTATTTGAACCAAGAGGAACATCCTAAGTGCCCCTTCAGATATTTTCTAATAGAAAAACTTTGTCTTGGTAATCCTGCCTCACTATGGCAGCATAGCTTTTGCCAAAACTATGACTATCTGAAATTGGAAACGGTCTTTAGAATAGCTCCGTATAAGAATGACACATGTAACATTATCTCAGATGCTTTTAAGCTCCAAATTACCCACATGATGCATTCACGACAAGGATTTTCCTCTTCACACTTAATAAATCAAAGTAATTTCTTTCAAATCTAAGGGAAATTTCAAATATCTTTATCCATGTGTAATATTTCAAAAGTGCATGTATTATTTTGTGTTCTATGTGAGAGTATACAAATATAAATTTACAAGAGAAGAAAACTTGTACATTTATAGTCTAACTACACAACATAATTAAATTTTAGTCCTGAAAGGTTTTCTTGAAACATTAACATTAAGTAAATGCAATACGGCCAGATGGTAAAGTTTCTTAAGATAAAGCTAATGTTATCACTTTATATTTTAAATTATGCAACTTTTAAAGTAAGCTTAACGCAATCAATACCAAACCTAGTCACAGCAGCTAACCAAGAAGCTGCGATTCATTTCTAGAGAAAAGCGAAAATAAACCTAATCCCCTGGAATGTCCTAACTATGTCATTCCTTAGGAAACTCAGGAGAGAATCTGTGTACACTGTTACGGAACAAGCTAGTAGTTCACGGACCGCTCAACTCAAGAGATGCGTATACCAATCAGCATAGACTTGAAATATTACGCGAAAACGACCACGTGACAGGGAAGAAGAATGCAACAGAATCGTGCGCTATCGTGCGTACTTCCATCCAACATCGGCACAGTGTTAATATATATAGGTACATAGCCATGATTAATAAATTCTTTATGTGAGTACTTTATCGCCGATTGTTTCATGACTTTTTAAATCAAGAAACTTTTTGTACTTCTAGAGGAAAAGCATAAAAGCATTGATGAGCATTAATGTAAATTGCAAAGAATGTTAAAAAAATCTACCATAAAGAGTATACAAAAAGCAATGTAAAAGTCAAACATTAACTAAATCCAAAATGCAATTCACTATGCATTAGTATTTGAATAAACACGAACGTGAAAAAGCTGTGCTTCATTATTTAGAAATTTCGAGAGAATTTACAAGATAAACGAAATAACAAGTTTTTCAGGTCTCCGGATGGTTAATAAATTTATAGTTAAATATTAACTATTATTTGCCTAATCCTCCACTTGAGCTGTTAGAATCTCTTCCCTAAGGAAGGACATGTTTTCCTCTATTTGTTCTATTTTACCTCACACCTTTAACAACAGGTTTCTGTTTGATAGTGAAACAGAATCAGAATGAGTTTGATAGCTATAAACATAAAACTGCACCATTTTTTACAATTATATTACTGCAAAAGAGTCTTCAAGGACTCGGCACCTCTACATAGAGTGCTCAGAATGTATCAGCTTCCGAAAATGACAGCCAAATCCTCATCAAGTGGCGAAGATGTAGAGCAGAAGATTTTGAAAACGATGCAATAATTTCGTTCTTAAATCTTTCTGTGATGTAAGGAAAGGCTTTGTAGATTCTTCTTTCTTCCATAATTAATTCCACTTTTCCATTTGTTAAAAACATTTTCTTGTTTATTTCTTCCTTTACACGTAGAATGTAAATTTGTTTGCGCCACCCAGAAATCTCATTTTCTCCATCACTTCCGCCTGTGTTCTTTTTCATTAAAGAAAAACAAGTGAGGAAAATATGCAGGAGTATATACATAGAAGCGTGAATATGTCTACTGTATGACAATCACAGTTAATTACCTTTAAAATAACAACATTAACAATTTATACAGTTTTGTTTTGAGAGGCCATGCAAGATAAGAGCTGAAAAATTACTTCAGTTTAACAGATTTCAACTGAAAAATAATCTCTGCATTGTTCATATGTCACACTCCTGTGAAAAAACATCTTAATAAAATGGGCTTGTTTCGGGAGATTATGTGGGAAGGAACCTGAAACATCACCGCTCTGTGTAGCTTTAGCTCGCAGAAGATATTCTATTTAGTACCAGAAGATTTTGAACCAACATTTGCGATTGAATTGTGTTCCTTGGTGAAGGTTACAAGGTTAATGAGTTTGTTATTAATACAAAAAAGCCCTGGTTGAGGTGAACCCGGAGAATTAACGGGTTTATGTGCGGGAATAAAGATATGAAGCAGAAAACTGGACCATGAATAGATTGAACGAAAGAATAATAGAGACGTAGAAATGAAGATGGTTGTAGCCACTCTCTAAAACACAGAAACTAGATGTATTTAACTTAAAGAAAAAGGCTCAATAGTGACAGAATATGCAGGAACACACCCAACGAATGCAGTCATCAAAGTAGGAGTCAGTACAACAAGAGATGGGGAACAGTCATCTCCAGCGAGCCATATCTTCGGGCTATATTACTTTGAGACTATCCATGGTACTGGAGTCAATTGTGAAAAAGATTATCGTCGATTTATATCAGCATAACACAATGCTGCAAACTTCAATGAAACGTTGAATATATTCTTCAGTTCAGAATTATTATAGCAATATTTACAACCTTAGGGAGCCTTGCAAAGACAAAACTATTCAAATCTTAAATGCACAATCTGAAGAAGTTTATTTTAAATGTAAATTGATTTAATGAGTGTTCCCACGAAGATAGTTTGTCCTGAGTGGCAGTCGAACCTGGACTCGCCAGTGGTGAAGAATAATTTGCAAAGCTGTTGCCGGTGACTGATACAGAACAGGAGAAACGGTTTTGCATAAAGGCAGAGAAACCCTTGCGAGTGGCTCATGCAAGAGAAAAGAGGAGATGACTTGGGCCCGAAGCTACATTCCCCATCGTGCTTTCATGCGTACATCTATAATAATAATAATAACGGTGATACAACAATATATCGTGTTTTTGCCATGTATCAGCACAGTAAAGGGCAGGGTTACAAACGCACGAACTGAACAAGGCCATCTGAGAAGAAGGAAGAGGAACAGTGGCAGTAGAGGAAGGATTTTCTGCTACAATTATGTGGAAATTTAATCATGTGCATACTTGATCATTTTCCGGGTGACTGATCACAAGGTTTCCTCTCTGCCGTAGCACAGGGCAGAAGCTGCTTGCCTGTCTACTGCTGACACTAGCTGTGGCGATTTTCACTAAAAATATGTTTTAAGGTAATAAGTACCGCCGAACTGCTCGAAACAAATCCATTTCAGAAATTATTTACGAAACGTCAAAGGAAATATAAAACTATCTGGGAGTAGTGTCTGAGATGTCCCATGGTCAATTGCCGCCGGTCAAGTATACTAGGGAACTTTTCCTAGTGGTACAAGCAAATCCGGTAAAATCCAAAGAAAAATTCATTTAAAAACGTAATAAACAGAAAATGGCGATGTGGGAAGACGATTACTCCAGTAGGACCGGCAGAAAGTTCAATGCAAACCAATACAAACCAAACCATACTGTACCATCACAGATTTATTTGTTTTTGTTTTGCATAGTATTGCTGAATATAATTGTAACTAATCACAGGAAGGTTCTTGTATTGTCAAAGCTATGTCATTTCGATTAGCATTGCCCTTTTGCTTTTCTGTACAAATGGAAGACGTTTTCTAAATTTTCTTGCTGTTCAAATACATTTCTTTGTAGAATTTAAAGCGTAAAAGAAAGTGGAATATTTTGAGAAGGTAATCTTTAAACTAATGCAATTGATATAATTACGAATTTTATTGAGATTTTCCCTGCTTTTCCTCACTCCATTTTCAGAAAGGGAAAATGCAGGGTTAGTATTTTTCTGTCAGGGATTCTCCTTCTATTTCATCATTCATCTTCATTCCATCTCTTTGTATGTTTCTGTCTGCGTCTTTCTGTGTTTGTGATATCTTCGAGGCAGCCTGGCATTAGACTGATTACCCATTCAGGGAATTCCTCATTATTTATATGTACTTACTGTCAGTGTGCTCAGAAATAAATACCTTCCCAAAATGTGATTGACTCTACTGTTGGCTTGAAAGTTCCGAGGAGAGTTAAGCCCCATTACCGGAGGAGGATAGATAATAAAAAAAGTTTTAAATACTTTAATAGAAAAACTGACACTCAGAAATGCACATAGCAAATTTATTAGTTTGTCCACTTTTAAACTTTTTATACCCTACCTTCTGTAGTTTTAAAGCTAAATTATTGTGTTATTATCAATCGTATTATCTGATTTGTCTCTTCTAAGCAATGCGTGTTTACGAAATCCCAGTCTTTGATTACTTTAGGTAGTCCATGTTCCAATCGTGAAATTTTGTGTAGAGGTCAATGGAGGAAATTTCGTTCCTGTTTTATAAAACAAGTGATTATAAATTCTTTGTCAGCCTGTCAGAAAAAAAAGGTTTAAGTTAATTAAACCGTAGTGTCCTCTAAAAACAATGGAAATCATAGGAAGATAGCATTCGAAAAAAAATTCTGATTTTGGTGTTCCATGCAAGATCTCGATGTGTTTTGATTCAATTTTTAATCACCCTGTGCGAATTTTTCTTAGAGTGACAAATTATGCCCGCCCTGTTGTGTTGTGTCGGTCCTGGTGGTGTAGTGGTTACCATACTTGCCTCCTATACCCAAGATTGCGGGTTCGAACCTGGCCAGAACCGATGGATTTTTTGGGCGTAAAAATTCCAAGTATGGCTTCCTTCGGAAGGGAAGTAAAGCCGTGGGTCCCGTGTCGTACATTTACGGCACGATAAAGAACCTCAAGCCTGAAAGAAGAGGCCTCTGAGCAAATTTTGTGGGCCGTTTCATGCTGTGAATTGAATGGGACGCTGATGACCTGAGATGTTAAAGAGCGTTCGTAAATAAAACAAATCAACAAATCAAGATTTACCTGTCACGTAACAACGCTATCATAATGTATGTGAGTCACATCTGTTTACAGAACATCATACTACACATTATTGTTATTTTTCGGTTCAACTTACCGCCACGAGTGGCCGAGGTCGTTAAGTCTCGGACTCGTGAGCGGGAGGTCTGAGTTCGAATACCGCCAGAACCGTCCTTCCTGACTGAGGTTTTTTCCAGGTTTTCCTCAGTCCTCATAAATGGCAAATGCCGGGGAGGTACCCTAAACTTAGGCCTGGAACGATTCCTTCCTTAAAAATAAATCCTTTCCCAATGTATCATTCATGTCATGTATCATCAGTGTCCATCGCCTGTGGTGCCTCTGTAGCAAAAACGGGCGTTAAACACTATTCATTCATTCGGTTCAACTTTGAAATATATTAAATAGATATATACCTAAAAGTGTGCCTACATTTTTGGCACCCTTGATAGACTAAGAGAAGTTTTTTAACTACCTAGGCTGCGATATCTTATTTGACTAAGGTTGCGGGGGTCAGCGGTAACGCTTAAGACTCCCAAGTTCTACATAATCCCTTAGGGTACCCATCTTGTGGTTTACCCTGGATATTTAGGCGAATACTGGGATGGATGTTAACTTTCTATGACTTTACTGCTGTCATTCCCTCTAATTTCATTTCCTTATTCATCATTTCAAAGTTTCAAAGCTAAACGACATGAGTTGGTGGTGAGCGTCGCACAATGATGGAATCTGTTTACTGGAAAACCTCACTAGATTCTAGTACTACAGCACTTTGAATTTCTTAGAAGGGAACTACAAATCGGGATTCGTAATTGCTGTCCCAAAACCCGTGGCGCTTTCGTATCGAAAAATCTGTTCAGTCACATCCAGTAAAATACAATTCAGTTCGAGACAGTATAATTAAATACGAGTAGTAGCGTTCATAATTTTCATTCTTCTTTAGTTTAGGTGTTATCAAAACCAGACATATAAGTTAGAGCGGCCTTAGTTATATTGAAAGCCCTATAGAGAAATACATAGCTAAGGAAAATGTTATTAGTTGTCATTGACGAAACTGATACATGAACCAAATTGGAAATAAGAAAGTATAGATTATGAAGAACACGTGTATGCAAAGTTTATCAGAAGAATAAGCAAAAGTGAAACTGGAAATGAAAGACGACGAACTCCAGTGTTTAGTACAAATCACATAGGATAATTGTCAGCATGAAATCAAAGAAAAACTGCGTAAGTGTGTGTTTTAATGCTTTATGTTTTTAATTAGCTTGCCTGATCAGGGCACTGGAGTTCAGCACATGGCACAGAGAGAAGGAGCATAGTTAAAAATTACGCTGAGTGATGATGAAGGTGAAGATTGGGGAGAGATGATGATGCAGCAACGATTTTATGGAAACCGAAGAACCCGCAGAAAATCTTTCCAGCCCCGCTTCGGACTCCCCATAAATCTCATTTACGGTGCTGGGATTGAACCCGGGCCGCCTCGGTCATCCTACCAAAGTAATGTGCATAAAATGTTGTGTATTCATTCTAAAGAATGTGCGAAATTAAGAACTATGAACGGAAGATGGAACAAATAAGTTAAAGTCCAAAAAGAATGAATTAGTAGGCTACGCAGATAACGTTTTAACTGTGTTAATGTACTTCGTTTGAAGATAGCTTAGTAGTATTACAAAAAAAGTTCTTTCAGTGTTTCAGCTAGTTGCATCGTTCACTAAAACAGAATCTTAACTTGCCATTTCTTTGTAAAGTATTGCAAGCAAGTAAGCAAAGATAAAGATACGGCAAAGCTGTGAAAGCAAAAATAGACTTATGTTTCCCCCGGACTGTCTAAACAGAGAGCAGCTATAAAACGTCTGACAAAGAATTACAAGATTTCCCTGTCTCACATTTTTACAGTATTTTTTTTATAACTTTCTTGTGACGTCAATCCACAGAACACACTTGGAATATTGTTCGGAAAGCGAGCAGCGAGGAGGGCATCTTCTTCCCTTTCAAAAAATGCCATTATCCAAGTGCTAACGAGAGCGGTTACTTGCTCGAAGACAGCACAGAACCTCCCTTTGTTGTCGCCTGGGTATCGTTTTCTTCTTCGGCAGCTGTTGGCCTTCGGCGCCGCGCTTACCTCCTTTTAAATCACTTCGAACTCTTTCAGAATACGTTCTACACACAACCTCAAGGCGTTTGAGCACAACTGAAACTTAATTTATAGCTGTTGTCGATAATATTTTAAAATTAAACTTGATTTCTGAAGTAAAATTGTCGTTATAATTAAAGGAACTTAATGAATAAACGTTCGTTAAAATGTATGTACGAAACGAAACCTTTTTAACTGGGCTAGAGATATGGTTGAATAAAAATTATCCAATTTAACGAGTGATGGGGAGAAATACATTTTCACAGTATGTACATACATATGTATATAATATAAAGGAAATTACATATATGTATGTTGCAATGAATGCTCAATTAAAATGAAAGTTACCCACTTAGGCTTAATCAAATCGAAATTGCACAAAGTAAAAAGTAAAATTTTGCTTTTCACACCTCAATAGTAACTGAGAACCACTCTGCTATTTTAGCCATGTAATTGTTTGCTTCAATTATGTACAGTGTATTTTCTGAGAAATACGTAACAATTTTACATTTTGTAAAGCACTGAGAAAACCCAACAAAGAATAAAATTTAAAGAAAAACGCACCATTATCATGCCGATGTGCTTAATGACTCATTGCAAAGCATAGAGATAAATGTCAATAAAGCTCAAAAAGGCAGCAGAAAGCCAGTTAAGGTAAAAACATCGTTTTAAAGTTACAGTACTGTGAACTTACTAATGACCCATTTAAAGCTTTAGAGATAAATAACAACAAACTTAAATAAGTTAGCAGAAATACAAAACAGAAAGAGAAATTGCCCTAGCTATAACCATAAGGGGTGTCCAGCTTCCAGGATTCAGAGGAATCCAGCTTAGAGGTTGTACTAAACATGTTAAAACATAGAATTTTGTGCATTCCAAGAAAACATGTTCTAATATAATGAGGTGTCGTAACATGCAGGAGTGACCAAATACAGAGGTTTTACTGTATATAAAAATAGGAAGAAATGTTTGTTCAAAATATGAATGAACAAATATAAGGATATGAAAATAATTTCACAAAACTATAATTTACAAATCAGGTCTGGTGGTTTCCGATAAACAACTTCTGGCCTTAATACCCTTAAAATATTTGTAGTAGTATAAAATTAATTTAATTATTGGCATAATAATATTTGAAAGAAAATGCATATACTAAAACGATAAAAATATAAATTGCAGTTAGTATAATACATGTGAATTCTTAGGGTAAAAAAACAGAAAAACACATACTAGCCTTGTTAATTCTTCTAAGTCTAAATTAAAAACTTCAGGGCTGATGTGCCGTGGTCTTTGTTTTAAAACTTGTTAATAAACCTTGGCTAAGGATATAGATTTTAAATTCGTCCTACAACAGTGTTAATGTACGAATAACTACTGTTTATCAAAATGCAGCAGGTTAAACGGCTAAAAGAGACACTGCATCCACTGGAATGTTCTTCGTAATTCCTGCCTCAGTGCAGATGTCGAATGTTATCTCGCTATATGTATATGAAAAGTTGTACTTTCGCTTGACTGCTTCCTTTCTATGGTTAGCGCTTCTGGTAGCGTCCATTTGATCTCACAAGCCGCTGCGGGCATCTGTCTAGTGCGCTGATCACATGCCCTTCTGCAGTACTGTCCTCTTCCGAAGAAGTCGCAAGACGGGGACAGAGGAAACAGCTAGCGCCGCGGCCGATCTTTGACTTCCATGGGTTGGCGCATCAGGATGGGTAGATGGTTTCGCTTTATTTTATTCAGAATTTAAATTTGTATAACCTTTTAATGCTTAAGCACAGTATATGATAAATATTTTGTGCAAAATTATCATTTATTTTTTTACTGTCTCTAAAATGCATTAGTAATTATTTGTGCTTTATTATCGTGTTAATTGCTCTTGCTCATTGCAAGTTGTCATTCGCTTTCTCTCGTGCACTTCATGTTTAATCCGATCTATTTTTCTAAAGTACTGTATGTAATTTGAACGTTGAAACAAAAAAGTTAAGAGTGATTAATTGTTTGTGCGACAAAAGTTGACCATACATCACGGTGAACTCGCTGGTGGGTGGAGATAAAGCAGTTAAACACAGGGTGAGATACGCAAAGCTAAAATTAACTCGTACCTACTGCGTTATGGTCTGTCGCGAACCCAGAGAGCAATTACATGGTGGACAATGTTCATCACGTGCATGGCGTCTAATTACATGGTCTGCAGTACCATGTGAGATTTAGAGTTCGCTGTTAAAACAAAGGTCGCGCTTGACTTCCTTGCAGGGGTCTTCTGTTAGGCCTTCGTTTACTCGCTTATTTGTTCTAATCTTAGAGCAAACAGCGCAGAAGAGGAGCGGGGGGAGACAATAACAGCGGTGCATTATGACATGGTTTAAAAATGCTGTTTTACAGGTTTTTGGTGTTTGCGTCTATCTGGCCTCCGCATAGGTTACTTGAAGTCCCCCCTTTTTCAGGTATAGACATCAACACTAATGCTTGTAACTAATTTTCATTAGTTAGGTGTCGGTCCTTGTGGTGTAGTGGTAACCATACTTGCTTTCTAACCAAAGATCGCGGGTTCAATTCTGGCCAAGATGGATTTTTTCGGACGTAAAAATTCTAAGTATGGCTTCCATCGGAAAGGAAGTTAAACTGTGGGTTCCATGTCGTTCATTTACGGCATGTAAAATAACCTTAAGCCTAAAAGAAGAGACCTCTGAGCAAAATTTATCGGCCGTTTCACATCCTAAATTGAATGGGAGGCTGGTGACCTGAGATGTTAAACAGGGTTCGTAAATAAACCAAATCAACAACATCATCAGTTAGGAAACTATAAATTCTTATAACTTTGCAAATTACTTGCGTTTGGGTAAATTAAAATAATATGTTTATTATAACTGTAACAGCTAATAACGTTTTAAAACTGGTAAGTACGAAAGTGGACGAATAAAATACACTGCTGACCATTAAAATTGCAACACAATGTGCGTATTCATAATAGCCATACGGAAATGATATGTATATTTACGTTCGATTGTTTGACGAAGCCTTTGGGATCCTTCACATCTGTATGTCCGTCCTATCATTACCCACTCTTCTCTGGTCATATCCTTGTGAACGTATTTCATTCAACACGAGCACCAATTTCAATCTCTGTATGCCACAATTCTCCCTTCATCAAATTCAGAACTCGCTGATATTGCTGTCGTATTAGTCATGCTGGTTTCTTTGAGAAAATATAGGGTCGGTTTAACGCGTCATTTACGTGCGTTGCAATTTAGATGGCCATTTGTGTATTTTCTTATTATGTTATTCCCAAAAGTATTTTATTTTTCAGCTCTTTTACTGGGGGTGCTGTTGTGCCTAAATGTTTCGTTTCATTAATCCCTAAATCTGATTTTATATAATCGTAGATAATATTATATGCTAACAGTATCACTTAAGTCACAATCCTAATGTAAAAAAAAATTTTTTTTATTTATTTCTATTTAAAATAATATTTTTTGTGAGAACAAAAGTGTAAGAATTGAAAACAAATGTCTTTTGATCGTGAGCTTTATTTCTGTTAACTAAAGAATGTCTGTTTTTCTGAAAAATTTCGTTTTAATAAAGTGTAACATATATATATTCTGACGAGTATTTTGGGAAAGCTTCATGTAGGTAAGAAATTTGACTTTGAAATAAAATGCGTAAATACAGTCAACACAACTTCCTTCAACTGCTAGCTGTACAGCCTCAACCCTTGTGGTGTCGCATAATAGAACCGAGGTGAGTATGTTAACGTGCAGTGATTTGTTGCGATTTTAAAAGCGGCTTAAACCAGAAACAACGATTTAAGAGACTTAGGCCCAGTTGCATAAAGTTCTAAATATCTACACCAAATAGTTATAGATATGGATCGGGTGTAAAAATCCTAAGTATGATTTCCTTCGGAAGGGAAGTAAAACCCTGGGTCCCGTGCCTTAAATTTACGGCACGTAAAAGAATTTAAAGCCTGAAAGAAGAGGTCTCTGAGCAAAAGTTATTGGCCGCCGTTTCACGCCCTGAATTGAATGGGACGCTGATGACTTGAGATATTAAAAAGCGTCCGTAAATAAACTAAAATAAATAAAAAAAAATAATATACCATAACTATCTGTTCCGTAAGTTTTATAGGACAGATAATTTCCAAGCAAGAATGTAAACTTCCGATAACGAACTCTTTGATGAAGTTCAGAACTGTCCAACAGATGGCGACTTGAGTTTTTAGCATATAGTTTTTGTAGCTGTCGCCATTAGCGCCGTACCTTATTGCGTAAAGCTGTGAAACAATAGAACATCAAACACAGAATATAAGGAGCCTACTGCGCCAAAGTGATCTCATACTTTCTGTGGATATCAATACGAGCAAGTTCTTGTGAGGTATGAGGTTGTAACTTTTTGCTCTACGAAAAACTGTAATGTGGTTAGTAGTATAAGAGCAAGATGGAGGAACAGCTGTTGAATTAGCTTAGGTTCACTCATTAATTAACTCATATACGCTTCAATACACAGCACAACTATTATTATTCTTGCTATATTTTTCTCAGAAATAATGATTACTTAAATACTTTATTATATATTTGTCACTACTCAAGTATAATATTTCACTCTGAGGTAACGTTCATATATTTTCATGCATATGTCTATGTGACAGCATTATTTTCAGTGGAGATGGCAAAGGAATCTACCTTGCCTATTGTACTCGAACAATTTTTATTTGATTTGCATTTATATACATTTATTTATATATGTTTTGAAATAACATTTTTATTATGTCAAAAAATTATTTTGAAAGAGAATGGAGCAAAAAAAAAAAAACAAACAAACAAATTACTTTCGTGGAATTAACCCAGAACCCTAAAAAGAACATAAAATAATATTCTGGGCTGAAATATGCATTCGAAACAAAAAGCCAATGTCAGTCATACTTCAAATTTAGCATTGCCGACACGAATGCCTGAGGTTGTTAAGACATTAACTCTGAGTTGAAAGTCTGGGGTTCGTTTCCTGCTAGGACCGTTCTCCTAACTGAGGATTTTATCCAGATTTTTCTCAGTTCTCATAAATGGCATATGCCGAGGAAGTATTTCTAAATTTAGGTCTTCCGTCGTTAAAAAATAAAATCAGTTCCGGATTTATCATTTCATCTCATGTATCATCAATGTCCAATGTTCAATTCTTTCACAGATCTCCCTCAGATATTAGGTGCGCAGAATCATAACTTCAACGTTCATTCCAGTTTTCTTCAATAAAAATTTGCCAGCTGCAACAGTACATACGTAAAATATGTACGCTATCTTACACATCAGACATATTAAAAAAACGTGTAAATTTTTCGTCAGATAAGTTATCGAACAGATTTCTGGCGTTTCAGAAACCAGGTCTTCACAGACATAGGAAATCTTGTTCCTTTCAGTCTTCAGTTGGATTGTGAGATTTGAGTGAGACCGAACGTATTTTAAAGAAAAGAGAGACGGAAGACATTGAAAAACATGGCCGTTTTGGAGAAGATGTTACAAGCAAACCCCCAGGTGATCTGTAAGTAATATATGTGGAAATATCTTTAAAAATGTACATGATTATTTAATATTACGGAATTTTATCCTCTCTCTCTCTCTCTCTCTCTCTGGGTGACACACAACTATAGTGAAGAGCAGAAGGTACTTGGGATAGAATGTTCCGTAGATAAAAAATCTTGAACTCCCGCCATGTTTTCTGAAATCATATAACAGACTTTGAAGCATGGACCTGTCAATATTTTCCGGAAAGAACGCGAAGTTTCAATTTTCCCACACGACACACTTCATCGAATGCGAAGATTAACAAGCAGTACGGGGAAGAAAATCATTTAAGATCGCAGGACAGAGTTTTGTATCCTGAAAGTGTGTGAAAAGCAGTTGAGGACCTGACTTAGAGCCTCTGCCCACATTTAACTTCCTGGAGAAACTTGCCGCCCATCCTCTTTACAGTCCTGATCTGGTAACCTGCTTTGCTGAGTTGCTAACTGCGGCTCCATTGCTTTCAGAAGATGACCAGGAGTATAGGGGCGGAAGGAACGCCTGGAAAATATGTAGTACTAACTTCCAGATTATCTTTAATATCTGGCCAGTACGGAATTTTTGAGGGAATTTCATTGTAAAACTGTTGAAAGTTACTTAGAATAAAGGAATATGCTCGAATTTGCCGAAAATGCGTTTTTGATCAGTGTTTAAAATCTTCCGAAGTTAGTTTCACATACTTTTTATAAAAATAGAGCGTGAACCGTATTTTAAATGTTCTTATAGAAATAAAGCAAATTGTTGTCATAATAAAAGGAATTTATTTATTTTCTGTTAATTCACGTGTGATGTAATGTCCTGTTAGAGTATCTGCCGATCGCATTAAACCTCACGTTATTAAAAGCTAATTATTTTATATGAAAGCAGTAAAGGAAGTTGTACAATATAATTATAATGCGGTTCAGCAGAAAGATTGAAATATAAACTCATACGATATGCAGAGTTGGTGGTTCTTTAAAAGGCCGTTTACTTTAGGGCTAACTATCTAAATTGGTGTGGGGCCACTATTAGGTTTAGCGCATGGTACAATTACTCACTTAGGTGACGTGGGGAAGAGGTGGGGGTTACGGCGTCGCGTTACGTCGTAATGAAATGTAATGATACGACTTGCAGAGCCAGAGGACGAGCATCATTCACCTCTGGCTGCCAACAGCTTGCCACCAAGCAGTAATTATCATTAAGATCGCATGCAGATAACAAGTACCCAACATATTGCCCTTATGTACTCCTATCTCCAGCGGCTCATGTAAACATAACTTATGAGCTTACTTAAGGTCCATTTTCGTGTGATTCAGTGGTGTGGGGACCAGGCGCGCTGCCTTATCCACAGCAGTTTCCTTTGGATATTTTGGGGAGATATGCGTACAATGTTTTACGAGCACGCACCTTTACTTATAAAGACAGCAGAGGTGATAAAGAGCGAACTGGGAACAAGTGCATTGTTGACTGTTTCATTTCGCCTTGACAATTTGTAAAGTAGAAGTGATCTGTTCGAATTTTAGACGTGTAAAGTATCGATATTCAAATTGCAGTATGAAATTAATAAGCTGAAAATACTTCAATGTCTACGTACTCATATCAGCTACAAATAGTCGGTCC
The DNA here is from genome assembly GCA_030762175.1 of Metallyticus violacea. Lineage (NCBI taxonomy): Eukaryota > Metazoa > Arthropoda > Insecta > Mantodea > Metallyticidae > Metallyticus > Metallyticus violacea. Next base: position 56,673,820 of record CM060832.1, on the reverse strand, counting down.
TGGTGGTGTAGTGGTTACCATACTTGCCTTCTAAACCCAAGATCGCGATTTCGAACCCGGCCAGGATTGATGGATTTTTTCGGGCGTAAAAATCCTATTTATGACTTTCTTCGGAAGGGAAGAAAAGCCGTGGGTCCCGTGTCGTACATTTACGGCACGAAAAAGAACCTCAAGCCTGAAAGAGAGGCCTCTGAGCAAAATGTGTTGGCCGTTTCACGCCCTGAATTGAATGGGACGCTGATGACCTGAGATGTTAAAGAGCGTCCATAAATAAATCAATAAAAAAACCGCACAAATTTAATAAAAAACAACTTTTTAAATATTTTATGCACGTTAGAACAAAAATCGATCTACGTTCTAAGATCATATGATGTTGCAGTTGCATTCATCGCTCTAAAAGAAGCCAGAGGTGGTTGACCTCTGGCTAGTAATTCTACTTGCGGAATGAGTTTCAGAGAGTGTCACATGAGCCGAGCACCAAAATAGCATTTTATAGCAGCTAAATATGGGTTGCTAGTAATGTATGGTTCTTTTCATTAAACAAACTAAAAACAGACTCGCTTGACAGGAGCGTAGTATTGACGTAACTGGAATGAAGCGCAACTTACCAGGCATTTGTTCATTTTTATCTCTTCAATGTTGTAAACACTTACCTGTAACAATGAGAATAGCTGATTTAGAGGAAACGCATTCATTATATATTGCATTAAAGTGTCCTCAGTTTTCATATATTAAAAGTTCATTTTGATTTTGCTACACACTACACATTAATAATAACAATAATAAACAATAATATGTGCACATTCTTGAAGAGTTAATTTCTTTAAGTTCTGTTTGTCTCTGCACGCAGACGTTACAGCCTTTAGCACCATTTTGTCATCACCAGGCACAAGACAGACATACACTGACAATGGGCTGTAAAAAGCAGGTGTCTAGCAATCCAACTTCCAAAGTTTGACTCCTAGACCACGCGTGAATTATTTTATTTGTCATTTTTGCAAGTAAATATAATGTTTAGTATACACGTTATATGTAACATAGCTTCCAATTGCAAAGGCTTGTTCAAATTTTAAGATATTTATGCTCGCACACATATAAAAAATTTAAAGTCATCTTTGTTTTCAAAATTAATAGGAAATAAATCATTCTTTTTAATGAAATAACAGAAATTTATATGTAATTGTTCACTTTAAAGCATGTATTGATATAACGTTTATTTTACGACGAAGATTATTAATTTATGTTTTTGTGTTTAAGTATAAATGACTTAAACTTAAAAAAGTATGTTGTTTATTAAAAGATACATTATTGCCATATAACAATTTATATACAATATCAAAGATGGTGACGAAAAAAGTTTCATGTACATTATACATTAATTTATACATTAAGAAATAACGAGTTATACTATCAAAATTTAGCAAATAAGAAGTTCAAAAAACACTTAACATCCATAGAGTGTCGCTGTGTGTGCAAATAAGATAAAAAAAAGGGGGTTGAAAATGAGATCTTAATGCTATGGGGGCATCAGAGGAATAAATAAATGCGTTCAATACTGTGATCTCGAAAGAGCCAATATGTACCGGGAGACTTGATCTTCTATTCACAGTATTTCACTTTCTGTCAAGAACTCAGTCCAAAATAACCTGGGACATTTTTACACCTTATAAACCTGATCTTGTGACTACCTGAAGGAACTATGCCCCAAAAATTCATGACAAATAAAAAAAATGGTGGTGCTAATGTGGTGCTGGCATTGTTCGAAAAATATACAGAATAGACATTTATATATTTTCTGTACTCTGAGGAAAATGGATTCAGAAAGTTAATGGGAGAGGAGAAAATCGTTAAAAACGACCTTTGTAAAATTATTTTCAAATAACTTTTAATTCATCATTAACGTCAAACTGTAAAAGAAATTATTCAAATAGAGGCAATTTCTTGGCAAACGTATAAAAGAAAAGCATTTCGGACAAAACAGTCATATTCCTCAATAATCGACAAATAGTTTCAATATATATTAAGATGATACTTACTAGACACGCCAAAATATATAACGGCTGCTCTAGAATCGTTTGTTTATCCTAGAAATATTGTCATTTCATTTGCAAAGAATCACACTGGCCTATTCAATCTGTAGAAACATGGCGAACACTATTAGAAAGTAAGTGGTTTCATGAGTCCAAAAATGTTAACATAAACACAGTGCAACAATAACAATATAAAACCATAAACACTCTGCTAACAACTGTCCTAAAAATAGCAAATAAGTATTACAATCAAGCTCTGCTACCATTTACTAGCTGTCTTAAAGACGAAGTATTTTGCACTCGTCGGCAAACAACTGGAGAACTGCAGGCTGGCATTAGTGCCGAAATTACAGTCATTTGGCAAGACATGCTTCCAAATCCAGTTCTATTTCCGTGAAATGAAATAAAGAGGAAATCAAGAGCGTTGCGTATTGTAAACATGCATATAAAAAGGCAATGTCTTGTTTAAACTTATGTTAATATATTTTTGTGTAAAATATTTTGCTTTACCTTCCAAAATTGTACATCCATATTTAAATTAAGTAAATATTTAAAATGCTGTATTTTTAATTGCATTGACAAATGTTGTTATTTCAGGCAAAAATTAATTTTCATTATTAAATTGCGTACTAAACACCTAAAATTAAAATATATTACTGATCGTACAAGTCTTTAAATATGCTCTAGGAATTCATCTTACATCAAAGTTCAGTTTATTACCACAGTTAGAACATGCATGCTTGATGTGATTATAGACTCATGCTGCAATATGCAATACAGTAACTTAACTGCAATTAACTACGACACTATTTTGCATTTTATATTGCTTGATGTTGTGTTTAGAGCGTAAATCTGCTACCTTGCCTGATTACTATAATGTAGGTTCCTAGGTGAAATTTTATGTAAACTCCACTAGGGGAAAAAAATGATACAGTCAATTCCCCATGTATTTCATCCTTTCTTCCAATTTTAAGCTTGAAATGGTGTGAATGTTCGTCAAAGATGTTTCATAAGGTAGCAAAGTAGTGTTTGATCTCTGAATGACTATTAAAATTATCAATGCTTATGGTATCTGAGATCCGACAAGAAAACGTTTAAAAAATATATTTTGAGGTTTGTAAAACTTAAAGAAAAAAATCTCCAGTTGGGATTTCAAATACCAGTAAAAACATAAATAAAATGGACTATTGTGAATTCAGTTCCTGCTAAACTGTGAACTTTGTCATTTGCTGTTGTGTTTGGTTTCCGCCTGACTACCGCAGGAGCTGGCTGCCATGTTTTGGGCCTTAATCTTCCGCCCGCAACACCGCGTACGTGATGGCTCGATGTTGGAAATCCCTCGAGGGTCTCCAGCAACTTTTCCCATGCACCAGAAGACCACCCAATCACAGAGGCCAGGCCGCGGCTAGGACTTCGGTTATGTTAGTGGCTTCGACATCCCCTCTTAATTGGATATCTGTGCAACAACGCGGTTTTCCAATTCTGCATATTGGCGCGCTTTAGAAGTTAAGAGTAACAATTGTTTGAGGCGTCAAATAGACATTTGCTAAGTAATATGGTGGAATTGTCCAACAGTTCACCAGTATTACGCAGTTCCGTATATGTTACTCTCTGTACAGGCTTAGTAATACATAGTGTTGCTGTAAAGGTTAGTTGCATTTTGTACCTGAAACATCTTCATTGTAGAAACATTGTAGAAAAAATACAGTCAGTCAGAAAGCAACGGCTCCCATTTTTCTCTTTAAAAAGTTAGTAGTGTGTGAAATTTGAATTTGGCTCAATTCCCAAACCTTTTAAAGCTCACGGCAATAATATCTCCTTAAGCTAACGGGTAGAAGCATTGGGTCCTTTTAGAAAATGGCTAACAATGATGACATGGAACTGTGGTAGAATTCTTGAATGTTGATTCATATTCATGAGACGGTGAAGAATGCTTTTAAGGATGTTACTATAGCCCGGGAGTTAGGCAAATTGTTTTTTCTATATGGGTGGATATATTTAAGAGTCTGATAGAAATTAACATCTGGATCGGTAGGGCCAGTTTTTATTTTGCCCCCCCCCCTTTTGCCTATTTTGGCTTTTGTTGCCTATTTTAAGATGTAAACTTTTTTTTTTTTTTTGCCAGTTTTGGATTGCTATGGATTTTCCCCCAAGTATGTGCATCTTAAAAAGCACAAATAATTTAAATATTCCGAAATGAAAAAGGTTATAAAAATTAAGTGGTAGGATGTTCACCTCACAAAAATATTTATTGAAATCTTGTTATACAATTATTTCTTTTCAAGCAGTCAAATACGTTTTCCTCAACCCATTCACTTAAACTTTTCAACAACAGAACCTTCATTAGTGAAAGGAACGCATGGTTACCTCAAGCATAAGAATACCAGGAAATAAGAGAATGAGGAAGCTACCAGTTTTGAATAGTCCTGGCGAATGACCTTGTATCGATCTGCGAGAGATAATTCTAAAGGAAGTGATGGAGTAACTTCTAGGCTGCACAAATTAACAAACAATTGCAAGCGAGAAAGATGAGAGCGATACAGCTGTGCAATAAACCGTTCCTACAATGTGTTCAGTGCGGAAGTAAGAGAGATGCTAACCTGATTCCTCCATAAAGGCATAAACAGAAAATGAATTCGACCAAATGACATCGGCATCAGTTCAGTTTCACATTTCTCCCAACACTTCTTTTATCTCCTGATTTACAAGCTGATATTTCTATAAAAAATCTTATCATCTTGCATTCTCTATTATATTCTTTTGCATTTAAGAAATATGTGTTATTTTATTTTATCATTCATGTAGTAAACATTTAGTGGTTGTTATATCTTAATTTCGTAGTTCGTCTAATTAAGTTCACCTACATCTCAAAAATTTAATTTCGGTGTTTTGTATTTCATTTTGTTGTTTTTCTGTTCTACTGCTGTGTTGATTAAGCAGTACCTTGTAAAGCCGTGTCAAGAATTTTTGGTGTTTTAATCTGCTTCATATGACCTCATTTATGATGTGATAGCTTAACAGTTTTTTGTTAATATTCTCAACTTTCCTTAATGACATGTTGCATCCTGAACATTTACTATGAGGCATTTTTTCCAAAGTTCGGTTTTCTAAAGTTATTTTTGATCACACACAGTACTTCTAAAACCTATACATTATTTTTAACATTTGCATTCAAACCTTTTAAATATTATTAAGAAAATGTACTGCAGTTTTCCCGTATTGTATTTAGTAATTATCACGTCATCTGCATGGCTAATTCTAAGAAGACCTTGTAAATAATCAACTACATCCCTGCCGAACTGTTAAATTTGCTTCTATTTCACTAATGATTTTTGACCCGTATTTTCTTTTGATGTATGTCTTCTTTAATACTTTAATTATATAACGAGGAGAGTCGTGTATTTCCATAATTTCCTGTAGTTTATTTCTAACTACCTTGTCAAATGAAAAAATGCAAGAGGAGTTTCTATCAATGCTCACATAGCCTGCTTTAAAGCGAATGTTCCTTAAGATAAACTTCCAGCAGAAAGACTTGTTTCAGACACTTTCCTTATTTTCTCATTTACAAATTATCAATATATTTTGTTTTCAGTATTATGAATACATATACCCCTATTATTGAATTAATTCACCTCTCTTATTTCTTGACTGTTGACACATACTTAAAATCTGGCACACTTACTTTTTGGACTACCATATTGAGAAATTGTCTTATTCCTCCTTTATAGCGCGACAACCCAGATCGTATAATGGCCTGCCGCGGCGACCTCTGCTTCCTTTACCTCCGTCTTACGTCTTCCGATAGAAGATCAACATGCTGGCACCCCGCCTGTGGCATATCACGCGGCTTTCATATCGATAGAAGTCACCTCTCCATCACGCACCTCCACAATTATCCTCACAAGATTGGGAATGCACTCCGATTCAGACCTTTCTGTGTTATAAAAACCTAATCAGATGCTGGGAATTGAACCCGGGATATCCCAGTCAGCAACGCTAATCATTAAACAAAGGAGGCGGTCCAGTATTCCACTAACTTGATTAATTCTATTATATTCCTTCCGTACTAGGTGATTTTTTTATTTTTTACATCTTTATTTTTTTATTTCTTTTATACCTGACTTAAATTTTTCTGCCTCTGTTGGATCTTATTTCAACTTTCTGAATTATTTCAATTACTTTCCACTCAAATATCTTATAATTCCTGATTCCTTCTGATTCCTACTTCTTGATTATCCCTTGTGTTTGCTGTATTTCTCTCATTCTCCCAAGGTAATCATGTTAAGAGTCCTATGTTGTCTCCCATAGACATTCCAATTAATTTATAAAACTTTTCTACTATTTCTGTGAATCTTTGCAACATTTCTTTCATTTTGAAAAAAAAAAAAATAGAGCTGCTTGAATAAAAAAAAAAAAAAGGTTTGTTTAATTTACCATCATTGTATAAGATTTAGTTAGTTTCTTCAAGTTTTTTTTCTTTTCTTTTTATCATGATTTATACTCGTACTTACACTTTCTTTAAATGGTAACTATTGCTCTCTCTAATTCTTTTGTTTTTCTCTTCACACCTATTGAACTGTATTCGTAATGGCTGATAGATGGTATAATTACCTACTACTAACCGCCGGTGTGTTTAAGAACTAACTGGCTGCACTGTTATCGTGCATGGGCATATTGCCTCCCTCTTCTTCTCGTTAGGGTGGCCCAGCCAAATACCCACAAAACACAGCAGCGAAGGATCGAAATGCGTCATCGATCGATGGCGCTATGTTATAATGACGTTGAATTGCTGTCCGCGATGTGGATTATTTTTTTCCAGTTTGACTCGCGTTGGCAATCCTTGGTCTACAACTCGCATGATAACATCACATGAGCTCTCAGCGGCACTATACGTCATTTGCACTCATGTACGCAGATCAATAAGTTATGGAACTGTGCAGTTCTAAGAACTAGTTTCTAATTGAATCACCTCATGAGTTCCATATCGCAGTAGTTCCTTTCTCTTTCTCGTTCTCTCATTACTCATTCTCTAAACACCCGATCAGATTATACCATTGTTCATACCAAGGTTCCTCCCCTTCATTAAAATGGAACATTAACAATGTGAGTATTTTGATTGGCTGTTTGCGGTGTCTTCGTTGACCGCAAACGTGTTCTTGACCATCCATTCTTAGTTGTCAACATTAGCAGCTGTCAATCAATACGAGGGGAGTAACCGTTTGTAATGAGATGTTGTGCTTCCAGCTTCTCCTGCGGCAAATCTTCGTGGTCCATCCCTACAGTTTAAAATATTTACGTTCTAAGCATTTGGGTATATCTTCAATAATTGTCTGCGATTAGCCGAATGAGTACTGCGAAACCACACCGCATCACATTATGTGCAGTTCCATAAGAGAATTTTGCACGTCATATGCGAAAAACATGAAAAAATAATTGGGTCATCTTGTTTCTCTCTCGCGGAATTATTTAAGATTCGTGCTATGTCATACATCTGCAAGAAAACAATACTCATTTAAGCTCTGAAACCTGTAAATGGTTCTAAGAATGTGACCAAAAGGTAAACAGAGGTTAGTAAGACTTTTAATACATCGGCTGTCATCGCGAAACAAATTTAACATTTTAAGTACCTGTTTGGGTAGCAACGTTAACAGTGAGGTTTATAATTGACAGTGATTTCTGTGTATTTATTCGCTTAAATGTTTATAATTAAAAAATTCTCTAAAGGGGAATAAAGGCGAGATTCAAACAGTAATTATCATGTAAACAAGAACGCACTGGAATATATTACTTGAATATTGATTTGATTTCTGAAAACTTTATAAGACTAATACAGAACCCTATAGCCCAAACTTTCGAATTTTCTACAAATATCAACTGAAATAAATTTAGTTTCAAAAAAGTGGCTGCGTAATAGGTACAAAACATGTAATCTTAGACCATAAGTGCATTTTGAAAAGGACATCTGACATAAAGTATCCTTTAGTTATTCAGATTCGAATGGATTTAATAAAAAATATATGCACAGCTTTCATGATAATTACATTGCGTATCAAAATCATTGTCCTGATTTATAAAATGTTTATATGAATATCATGAATGGAGTAACAACGACAATTATAGCATGAAATAGAACATCTCTCAAAGCTTCGTTTGCAGCTATCACGGCGTTTTGCCACTTCCTGCCGCCAGAGGACTTAAGGTCATAGAAGAGGTAACCAGGGCCGAGAAAGATTATCTGTAATAAAATTTAATTTCACCAAATCGGTTTATACTGTCCAGCATCGTTTTTGAATGAAGTGCATTTAAAATACATAGACAACGGTAAGGGAAAAATCTTCTGGTGGGCCATCAGACTCAAAAGAATTAGCCGACCGCGTTCGAGCGAGCTTTTGGTGAAGCCCACAGAAATTTACTTGCAGAGTCAGCGAAGAATTCGGTTTTTGGTGTTAAGCTAACGATTAAAGATAAAGGTGTATAACCCACAATTGCTGAAAGAATTGATGGCCATCGTAGGGGGCACACAGCTACAGCTACTTTATGGCATGGAGGAGGAGGACTTGTCTTCAGCAGAGAGGCGAGCGACACAATGCAATGTCTTGTGTGCACTTTCATCTTCTGCTACAACATTCTAATCTGGACTTTGACTGATGCCACAGCTACAGAGTGATAGTGCAGTTTAGCCTTGCTTCCACGAGGACGTTCGGGAATTGCCGAATGCAATTATCAAACAGATGAATAAATTCTGTGAGGAAGGACAACAACCAGCTCCCCGGTATCCATATTTCTTTGATTTACACCATGAGACATGTGCTAACATTGCTGACAAATAGAGCGTCGCTGATCGATAGGATACACCGCGACGTGTAGGATGAATTGGAATTGACATCTGCAGGATGTCGGTCCTGGTGGTGTAGTGGTTACCATACTTGCCTCCTAAACCCAAAACGCGGGTTCGAACCCGGCCAGGACAGATGGATTTTTTCGGGCGTAAAAATCGTAAGTATGGCTTCCTTCGGAAGGGAAGTAAAGCCGTGGGTCCCATGTCGTACATTTACGGCACGAAAAAGAACCTCAAACCTGAAATAGAGGCCTTTGAGCAAAATTTGTCGGCCGTTTCACGCCCTGAGTTGAATGGGACGCTGATGACCAGAGATGTTAAAGAGCGTCCTTAAATAAATGAATCCAAAAAAAAAAAAATCTGCAGGATAATAAGAGGAGTCCCTAAGGAGCATTTATAGGGAATGAAAAAATACACATATGAAGAAATTTCCCTCATATGTGTTTATATGTGGTTGTCTGTTCATTTCTAATCAGATAGCATGCTTTGATACAGGATGTATAAATATGCACCCCGCATTCCAAACACCTGAATTTAAAATTTCATGTGGCATCTCTTCCTTATGATACTTTAATTTAAACGAGCGTTCAATTATTATCATTAATATTTTGTTTTCTGTCGCTGCCTGGCAACCTGTATTATTGTTACTGTTTAAATTCGTACAGAATAAAATTACAAAAGTTGAACATTCGATGCCGTGTTTGGCAATCAGTTGTTTCAAAATTGTGTAACAAGATGTAAAAGAATGTTTCAGGAGTTCGGAAACATGCTGTATTACAGAACTTTTAATACTAACCCAAAAATCGTGTTTTCAGCTTACAACTTACGTATATTTTATTCTGTCCAAATTGAAACAACAATTGAAGTAGCCAGTAGTCTAACGATATAAAATAGAAGACGCAATACCAACTGCATTGTCTTTAAAATTTAAGTTTCATAAGGTAGAAATGTCATTTGAATGTTCAAAGTGGCTCGACTATAATGAGGGGGTGAAACTTGAAATGTAATCAATGTCGTTTTTAAACTTTCCCCTCAATATCAAAATTGACTTGCGTTTTGCTTAAATTAAATTTCTTTTGAGTAAGTAGTTATTCACACTTGCAGGTTTACTTTTTTGATAAACTTGCTGATAACTGTAAGTAAAGGACTGGAAAGAACACATTGCAATATTGAACAATATGTTAAAAATTAAACCTAAAGGATGCTCAACTAAAATTTAATAGAGACAGAAAGAGATGGATGTACGATCAATTGAACAATAGGCATAAACAAAATCCCTATCTACAAAAATAAGATTTAAGGATATGTATCAGAGAAGCACTGGGTCTTACAGAAGCCTCAAATCACATTTCATGTAAGAGCACACACTGAAACAACTAACCAACTCTATGGTTCATTAATGAAAGCATTTGGCGTTTTGAACTCTGCTTTGTTCAAACTCCTGACTGAGATTTATCATCAGGCTTTATTGTCACCCCATAGGAGGGGTGTTGCGTTCTGGAATCCAAGTTCATATAACAATTAACTGTAATAATTATCATCATAAAAATACCTGCGTACAGATAATTTTTAAAAAGTTCTACATTCGTTTTAGAATTATGGATAGCTTGGTTTGTGTGTTAAAATATCATGTAAACATGCCCCTTCAGCAGATGCTCCCAGATATTCATTTTATGTTTCTTTTCTTCTGCACTTTCACTGCGAGTATTTATATGAGCCTTTCACAGTCGTTGGTCTTTGTCAATAGCTGCCGAAGTTGATCTGCTCGACGCAATTTTTACCTGTTCTGTCTCCACACTATGAAATTCTATTAAAGTTGATCTGTCCATCTTTTCCGTTCTATAGGGTTATAATTACATACTACAGAGCGACCCAATGAACTGTGAAACAATTTTGGGCGTATCTATAGGATGACGCAACCTTACACTAATTTACTGAATTATTTTAAAAGATTTTATTTACCAACGAGCTGCTGAAATTGGCCGCTGTCGTTGCATTATTAAGAATATGTAGCACCTTGGTTCACCCAACCTAACCCCTTGCGACTTTCGTTTCTTGGATAAATTTTAAAAAAAACCAAGTATAGAAGGACAAACTGACATTCCCTAGAATAACAGAAACAGCATAAACAGCAGGAAATACCCAGCATTAATAAACGTGAACTACAGCGAGTGATGGTTAGATTTTTAAAGAGGTGCATAAAATGTATGGACAACGACGACATTACATAAAGTTGATAGGTAAACCTTTTAAAATAGTTAACAGGAAACTGTTAAAAGATTATGTCAATGCCAATCTACGATACCCACACTGAGCCCTCTCACCTATAGGCAAAACACCTCAAGTTGGTTCATTGTTCATTGAGTTGCTCTGTATTTTACGTATACAGTTAGAATACATTCTGATTTATTTGTTGTTTCTAAGATGTTTGAAATATGTAATTCTCTGATGACCAAATTTTTATTAAGATGTATTAGAATAGGCTAATGCCCTTGAAAGTCTGAACTTTAGATCATTTTAAGACCGTGTCTTTTCTAATCTTATTAACTCAACGTTTTCTTAAAAATACCTGTTGAATTTGCATAGTTTTACATCAATATTGTTTACTTGTTCAAAAATATAGTGCAACCCATTTAATTGAGTTGACTAGCTTGTTCTAGAGATGCAATGCTATTTATAACTAAGGTTCTTAATAAAGCATTCCCTGAAAGCCCATTTTATAAAATATGTTTTAATCATTTTGTCCATCTATACGACTCAGTTTACACAGATGTCATTGAAAATAGAACTGTGTCTTGTTGCAGCTATTGATGTTTGTTAATTATTGCTTTGTGTTTTCAAATGCTGCAAAGAGCTGATTTCTCGGAAATGTTGATGAGTGGGTGTCACGCCAACATATGCGCAGCGTTATAAAGCAAAGATAACGTTAAACGCTGACACGTGGGAAGCTGTCAATCTAAACACATCCCTCCTCTAAATTAGAGTGGGGATCCAAGAACACGCGTTTAAAAAGCTATTGACCTTCACCTTACACTGCTCTTAACTTGACCCCATCCGAGATTGTGAACATATGTCTTTCTCACTCCCCTCAATCTGTCACTTCACTTTTTTTAACCCACTTTGTTAAAAGAAAATGAATCGCGTATAATGTAATTAACCTAAAAATTATTATTAAAACACGAACATAAACTAGCCAGTTACAAGCTTTTTCTACATATGTCATATCTTTCGGCTTCCATACTCTAGTGAATTTTTTTAACATCTCCAAAGAAAAACATTTGCACTGCTTTTTAACACTTTTGTGTTGTAGTTTAAGCTGCATAAAGATGTTTGTTGTTATAGTAGCTCTAGGGGACACTTGTATTGATAGCACTTAGGCCTTTTAAGTGATTTATGTTCGTTTACTATTGCTTTGTCGCTTCACTATTGTTGGAGTTTTATATTAAATATATTGTTCTATTTAATTTAAAACATCCACTATGTGGTGTGCAGCATTACACCAAAATCGCCTTGATTGTTTACAAACGATTGTCTAAAATAATGTATTCACCATGAAGATATTCAGTAAATAAATGTGATCTAAAATTAGCTGTTTTAATCAGCTTTAGCTTTTGTAACCCCCTTTTCTTAAAACTATGTAAGCATAATTATTCATAATTCGTAATTAAGATAAATCATATTTATGTATACTTGGCATGGTGAGCATTCTGGTATGAATGAAATTCATACTCACGAACAATACTTTGAGCCAAAAACTGAAGCTAGAGGCGCTGAACTATGTATTTCCCAGCACTATTTTATAAATGCCACATTTGGAGCCTAACAGAAGCTCAAAAGAATAGTATTAGAATCTGCCAAAACGTAAATGGAGCGAAAAAACTAGGGATATCCCTCATGGATAAAATATTATTTGTGAAATTAAGAAAGAAGTCAGGACTAAACGACGTGGCTCAACGTGCAAACAGCCTGGTGTGGAAATAGGGCGGCCATATAGCAAGGCTACCGAGCCGCAAAAGGGGACATATAGCTACCACGTATCGGCAGGAGACGAAGAGGAAAAAAGAAAACGAGGTGGGTAGACTCCAGGAAAGCAGCCGGGTCACACTGGACCAGCGTAGCACGGAACCGCAGTACCTGGAAGAGCCTAGAAATAGCTCTGAAAGAAAACTAAGCCAACAGTAAAGGGGTGATATCAGTTTTAATAGACTGAGTAATTGAGCCTTATAGTTAACTTGGTGTATATAGACTTAATAAATTCATAGGGACAATAGCTCATATGGACTAGCTCACCCTTTCCGCTTGTGCAGGCCCTAGCTCTGGATGGGACATGGCTCAATGTATATACACATACTAAAATGCAGCCTTTAACAACTGCTCTTCAGAAAACCAATTTCAAATATCTATACCCCATTAACATAACCAGATGGAAGAGTTTATCATGAATCTATATTATTCAAAGTATATTTCTCCAAAAACTGCCATTTTTAACGTAAATATGAATAACCTTTCTCTATAGCCATCCTACAAATGTTAAAAAAAATGCATTCAATATATTAATCCTTGTTTCAATGCCAGATTTTTCGGTTCGTTATCTGACATTTCGTTTTTCAGATGAAGAGAAAACTTTCAGGAAAATACCCTTAAATAACTTTAGTTCCGGTTTGCTAGTTGACAACACGATATTTTGTACTAGATATTCATATTTTAAATGTACCGATCTTGCCTTTAGAACGTAACTATTTTTATGAAAGTTTGTCAAAACAATTTCAGGGACAGAAAAGTATTGATAATGCGTCAGTTTTAGGCTTGGTCGGTATATGACAAGGTTAAAGGAATTCGTTTCTGTGGCATTAACAGCTATCAGAGATCAGAAAAGATCGCAAAAATGGAGGGTAGGCTTAGAATGAGGATCTGTATGATTTATTTCTCAAAATTTACGTAGGGAAATGGACAATAATCTACTTAAGATTTTAAAACCAAACTATAAGTAGAATGTAAATCTTAAGAGGTCAAACTAACATGGAACTTAATGACGTATATTCTTCTAATTGCAGTCATTTTAATACTTCTTTCTGCCTTTCTTACTCTCTACACATTCTTCATCCTACTTCTGGAAGTGGAAACGGATTGAACGATTGTTGAAAGTGTGTTAGCTCGTTTTTGTTATACATTGGCAGATCAAGTGAGTTTAAATCGTTTTGTACACGACGATAGATGCAAATGAAATAGTTAGGAGTGCAAATTTCAAAATCTTCAGGAGCCTTAAAGGAAAAGGTAGCTATAAATTTCATCACAACAATTACTAATGAAATATTAATGATTTTTAGGTCTAAGTAAATTAAAGGAATTTATCAGAATCTTTTAAAATTAAAAAAAATAATTGACTGCTTTCCTTGCAGAAAAGGATTGCTGATTACACTTTAATTTGTATTAGCACTGTTGTTATCATATAAATATTGATATTACTATATTTGCTTCTCCAAAATGCAACTTTAAATTCCGACTTTCCTTCTAAGGAACATTTAACAAATTTGTAACTTAGTAAACGTCAATAACGGTCAGTTAAACGAGAGTGTGGCGAGTCCGGGTTCGATTTCCAGTTGGAATATGTTATCTGAGAAAAGCATTTTCTCTTGCCCTGAAAATGTAAACCAGATAATTTGAGGTACTATGAACTCGAGTCCGTTTACGCGGACGTTTAATTCATTCCATTTAACATCTCAAAAGCTCATGTTGGCGGGCAATTAAACATTGACAATATATGCACATTTGTACATGCACATGCAGTAAATGCTCACATTTACTGTTATTGTAAATGTTTGCCTTGTTGCCTGGTAAATGTAGGCAACAGAAAGAAAATATATTTACCACAGCAGAACTAATTTAACCATTTTTTCTTCCATATGTTGAAAGTTGTATTGCTTCTGTGATGCAGAGAGTTTTATGTAAAATTCAAGAGGGTGTTCAAAATAAAAATAAGAACTTCATTTCTAAAAAATTGAAGCAGAAAGAAACCATTCACAAAGTGAAACGTGCGAAATATAAAGTGTCAAACAATCAGCCCGATGAATGCAACTTTTTAAAGCGTTGTAACGTTATCACTGCATTAGAACAAAATACACATTTTTGTAAGTAATGCTAGCATGATTAATTAGCATCTGCTTTGACTTGTACTTTTCAGGTTATAGCAAGCATGGTACCACACAATAGTATTAGTTCAAAAGTGCAATTTAATTTTGTTGAAACCAAGGTAACTGTCGATTAAATGATTGTGAAAATACTAAGAAAGAAAAATATTAAGGCAATGTCATAGCTGTAACTGAAAATCACATTTCTTTTGTCATTCAAATAAACATCTCATGGAAATAGGCACAACCATGAGCTGATAAATAAAACGACAGTTAATTCTTTAGGTAACCATCGTTATTAATGAGCAACTATTGATGAAGTAAATTAAATTGCCAAATCTAATCCAATAAGTGTTCTCCTGTATACTCGTGTAAATTAACAAATCACGGTGCATTTTCCACTTTTATCAAATGCGAATGGTAATTGCTAACATTTTTTGAAAAATATATTTGTATCATTTACCTGTCTATTTGAACTATGCTCACATTTACCAGCAATTGTCCACAATACGTTTATACACTTTTTACACTGGAATTGACCATGACCCTATAAATTTTTGGGGAATTTATTGTTCAAATTGAGCAAGAATACACCCTTTTATTCGCAAGAGTAAAATTTCTCGTTGGGTATTTGTTCGCTTTGTATATCTCCACCTATAGGTACCATGTGTGTGGAAATTGCTGGAAATGTTTCGACTGTTTGAGCAGATATGTAGTGAAAGTAGGCTACGATTTCTAATCTTAGACCTTGTGCATCGTCGATCTTTGTAATCTCGGATTTCTTTGAAATGACCTTACTTGTCGTGGTGAAGGGAGGCCCCGTTATCGTCACGATGTTGACATGTCACAAACAATTTGTTTAGACAACCCGACTGTGAGGTCAAAAGGTTTATGTGTCAACGCGATTCGCTTTAGTAGATTACAGTGATGTCGACGCCAGCCGCTTTTGAGCCTTATTAGCGGTACAAAACACTACTTCACACAACCTGAAATAACATCACTTAATTGCATGTTGTAAAAGGAAAAGAAAGATTAGCTAATTTCGTTAATTATCTCATTCTCTTGAGAATGAAAATAGTAATGGTTGTCTTCCAGTTCTGGGGGCTCTTGTTCCCTTCAGTGCATCGTAGTGCCAAGCTTTTACTTTTAGGTTATGTACAGCAGCGGAACAAGTTTCAAGTTTTTCGGGCTTGCCTGTGGTAATTCATTGTTTTAGATATTGGATTAAAACCTTAAACATACAATTGCACAACTCCAACATAAAATCCGTAAATAGACAATAATAATTCAGACAAAACGTTTGGCCACTTCAAACTGGAGCAGTCAAACTGTGTGTAACTCATCCGACAATGCAATACATCTTTACCACAATAAGAGCGTTCATGATCTGATAAGTTACGATCAGCGAACGGAAAAATATGACACTTTTATAAGTTTTGCGTTTTAGACAACAATCACAGTTTCGCAAAAATGTTATGTTTTGAACTATTCTTAATATTTGTTCATGTTTTTCAATTTTATTTTTTTTATACTTATTTCAGATGGTTTTGGATGGTTATAAGATTTCTTTTTCAAGATTCTTTTTTACATATATTTAACATTGTGAAAACCCAAATGCTATAAGTGTTTCAGTTCCGAATCATAGTTATATTAATCTTATTGTTAGCTCAATGAGTTTCAGATACAGTATGTCAAAGCTTTCATGTTTTTATGTCACGGACAGGACCAAAATAGGTGTAATTGAACTTTGGGTTAGATTATCTGAACTGTTTAAAATATATATTTGCATTTCTTGGAGTTATGGGAGAAATTTATCTGCACCAAGAAAACTGTTTTAAGAAATAAAGTTATGCACATTCTAGTGAGACCGTTCACATCCCAATCACAAGATTAGTACATTCTGGTAATTGGTAAATCAGTGATACCAGTGCCAATACACATAACTTTCAATTCGCGTGCTGCTCTCTTTAACACGTTCAGTCTTTATCTAGATGTCGAAAGAAAGTGTAACAGACTGGTGTTCAAGGAATTGACTAAATTATTTATTTATTTATTATGTATACATCACAGAAAATCATTCCAATAAAAAATATATGCCATATTACTAATATGCAAGCGTTTTTCATGCCGTTATGATCTACGTCCTTTGTTAACATTCCAAAGAAATGAAATGCGTTAATGTCTATACAATAAAAACTGCTTTGTTGCCAGAATTGATATTTTTGTATAAAATGCATGCGTTTCGCAACAAACGCGACAGTGATGTAACATTGACATCGTATATTTGAATTTCGTTACTTGGGGACTAAATGAATATATGATGACTCAAAGGTGAGGTTAAATCTTTTCCAGCGAATGTAAAGTTACAAAATGTAATACGATATAACTTTGTTCCTATCACATCATATAACGTACAATTAAAAAAAATCTGCTTTTTTTTGTACAAAAAGTTCTCCATCACGGGAGGTTAACCTCTTGACAGAAAACAGGGAGAAAATGCTTGTAATCTACTGTATATGTATAAAAGTTAAAATATAATAATGTTAATGCTACTATTTCAATTAATTTGCCTCAATATTTTTTTTTAAAAAGTTTATTATTATTATTATTATTATTATTATTATTATTATTTTATTTTTTTATTATTATTATTATTTTTTTTTTTCATATTTCAGAGATGTGGGTTTCATACTTCGTCAAAATTTCCTTCTTATTTTCCCGCTCTTTAGTTATGATAGACCAAGATGGACCCAGTTGTACTTTATGTGCGTCTTGATGCTTCTGTTTCAGATAAAATTATATATTGAGAAACCTAGGTGAAATATTAATCAAAACATAATAAGGCCTCTTTAGTCTTTGTATAATCGCTTATTATTCATTTGAAAATCGTTTTAGATTATCAATAGCTCAGGGTACTTAAGATTAAAAACTCTTCTGTTCAAAATAATAGATACAGATAAAATGTTCGTTCACCTTTCCCTTATTCTGAAAAGTGAATACCAAGTACCAGGGACTACATATTCAATTGCACCGTTATATCCTTAATTTTAAAATTGTCTTGGATTATCTTAACCTTACCCTGTAAGGCTAACTCTGTCCTCAATAAGAGAAACGGGGGGAGGGGGGAGAAGAATTATGAAAACCAAGACCGTAGGAGAGATAAGCTCAAAAGAATGTATGATTTTTTTCAAAGTACCACTAATTGTTAAATTGTTGTATAAAAACTTCTAACACTTAATTAAAACTAAAATACGAGCTATGCACTACTTATGCATCAACTTAAAGCACACGAACTATTTCTTTTGCATTTATTTCGTTCACTGATGCGAAACGATCGATCTTACCCAATGCTCGATTGATCTGGTAGCCATAAATCAAGAAAAAGTGCCAAGCCGTGGCTAACAGAACAGAAAATAGTTGAATGTGATACAAAGACAACGTCTTTCATTTCCATTTACAGAAACTTGTGCTTCGTCATCCTGCAGTGTTCTTGCGCTCCCTATGCTCTTTTGGCGGCGCGGCAATAAGATGAACACTGTCATTTGTCACTGCTGGGTGACGTCATGTGCGTATGATGAAAGGCCTAAGCAAGCCAAAAGTGGTCAGAGATAAAGGAGCTTTTTAGCAGCCTACTTATGTATTCTGACTTAATTTAGCCAGAGTTTGTGGTTTAGTTACTCGTAAATATGTACAATTGATAAGGTACATAAGTCATACTTTAGAGTCAATTACATTCTTTAGGAAGGCCAAATGTGATTTCAACCACAGAGTGCATTAATTGAAAGTAAAAATGAATCTGCTTGGTATATTTAAAGACATTTGTGAATCCTGAAATTTTTAATATTTTACATATCTTACAGCAAGACAGTTCGTCCTGAATTTCTCCTGTTATTGAAATGTGCAGATATGTTGTTACCATATCATGCAGTAATGTAAAACGTTTATCACATACAAACGCTTTAAGAAACCGTAAGTATCAAAGCAGTAAAGTTATACTTGTTAGTGATGACAAGCTTATGTTCACATTGCCTTACTTTGGCGACCATGGCGCTGGGTATGCACAATTGTGAACAACTGGAGCTTCAGTGTTAATGCAATGTACTCACACATTTTTAAATGTACCAAAATGAAGATCAAATATATTTAAAACATTGTCTTGAGGCCTACAGCTGTCTTACCCATTTTAAAAAAGCATTTACTACACATTAAGTGTATAGAATATGATTTTAAAGAGAACATTAAACGCCATACAACTTAATACCTAGATGTAAGAATATACCTACAGAGCAACCTCCAGTTTGTTTACAAATAAGAATAAACGTGTGTTTGTATTTTCTTTGTGAAGTTACTGGTACTATTCTGCCAAATGCAAGTGATTGATTCGAAAAATGTTAAAATCTGGCTTTATGAAGACGCTGGTGATGAGGAGCAAGCATATAACCTAGAAAGTGAGATTGCAAGTGCTATAGGGAGGTAGTAGTAGTTGTAACACTATTTATAATAAAATATATAAACGCGGCATACCTGGTAACATACATACATATGTATACATTTCAGTGACTTCGAGGAAAATTTTGAACCAAGTATAATAAATGATGTATAAAAGAACCATGAATTTAAGTTTAAAAAAGTGTACACAGGATTATGTGTAAAGAACTTAACAGCTGAATGCTACCACAATTTTTTTTTTTATTTCTGAGAAAAGACACATTAGGTAAATTTAGGTGCTAAGGTTAATTTCCAAAGGGTTTTTATTTTTCACTGCAAATTAATGAAAATTATAGAGATAGTATATCTGTACTTGTATTTACAACTCTGGTATAGACGTTCACTGATCTGTCTTTAAGTCCTAAGTTGGTGCATAAATTTCCCTAGGCCTCCCTGTAAGGGAGACTACAGGACTCAGCTAAAATGTTTCGACTAAATGAATTTCGTTGACATAGTAAAACGCAGAATTTGGCCAAATGTTGTTGAAAGTTACATAATGCTTTGCCTAAATCTGATATAGGCAAAAAATTAACAAGTATGCCATTCAATCTGGATTCTTAAAATAAAGTATTTCTGGAAATAGTCAGTTACTCCACTATATATGTATGCAAAGTTGAAGCATATTTTATTTAAAATAATGTACATAAGATGATTCATTTTACAAATGGCTATTTAGTCGATTTTAAGCACGGATCTTTAAATTCTCTCATCGATATCTGCCCCTAGCTGTTTTCAAACAGTTCTAAAGTCAAGACGACCAGATAGTTCATGAAACTATTTTGAATAGTCATCATCATCATCATCATCATCATCATTATCGACTTACACGTTCAACTTAATGCCTATTCTAGGGTCCTGACGGAACATATGAACTATTTGAATTTAGCTACTCTTACCATCTTCAGGTGCCAGAGGGACAGATGGTCAGCCCAACGCTTCAAGTGTTGTCTAGTGTGGTGTTAAGGTTATTACTTGGACGTGAAATAGTCGGTGATTTTGTCCAGGGATCTCTTTTTTAAGGTATGGAGTTCTTTAACGTGCCATAAATTCGCGACAGGGAACCAATAGCTATAAGTCCCTCCCGGAGAAAGTCCCCAAAACGTATCTACCTCGGCCGGGTTTGAACCCGTGAAGGAAAACGCGTTACCCAGCCGACACATTACTTACAAAATCAGGATTTATATACTAATTATGTATTAATAGAATGAGTCCCTTTCTTCTTTCTTTCTAGTAGCCATAACTGTTTTGGAAAAAGAAATTTTAAAACTTTTACTTCATTTTGGCTTACAAAACAAAATTTTATCTCTTACCTACACATTAAAAACAATAGAAGTAGGAGATAGTTTAAAACTAAAGTATTAATAATAAGTATTAATAATACGAAACACTGTCATTAAATCACATCATCATCATCATCATCATCATCATCATCATCGCCATTCAACGTGGTTTAACCATGTTCTCTAGGAACATAATTCAATGCTCTGTAAGGCATTCCACCTTAATCTATCCTATAACATAATCCTATAAATTTTTCCTATATATTTTTATGATATTATAACGTTCAATGTTCTTCATCTTCATCTCTGCTACCTCCAATCGTCTCAATTTTTATTTAAAATCCAATATTTCAAGTTGTTTATCAGTAGTACCTGTATAGTTAAAATATTTATAAAATATAAGCAATGTTTTATTACACACTTTTTCTTACTAATGTTCCTTTCATTAAATCGTAAATGTAATTAAATACGTCAATGATTCTGTTATATCTTTGGTTCTTTGTCAACAAACATTCGTGAGTAATTAAAATCCATTATTTGTTCAGTAGGGGCAGTGTTAATTGTTATTTTTGTTAAAATTGATTCTTTCCTCAAAAAATAGTATTTTCTGTCAATTTCTCTAGATAATATTTAATTACTACATTAATACAAGACGGTAAATAACCTTGGGTAGCGGGTAGGGTCTCTCTATAGAAATAGCCTTACTTCAGGAAGTAGCGATCCAGCCCCGCAAGCTCAAGGTCCTTCTAGCTTGGAAGATAGCACCTGAAGGGCCTCGACCACAGGGTTACATGGGGGATAGACCAGACTCCTAAGACGCTGGTCTACAGAAAGCACTTCAAAATCAAACTCCTGTTCTCCCAGGTTGGAAGTTGGTAGAAGGTTTGTAAACCTATTCACGTTAAAAGAAATTTACTCATAATCTCCAGCTTAACAACTGTACGGGTAAGATCAAAGAACCAACTTTAAAATATTTAAAAGCACAAACCTTAAATAATGTCCTGTTATATAAATGCGTTTTAATGAACAAGAAAATAGTTACAAAACGCAGATTTTAAATAGTTCTTGTAACACAGAAGCAAAGCTATTGGTCTTCTGCGAGACGCTCGGGCATGAAGAAACTGGTGGGAATTTATATACATATATTGAATGTTTACGAAAACTGCTCTCTTTATTAATCACTTCCAACTTTGGACAGTAGGAAAAAAATTGGTTGCCTTTGATTTGGCCGAACGAGGCTGCGCTGCCGACTGTTTATACAGTCCGAACTAAACCAGCACGCTCTCCATCACATGACGTCACTAAACAGATGACATGGCGCAGCCTCTGTCTTGCTGACAATGGCCCATCACAGGTCTCTCCTAAAGCTGCCATGATGAAGCACAAAATAAGAAGAAATAATAAATAACCGGAAAGAGAGAGGAAAAGGAATAAATGGTTCCTAAGCAGGCCGACAGACACTGAACACTGTGCTGATGAAATGCCTGGAGGCTGGAGGAGGATGTGACGCGGAACCACTTTATCTACCGCGTGCCTCGTCTCTTCTTAGTTTTAGTCAACTTCATTACACTTTTACTTTATTCTTATTACGATTATAGTTCAAAATAAGATCGTTCAAAATGTTCCAGTTAATTGTGGTACATGCTATTATGTACGTTGGTTACTTTGAATGTTTTTACCTTGCTTATAAATGAAAAAGACAATTTTATGGCATTCTCCAATATCCCTAGTGCCAAGAAGAGGAAAACTGTTCAAAGTACAGGTGAACAATGTTAACCGGATGGAATTCACTTTGAATATGGAGCTTGTCGTTTTCTATACCGGGTGTTAATTAAAAACATCGCAATCATTTCAGAGATTCTAGAGGTATTAAACAAACAATTTGTAATAGAAATAAATATATTCAAGTTTTTAGTGATACAAATTGAATTCATATGCAGACAAATCAGTATTAAAGCAATATGAAGTAAATGTTTGCCTTAGAATGCATACACACCTTCTTTGCAAACAAGGCAAATCCGATTTATCAGAAAATTATCACCGTTTTAAAGATTGATTGCTAAAAAATCTAAAAAATCTCAGACTAATCATATATTAATGCAGCAATGAACAATAAATAGTGCACTGGTGTACCATGTTATTTACCATTTCACCTAGCTGTAAGTCGGTCCTGGTGGTGTAGTGGTAACCATACTTGCCTTCTAAACCCAAGATCGCGGGTTCAAACCCGGCCAGGATCGATGGATTTTTTTCGGGCGTAAAAATCCTAAGTATGGCTTCCTTCGAAAGGGAAGTAAAGCCGTGGGTCCCGTGTCGTACATTTACGGCACGAAAAAGAACCTCAAGCCTGAAAGAAGAGGCCTCTGAGCAAAATTTACCGGCGTTTCACGCTCTGAGTTGAATGGGACGCTGATGACCTGAGATGTTAAAGAACGTCCTAAATAAACCAAATCAACAATCAACAACCTAGCTGTAAGGCCCAATGAATAAGGCCACCAATTTAGAAGCTATAGTTTAGGGCCCTACGGAGTTTATTTCCTTTTTGTTTACTTTATAATGAAGTATTTTCATGCATAAGATGTAAAAGAAAATAAAACATCCATGAGACTCGAACTAGCTAACAACGACATACTTTTACTTGATGCGAATATCATACTGTCCGGTCAAATTTCACAACTTCCGTGCGTTATTTGTGGGAGGTATAATTTCGAATGGAAGTTTAAATTTAACTGTAGAAACTTTGACATAAAGAAAACGCAAACCATAGATTATTAAGTATATAACTCATAAGTATGTAAACCATAGATATATTAAGTTCCTGTCTTAAAGACCCCTCTACACTCTCTGAAACTATTGCTGTGTAGTTCTTTAACGTCCTATATATTTAGATTCTTCAAAGCATGTTACCAGAGCAAAGATACCGAAGATCTGAAGTTCTTGTCTTCAGTAATACGTTTACATGATCATCACATTCATTCTGCTGGTCCGTCAATGTGGCAAAAATGCTGTACAAGAGTAATGGAGAGGAAAAATCTGAGTAGCTTCCGATCTAAACTCGATGACCAACATGCCCTAAGCAACCATTTACCTTGGTATGTGACATTTTGTGTCATCAGAGGTTATTGTTCTTTGACCGTTTAGCAGACAAACAAAATCACAGTTCAATTTGTACTTGTGCATTTAGCAGAATTGTAATTATATATGTCATATTTAAAATATGAAGTTTAGCAATTTCTACGTATTTCTATAGTTATACAACTAAATTTAAAGTCTTGAGAGGAAAAAATGGTTTGTGTCTCATTGCACATGTTTACCTTTCAAGACTATACTTCTTTATTAAAATATAGCTAAAACCGAGATATCATAAATCCGTCTCAAAACAACAGTCGGATTTCTTTTTCTAATTATTCACTGGCATTGAACAAATACAGAAAGGAATGTACTTATAAACTATTAATGAAAAGAATGAAACAATTTTGTTGGCATTATTCTATAACAAAAACATTATTCAGTGTTGTAACAGTCCTTACGGTGCACCTCCACTGAAATATAAATATAATATAATACGAATGTTGCATACCTAATTATCATAACATTTTGTGTATTGAAATTAGTAATGTAGATATCATGTATGTATATACGTATAATGTTAACATGTGAATTGTAAGTCGACAAAAGAGAAAGTTCTCTGGTGTTTCCTGTTTATGGTAGCTTGGAAAACCAAGAAGGCCATAAAAAAGGACTACCTTTCTGGGGTTACTAAACCCAAGACCTTTTAAATTCGTTAGGGCTTTGAAATCGACAGGCAGTCATACAGTTAGCTTTAAACTAGCCAACGTCAACAAAATATTTTAAACTTTCAAATAATAGCGAATAGCAGTGTGGCAGATGAACTCAAACCAGTCAATGGCAAATGTATGTTTGAACTTTTAAAGATAGGCGCAAACTTAGCACATGCCCAGGTAAATCCCTTTGGCGTCGTTGAACCAACAATTACTTGATTTGAATTTGAGTATATTAAGAGGCGTTTGCTCTGGTGGGGCAAGCCATTCTCACTTGACATACGCATTCATCAGTTAGGCAGTTTTAAGTTGGACACTCAGCTGAGAAGCAACTTTAGTTTTACACCCCCGAGACGCAGTTAAGTTTAAGTTCTACATATACGCGTCGAAATTCATGCTGTAAACATTTGTAATAAGTACTATTTCAGACGGGGTTTTCAGATTCAATTCATATCCATGGAAGGCACAGCAGCTAAATTTATATTCTACGTAAATGGGTTCTATTGTACGCAAAACACCAGAGGACGCGAAATATTTCGAAAATAATAAAGTAAAGTAATGTGTCCCATCGCGTGCTTATTTACACTATTGAACTCATTTTCCAGGACTGTTTCAATAAAATAGCAGAACCCACTCTGAGAAATTGTTGTCATGAAGCGTGAGCAACAGCACCAAGCGATCACTATTCAATCTACCAAACCGCTTCAAAATTGGATCACAACGATCCCGACAACAAATCACTTCAAAACTGGTGCCCAGCCGGAGCCTAATTCTCTTCGCAGGACTGTTAGTTCATCTGTTTTGGACGGGACTGCCGGATGATGGAGAGAATGAAGAAACCGAGACTAAGGACATTCAAATGTGGACTGTTTGGAAGCACGAAGAAGTCAGTTTTACGAGCAGTGGCTGTACATTCACGACGTGAAGAATCAATGTAAGGTTTAACTTTATTCTGCTGAATGTAGGTGGGTTTTGATGATTGCGTGAAAGTCATTATGACCTGATAGTAAGTAAAACACCCTCATATTCGTGTTGTGTAACATATTAGATAGGTTTAGTAACAGTTGTTCCTCGACATAGTCTTCCTGGCTCCCGGTTAATGAATGAAACGTGTTCATTTGTATCAAATACTGATTGTAGATTGCATCAAAACTGTGGCGTGCCATTTATGCTAAAATCGTCACATTGTGGATTACCTTCCTCTGCTGCAAGATAAAACGAAACGAAGGATTCCAGATGAGACAAGCTCGTTGAGGAAATGCAACTATTATTTTGGAAGAGAAGTAATATTTAATATAAAAAATTAAGAGGCTTGACACTCATGGAAAACATTTCCACTATTTTACTTTCTAAACTCCCATATAGCATTTGTTATTTTTAAAAATTTTATATCCTTGGAGCATGAAAAAGTGACCAATATAGGCATTAATTTTCAATGTTTTTCATTGCTATTGATTTAATTTAAATAGAAAACAAGGGATTAAGGCAACCATATTGAAAGAAAACAAATACCAACTATTTTATGGACGCTCTTAATATGATTTTTCAATTCGTGTGTCAAGTTTTTAAAAAATTATCTACAGCACAACTTCTTTCTTCAGTTTCATTTACTTCGCCCCCAACTTTTTGACTCTTTCTTTCCTTCACCTCATATATTTTTTCCTTAGCACTTTTCCTTTTTGTGCCATCGCCATCATAAAACAGCTTTAATAATCAAGCCTTTGGGGAAATTTTAGACTTTGTTAATTTTTCTGTTTGATCCTATTCAAGAGTGAAGATAATGCTTCCTTGAAGACTAATTATGAAATTTATTATGGCTTGTGAATATAGTAAAACTAGAAACAGGGTTCGTGGTAAGACAACTTCCCCAACCCTTCAACATCCCCTGACGCCTATGCTTTCGCATGGAGGAGGAGAGAGAATGCTACATAGAGAAGTAAGTACGCTATACAGCAGCAATGTTATAAAGTTACTGGGAAGAAAAGAGAAGCAGAAGATTTCCGTCCCCCCGGAGGCGTTTCTTTGTCTGCTAGGGCCTTACTCCTTAATTGGCTGTAGCCTCGAGACTTGCGAAAAAAAGAGAGAGAAGGAAGAAGAAGACGAAAAAGGATCAGCAGTGAGAGAACAGTAAAGGGTTGCATGAAGGGGTGCAGGGACGTCCCCCAAGGATAGCAGGGGTCTCGAACAGCCTGATGAGTCTTAAACTTTGCCAATGCCGCTTCGAATCCCATCGAGAATTATGAATTTGTTCTATCATTTTGGAGGAAAAGAATTTTGATGCAGGAATAGAGCAGCAAATCTTCCACTGGAGATGCCATTTGAGCTCAGCAAGCTTGAGGTACTGGCAAGATCTGTAATTCTATGGGCAAATGATTTGAGGCGTACTTGCAGCCACTGGCCCCTTATACATGAAACAGTAAAAAGCCTTCATTCATTGACATCAAACTGAAAGTTAGAAGATTTACAGCTTGATAAGAAGTATTTTGAGGATGGGATGAAATGGTCTCAAATGCTTCAATTTGGAGCTATAGGCATCGATATGTAATTTCACCTGTGTACAAGAAATAAGAACTATAAGAACTTTGCATTAACGCTCTCCAAATTGAACAACGATCATGGTTGGATGATATGCGGCGATTTAAAATTAATTACCACGCTTTAAGAACAACAGGGAGGCTGCACTAAATTCTCCTGTTTCATAAAACAGACGGGGCTTGGAAGGAATGTCGGCCAGAGAAACGTTGAACTATATCATTCCTTTCAAGCAACAACTTGCGATCAATGTTTTTCACATACACTGAATGTCTTACTGGCATTGTCAGGAACTGAAAGGTAAATAAACACACTACTACAGATCATTAGAGTAATCGTTTATAAAACTTAACTACTGTAATTCTCATGTGTCAAAAGATACAGAGCATTACTTAAATGGATGCAGTAATGTTGCGTTGAGTTTGGAATATACGCAGAAATAAACTGAAGAAAACAACTCACTACCAATACAGAAAAACTGAACTTCTTGCACTATTTAGAAACCTACACTGAAATGACAGTCATCTCACACTCAACAGTGGATTGTAAAACAACAATGCATCATATATTGAGCGAAAAACGAAGATTGGGAGACGCTGGTATTATCTCTGTAAAATTTAGTGGTTCTGTAGACATGAAAATTAAAATATTAATTAGTGGGAAAATGGTGGGTGATGCAAATTTTAAGTGTTTTTTTCTGAAATCGGTAGACACAAATGTATAAAACGCAACTGTTTGTTACTCTCCAAACACTTTTTCCTTCGCATGCCCGTGTAATTCTATGGTGTTTTCTGTCCTCCTGACCAGTTAAACCGCCTGCAGCACACCACAATGAAGCCTCCGACACCATTTGCTTCTATTCTTAAGGTGATTTTCTTTTGACCCCCTTTCCACTCATAATTCTTTGTACATATTTTTTCCTTACATTCCTCCATTGACATACTCATGCTAGGTGATAACCTATCTCAACCAGCTCATCGGAACGCAAATATTTATGGTGTATGGCTGAAAGTAAATATAGTTCGTGTATTTGTAACGACTGACATTTCCTTAGCACTGAAGCATGGTACCTGGTGGGTCAGGCTGTTTACCTACGGAAGTGTTCGTACTGGAGCCTTGGACGTAGAGTTCTGCCATTCCGCCAGCTTCTCGCTGTTGGTCTGCAGTTATATCGCAGTTTAACAACTACTTGTCTTTCCTTGAAAACCTTGTACTGTGTTGTCTCTAATTTCTCGCTCTCCGAGATAATGCTCCAAATTTATGATTCCTCCTTTTACCAATGAAATATTTTAACCGAAATTTCCAGTTACAGTAACCTGTTTTAGGAGTTAAACAGAGGGAATATGACATCTATAAAACATTAGGTCGGTAGCAAAATTTGTCGGCCTTTCACGCCCGGAATTGAATGGGACGCTGATGACCTGAGATGTTAAAGAGTGTCCTTAAATAAAATAAATCGAATATAAAACATTAAAAAGCTCACAATATTATTCACAAATTTGTAATTGCACCATATTTCCAGTTCTGAAGGTATTCTTTCTCAATTAAGCAGATGTGAGTTCTTTGTATTGCAATTCACACAGCGTCAAAAAGCTAATTGTGAATACACGTGTCCCTACAGGATAATGTTGAAACAGTTCTGTTACCTCAGTCGTACGTGACTAGAGATATGGTTCTTGTTGTAACTATATAAAGCAATAAAGTGTTTTTTCATAATCTCTAAGTCATCATGTTTCAATGTAAATATACATAACAAAAATAAAGAAGCAAAATATATAAAACACTTAAATGTTCGTAGAATTATCTTCTTGCCTTTGATGAACACTAGATGTACGAGATATGGCGACAAATCTGTGAATATTAAAGTGTTTTATCTATTTGACCTCTTTAGTTACTTTGTTCAAACTGTCAATTTATTTTTCATTTATATTGTATTCACGTCTGTCGTTGCTTTTTTCTTGTCTTTCATATGTTTTGCTATTGATTTCTTTACTATTTTTCGGCTGTTCTACTAATTTTATTACTTTTTTTCTCATGCAATAATTCTGTAAATATTTATTATCCACTTCTGCTTCTTTAGTTATTGTTAATCTAGTTACATTGTTCAAAGTAATACATTATATATCTACACCCTTTTAGAAGCTATATTCTTCTAATAAATCTTTCATAAGTCAGAAAAGGAGAAACTAGTGATTAAAATGGAAGGCCCCGTGTATGAACTAATGTTGCGGTCTGAACATGCAACAGGTTAATTTTTGAAGGGCACTGTTCATTCAATAATCATCTGAACAACCTCCGGGTAATGTTCAGCTCTATACTGTCCAAAAAAATGTCATGCACGCTTGACTTGGGTCATGAACTGACGTTTATGATGATGATATATTATTATTATTAATAATAATAATAATAATAATAATAATAAGAATAATAATAATAAGAATAATAATAATAATAAGAATAAGAATAGTCTTCGCATTCTTCTACAAAATTTAAATGATGTTACTCCATAAACGAGTGTAACGAAGCTGACAATTTGCACCACAAGTTTCAGCGGTTATCACCAAACAGCTTGTTGATCATAAAGCTGCTCTTCTCGGCTCACGTTTGAACTTACGTAGTGATGTGAACTGATTTATTGGTTTGTTCTGAACATAACATGCACGATCAATAAAGTGATTCTTTTCTATTTCTCTTTTAGGGATTTTGGATAATTTGGAAAATATAAGTTTCTAATAGTGCCATAATGTTGTCGTTTTATATTAAAGTGATCTCGACGAATGTATAAATGTTACTGAATTGGATTGTTAGATTTGGAGAGGGATATTTTGGTATTTCAGCCTTGCTCAAAGGCTGGCCGTTTGTGCCTGCGTCCGAATCTGGTGTACTTCCGGGAGGAAGAAATGAGGTGAGGGAGACATCAAACAGCCAGGTGGGGAGGTACGGACGTAGACGCTGTTCCCAGATAGAACCCTCCACCCTCCAAGGAGTGTGAGCCTTTCAAAAGGGCCGCCTTCCATACCAGAAGACGCCGGGGCAGAAACCTTTCCAAAGCACAAGCCACAAGACACCGTTACACCAGCCCATCTTGACCTGTAGCGGACCTAATGAAATAAAATGATAAATCATGGAAAGTAAGAATCCAACCCCAGCATTTGCCTAAATGACCAGGCAATAGCCCAAGCTCAGGATGATCTAAATGCAGGTTTTACGCGTTACCGCCAGAGGCTCTATAATCTGTGTAAATACTATTGAACTACTTTATTCATTATGAACTTTATGCATGCACATTTCGTCGACAAGCTCTTTTTTCCCCCCTTGTGATCTTATATTTAATAAATCAATTTAGATGATTCTTGATACTTTCCTCGGATTTTAACACTCTGAATTATGGCTCAAGAATCGTTGAAATTCGTCCTTAGTTATGAATTACGATGGGGCACTGCAGTAGTAGTAAACTGGCTGTTCTATAGCAAAACAAAGCAATTAAATTCGTTTTAAATCACTTCTTCGCGTATGTAAATAACTCATTCCACAGAATGTCTTCGATGAACAAGACTTAAGTTCGTTGCTCTTGCAAAGTTTGATATGCAGAAAAACAAAAATGTTCAGGAAAAGTAAACACCTCATATAGTGATTTATTTCTTTTTATAAAATTGCATTAAATTATTTTTGTAATACCTATAATACTTATTATTTCGAGGGAAACTCAGTGATAGCAACAATGGTATTTAAATGTAACTTATTTTTATTTAGACTTGTTACATAGATGTTTTCTATTCTTAATTGGTGGGTAATAATTGCTTGAAATGTTTAAATAACTTTTTCTTTTTCAATTATAATATTTCAAAAAGGACATGCTAATTTGATCATTTTTATAAAGAAATATAAATATACTATATATTAACTATAGTTAGTTATAAAATGCTCACGAGAAATTGCAAAACAATCATAATTTGAATATGATACAAATCAGTTAACATTTTAAGCAACATTTTTATTAGGAACTACAAAAAAGAAGGAATATAAAGCAAGACTCGTCAGGGTTTCAGTTTCTGCAAGCTTTCGTACTTTACTTGATAAATCTTCAATGTTTTATGATAAAATTTAAATTACTTAGTCTCGACCTCGGTGTTGATTTCTTCGTCGAGGAAGCAGTCCCCATTTAAAGGTCTTGTTTTAAAGAAAACTTCGCTGTTCCCTTACCGGGCTTCCAGAATATGTCCTCACCGCTCGCATTGGATTTTGCGTTTCGGCCAAGGCGGGATCCCCTTCCCCACTCACGGCCGCCTGCCCTGCCTCCCTGTCTTTGAATTCCCGAGCAGTCAGCATCTACATTTCCTCGTGAAGACTTTAGAGCAACATCTTTTTGTGTGTCAATGTTATTATAAATATGAATCAGCTCGTCACATTCGTGAGAAATATATTTGTACGTTCCCTGCTCAATTTCCTCCTACCGGACCTGAAATTTACGATCTTGTGAATAAATTTGACACTATTGGTTTAGTGCAGAATAAGAAAATACACGAAGATGTACAGTTTTAACAGAAGACGAATATACACAATTAGTGCAAATCCTGGACATCTGCCAACGAAATCACTACCGCAATTAGCACAAAAAGTTGGAGTTTCAGTGTCTTCTACTACGGCAGTAAGATTGTTAAAACTGAAAACTTCTAAGTATACACGTGTCCATTGTTTACGACAAGGTGATCCCATAACATGTGTGCGTTATTGTGAGTGGTTTCTTTCATCAGTTATTGAAGTTTAATCGACCCACAGCTTGTGTTATTTTCAGACGAGACGTGATTCCACCAAAACAATCGTATCGACGTGACCAGCTGCCAAGAAGCAACATTCCGTGTGAATGGTATAACACTCTGGAAGACCTGTACTTGAGGGCCCTTATTTCAGCAACTGTAGGTTCTTGCAACTTCTATCCTGGTTTTATTGAGGAGGTTTTTATAGCTCTTAAAAAGGTTGATATATATATATATATATATATATATATATATATATATATATATATAATGACACATTTTCTGTTTTATTTTTCTGCCCTCACCCATTTTCATTATGTAATGAAATAGGAGGTTGAATATTCCTTCTACGCTACAGTAAACTCATGAAAATTATTGAATGTATTACGTCTTTCATCTGATCTATCCTCATAGTTCACTTTTAGACTGGTGTTTTCAGCACTTTTCAAATAATAAATGGTACGTCTGTCATTGAAATTCGACGATCAAAAGATAATAATTACCAGCTGACTTCCTTTGACTTTGGCAATTCACAAAGCGTTAAAATATCAACAATCGGTTAGAATTAAAAAGTTATATGTCAGCCCATCATAACTGGAAGTAGCAGTACAAAAATTATCATTTTATAAAAATTAAAAAAAAAAAAAGGTGTCTAGCACATTTTGCAATAGTAACAATAATATTTTAAAGGGGAATCTAAAATGTGCATTTTGAAATTGGTACCTGTGGTCAGAAATGTCTATTGAAGGGTTCAGACTGTCTTGAATTTCAGTGGAAGTCTACTATAATAATGAAGGTAATTTCAATAGCTGTTCTATTTTGTAATAATGCTATACGATAAAGTATGTTGCTCATAGCGAATGTACAAATAGGTGACCACCGATACAGTAGAGCATCGCACGTATTTTGTTGCACTTTCAGGCTCTGTAGCGCGATGAGACACAAATAGAATCCTTGCTATTCATTTACACGGAGTTTCATATACCAGCGATTCAGAGGACTGAAGTTTGGTGATGATGTGACCAAGGGAGGAACTTCCAAGTTTCGAAGTGGGCATGCGGCTCATCGTGTTACAGCCACATTCTCTCTTGGGAAGCAAGAAGAGCGCGTTCTAAAACTTCTGGCAACATGCTTTATAGGAATAATAGATTTGCTATCTTGAAATACTTTATCAGAAATTGGAGACACGTGTAGAAAAAAATCGGTTGCATGGATATTCCGCATTCTGTGATCCTGCAGCAAACATGAGAGGCAAGGTGCAAGAAGAAGGTTAGGGAGAACTTTGTGCTTTTATTGAAGGCGGAACTGGGAGATGGAGGATCCGGCATAAAATGGGGGAGGCAACAACAAGAAAGGGTTGGAAAGAAAGGGAGGAAAAACAGCACCCAGAGGAAACCAAAAGGCATGATTGAAACATTTTGTACTGCTTTATAGGAAAGAATTATGCTCTTCCTGTTCTTTAAAATGGCAGTCGCTGCTAGTTAGTCGGTAAATTATTGGATTAATTTACTTGTGTCCGTTTTCATTTGTCGCTTAATAAGGGAAAGGAAAAAGCAAAATAATTATAAAGCAATCAGCTTTCTATTTAAGAGAAAGCATAGCTTGGCAGTATTGTCATGATGCACCTACTTTATAAAGTACACATTAATATCACATGAGGTGTATGAAATGAGGTTAAAGGCCAATTCATATATCTGATCAACATTGCAGTTCTAATGACAGCTGCAAATGGCGTTCTAGAGTGCTAGACGATAAATATGATGGAAATGAAGCCGATGAGAGTGTACATGATAGAATTAATGGTGGAGAAACCTACCCAGTGTCTTTCAGTCATGAATTCCTTTCAGAAAGTGGGATAAAAACCCAGACCATCTTATGTATGAAATAATGTCTTCCAAAAATGTACTAACACTTTAGCTTATTGTGTAGTTATATCATGTCATGTTTTGTGCTGTTAAACGTTGTTTACGTGAATTAACAATTATATTGAATATATTTTTCCTAAGATTTGAATCTGGAATGAAATGCTCGCCCCCCCCCCCACATAAAAGCAAGAATCTATTGAAAATTATCTCAGGGAATTTTAAGGCGAGGGACTGGTAAAATTATGAAAAAAATTACCAAAAGATAAATAAAATATTATAGTTTTAAAAATTGTTCAACGGTTTTACTTTTAAAACGGTTTTATTTTTGCCCTTTGAACATTTACATGCCTAGGTGCACGTATGCGGACATTGTAATTTGTGTTGATTTATTTTTATGGACGGTCTTTAACATCTCAGATTCTCAGCGTCCCATTCAATTAAGAAATTGTAATGGCCGACACACTTTGCTCAGAGGCCTCATCTTTCAAGCTTGAGGTTCTTTTACGTGCCGTAAATGTACGATACGGGACCCACGGTTTTACTTTCCTTCCGAAGGAAGTCACACTTCGGATGTCATTCATGCATATGGTGTCAGTCCTGATTCTACATTCATATTTCTCGCAGATATTTGAAAAGAAATGCGTCTGAAAACCTTCTAATAATGTCATTAGCTTCCTTTGTTTTGCATACCTGTGTATAAAATCTTATCTAATAGCAAATGTTGTAAATGCCATCCTCCCTTAGTTAGATAGGCGTACCGGGTAAACATATTCCGATTTCAACAATTTAGTTTGTTTCTTATTTAATTTGTTGTTTTCCTTGTATGCGTGAGGATTTGTTTTGCCCACATTGTCCTTTAGGCTACTCCACAAATAATACACAGGCTGCCAGACCAGGAGAGCGAGATGGCCATACAACTAGCACTAATCATTCTATAAACATTTTTCTAATTTTACTTCTTCTGCTATATGGGCAGTGGGAGAATCCGGCTTATTTTTCTTCTTCCGTCAGCTGATTAAAAATTGAGATCAGAATATCCATTTACTGCCTGGGTCTTGCACTGATTGCACATCCAAATTCCTATTTTCCAATCATAAAAAAGGTTTTCTTGTATATAATTTGGATTTTCAGAACACCAATAGGGAGTGTTGCGACAATTTTGTTGGAATCATGCCTCACCTGAAAAGAACACAAGTTGTGGATCGATTAATCCTTCAGTCAGTGATGAAAGAAACCACTTACAATAACGCACAAGTGCTACGGGATCACCTTGTCATAGGCAATGGTCACTTTACATTTGTAAGGTGTGAATTCTAACAATTTTGTTACTGTATGTGTTGAATACACTGAAACAACTTTCTGTGCTAATTTCAGCCGAACGTTCAAGATTTTCGCCAAATTCGTCTAATTTGTCTTCTGTTAAAATTTTACCTCTCTATGTGTGTTTCTTGTTTTGCACTGAACCAGTAGTATCAAATTTATTCAGAAAATTGTGAGTGGCAATTATAAAGAGGCAATGGTACAGGTAACTTTCGAATAAATTCCTCACGAACGCGAAGAGCTCATTCGTATTTATAATAACAGTTACACTCAAAAATTGGTTGCTCTAAAGTCTACACGAAAGAATGTAGACTAGTAACTGCTCGGAAGTTCAAGGACAGACAGGCATGTTGATGGCCGTGAGTAGGAAGGGGAGCCGGCCTTGGCTGAGACCAAAACCCCGTGCAAGCGGTGAGGACATATTCTGGAAGTCCTGTAAATCGATCCTGTATTGGCAAGACACTCAAGTTAATGATTGCCACGAAGAAATGCTATTTTGAAATAATAGCACTGTGCACTTTAATCCTCTTTGAGCGTTGTCGGCAACAAATTAAATATTTTTGGGATTACCTAGACACACGAACAGGTAATTATTAAACTGCCTCTGCTGAAGCATTCCGAAGTATGTGAATTATTCGGTAATAAGATTAATACCCATTTTTCTTCTGAGACATCATAGTCGGCGGACATAGATGATAAATAAGATGAAATCACCAGATGGGAAAGGAATTTTATTTTGAAAGAAAGCTTTCCAGGTCTAAATTTAGGGTACCTCCTTAGCGTTAATGTGTTAATGAAGAAACTCAGCAAAGAGACGCTGTTAGAGAGATCGTTCTGGAAGGAATCAATTCCAGATATCGCTCATGCCTTAATGACCTGACAACCATGATGGTAGAAGTACGTAGTGTGCCTTTCAAACACTCTCGTGCGAACTTGAAGAATGACTCTCATATATGTGAGAGTATCGCCTAATTAGACCAACGGTTCTCTAACTGTCGTCTACAGACCCCCGGGGATTAATGATGTTCTCCCAGGAGATCACAAAGCATTAGAACACTGTTAACAGAACTTATTCTTGAATGTGAAAATAAAAACAATGAATTACGAGAAAACGAAGAATGTTACTAATGTATGATGTGAATTTATTAAAGTAAATTAGAATCAAGTTGAAGGCGATTATTTGTTCCGGAGGGAACTTTCAAGTAGACAACCAAAAAGTGAACGAGGCAGATAGTCATATTTTATATGGCAACTGCACGTATCTTTCAGCAACGAATGCTTAGGCTGGGGATAAGAAAAATTAGAAAGCATGCCCTTACCCGTAGAGTGCATTTCGGAGTTTGGAAATTCTACAGCTTCAGTCTCGAGCGACACAGCTCTTAACTGCTCTACCGCATCCGCAACACCAGCAACTTTAACTCATACACACACGCATGCGCGCGCGGTCGCGCTTTAATATAACCTCGGATAAATCCTATAAACTGGTGGACCCAGTGGTTTGCTGCGGCTCGCTACGGTTTGACGGCCTACGCTCGCGCCTCCTTTTCGTAAATATAATTGATAGACGCATAAATCACTATAATGATGGCAAATCTCCTTTGATTCCAGAAGAAAAAAAAAAGGTAAATATCAATTTATAGCGCAATGTGTGCATAGTGGTACTATGTTATCGAATAAATCATTGTACTGGTGGCAAATCTCTTTTAACTCAGGCAGAAAAAAGCATCTGTGTGTGAGGATTTGAACCACTACCTTCACAACTATAACATGACGATCTAACCGTCTCAGCTATCATGCCGCGTGGTGCTTGAGAGCCTTATTATCTAGCTAAATCTCTGAAAGTTACACTGCCTTCGACTTTCTCCGCTATCGCTCGGGAGTGACTCGGCATTGGAGCTCTAGAAGCTCCAAGATGCACTCTACGGGTAAGGAAAACTCGAGAGACAGGCGGGACTCAAGTTTTCGGGACTATCAAAGAAGATTATGAAAGTATTGATGCCTTTCGTAACAACTACAGTGAAAATCGTTCTCTTCACTCACTTACTTAAAAAACAAACATTAAAACCTTTTTGAAAACAGAATAAAAACTCAGAATATAAATTTCTTCTATTAAGCCCCGATATATCACGGCTTGTAAGTGAAATACAGCACCAGCCTTCTCATTAAAAAATTAAAAGGATATATTTCTGTTGTGCCATTATATATGCTTAGCTGTTTTTCATGTTAATGTTTTAAGTGTTTTATACAGCTTTTAAATCTAACTTTTTTCTTGTGATTATTACTATTGTGTAAGAAAATGTGAATGAAAACATTCAAAAAAAAGGGAATTTGTTCATATCTTTTAATAATGAAAATTAATGATGAATTAAATTAAAAATATATAAGGTAATTTTCCAATAAAATTTTACGCTTTTAAGTTATTCTAAAGAATCTTTGATAGCTAGAGTTCTTTAAAAAATATCCGCGTTCAAGGAATAAATTGAGAACCGCTGGCTTGATTATGTTGTAAATGTAGCATTTTTAAAGAAAAAAGGATGGCGAAAAAATAATTGAAAGGAACAAGAATAAAGCAAAAACATGCCTTTACAACTCTTGTTGAAACCAGTACAACATGCATATGAAATTTGGCGTTTAAAAAGCAATAAAGTTTCAACAATGAGAAGACAGCACATAAAAATTGAAAGGTATCTGGAAGGAAAACACTTAGACCAGAAACCACATCAATCACATGTGTGAAGTGAAGGATACAAGACAGTTTAATATGACACGAAAAGAAAAGAAATTGTTTGCAAAAAGAAAAATAATTCAGAATAACATAAATGAAAATGCAAAATACAGCAAATTTCAGAAGATGGAGGAATTGGCAACTTAGAACATGTGCTAACTGTACTTTAAAGTATTCCATAAGGCATTAGAACAGTTTTGCAATTTGCGTTCCTAAGCAAAAGCAAACATTTTATTTGACATCAGGAAGCAAATAAGTACAACAGATCATAGTTGCGGGATATTTAGAAGGAAGAACTGAGATTTAACTCGTGATAGAGATAGTGCTCCACAGGAATATTGTGTACAAAACAATTAAATGTAATACTTTTATTACTTATGAATACCAACGCTGCCTAATACATGTTGCCAACTAAATAATCTTAAAGAAAAGTTCCTTCTTTGTACTCTCTCTCTGTCTTAAAAATACCACACAGACATATTATCATTTACTCGTGTTTCAGCTGACTGGTATTTTGAATTCGCTTAAGGTAATGCATTTTCTGCTCAAACTAGCTTCAAACACGTAGGTATGAAAAGATATGGCTTGGTTTTAGATTTTTTTTTTGGTTGCTTTCTGAGCACACCGACTACAATAAAATAATTTGATAAGACATGTTTCTTGAATCGTGGTATAGGCATAATATTTTCTATATAAAATAAAAAAAAAAAACGTCACTGTGTGATTGTTATCACGCTATGGCAAAATAACGTCACTCCCTTCTTCATTATCCATATGAACTAGAAAATATCACTAACGACACTCTTGTCTTAATTTCAGTCTATAAAGTTTCTGCTCGGTATTCATTTCGAATACCTTGTTTCCAAATTGAAACCTTTCAGAACTGAAGCATGATGCATGAACCGTATATCATGCAACACAGCGCCACACTGCAGCATTCAGAGTTATCATTACAACCAATAAATTGTCTGTGGTGTCCACTCATATGACGAGATAATCTGACTTACAAAGATTTACTTTCGCGATGCACGGGGTCGGGTAGAGAAGACACAGCATGTTTAAAAAACTGAGCACCATAGGCAAGCCTAGCTTTGGGTAACTGATAGAAAGTGGCACTGTGTGGAATATAATCATTTTAATTTTGTACAAACGCGTGGAACTTACATTTGCAAAGCAATTAACTTTTATATTATTTTCATTATAGAGCATTTACTCTTTTTCAACATTTATTTTTATATCCTTAATGAAGTAGTTCATGTAATATAAGACATTCAAACTGCTATTTATAACACTCCATTGTTGTCGATTTGGTGTAATTTGAAACGCTATTATTAATACCATTAAATCTACTGACATTTGCTGGCATATTGCAAGCATGGAACATGTCAGGCTGAAAGAAAAATCAATAACAACTGGTCCTATTATTGTGCATGCCCAAGTATGTGCCATTAACGCTAGAAATGTT
Organism: Metallyticus violacea; assembly: GCA_030762175.1. Lineage (NCBI taxonomy): Eukaryota > Metazoa > Arthropoda > Insecta > Mantodea > Metallyticidae > Metallyticus > Metallyticus violacea. The sequence goes on along the minus strand of CM060832.1, from coordinate 56,634,610 downwards.
CATTTTTAAATACAAATTTAATCAATATACAAAGAAAATGTAAAGATTCCTCCTTCTCTTCCTCTTTGGCGCGACAGCCCTATCTCGGACTTAGATCTGCCGCAGCAACCGCTGCGTCCTTTACCTCCGTCTTGCGATATCATGGACAGAGCATAGTGTTTGCAGGGGGGCGCTGTAATGATAATACACTACAACATTTTAAGTTTGTAATTTCACTCTTGCCAAAATGTGTTAAAATCGTTAGCTACGATTGTTGCGATTATTAGTAACATTATTCAGAGATGTAGGTAACATTTTTTTCTTGCTCTTCTTACAGAGAAATAAGTAAATTATTTCTTTAACCTAATGAACCTTTCGGTATGACTGAAAAAAGGCAAAATATAATTTTAAAGACCTGTTAAGAATATTAAAATAACATTATTTTACTCTTACTCATAAAATAAAACGCAACTTTTAACATTTGTGTAATTAGCAGTCGTATTGTTTAAAATAAATTATTTAAAACTTCGCATTCAGTTTTAAATTAATAATCTAATGTGTACAGACGGTCAATTGTGAAACATACTGTGATGAACTGATAACAGTTGATTTTTCCCTAGCTGATCTTATGTCTCATAAATGTCCAATATTTAAAATATGAAGTGAAAAGAAACGATCATACCCCGCTGCACTATGCTTTAAACATCTTTACGCTCTTACAGTACGTTTTGAAGCAGATGTGACTTAGCACATACTGAAATGTGGTTTTAATACAGCGATTTTTAACTTCCTGTCGTCTGCACCCACACACGACTATGTCATGGACTATGTATGATACGTGGACACATAACATCATTGTAGTGACCAGAGAAGAATGGGCTTCTTTATATTGGAGGGACAAGTATATCTGTGTGTGTGAAGGAGAGAGATTTCATGGATGTAATGTACTGCATTTCCACAACATCTTATACTGGGTCTCATTTAGCTGTTGAGCGTTTTTTTCCTTGCTGACTCCAATGTTGATCATAGGAAACGTTCAGCGTGATGCCTTCCTCTGTTTCTCAAAGGCATTGCTTTTCTTTGGTACATGAATGATTAACATCATAAGCTACAAGTTTTGTTTCACTGGAAAGCTTACGTTCTTCCACAGCTTGTTGTAAAACTGTTTTTGTTGCTCATCATGGGTGACGATATCTTAACACTGTCGGTCCTGATGGTCTAGTGGCAACCATACTTACTTCGTAAAACCAAGATCGCGTTCGATTCCGGTCAAGGTCATATAATATAATTTTTTTCAATCATATGCAATTTTTTAAGCACAAGAGAACATTGCTGAAAACCAACAAGACTCGGTTTATAATCACTACGGTTTATTTTTCAATAGACATTTTCTGATAATTGACAGTGGGAGAAAATCTCGTTCCATTTGGTGTGAAATTAGTTAAGATGCCAGTAGTAAGTAAAAATCCTTGGATATCAAAATTTAAAATGTTCACATTGATTTATTTGTCATCTGGTCGAAAGTTGGTTTCTCCAACATTCACTGATTTTTCATTTTGATTGACATTTCGAATTTCATCAGTATTTATTGAAGAATTCAGGAAGTTACTGGCAAATATTTGGGCACTGCTTTTTCTGATCATTTGCAAGCATTTGATTGATGCTGTAGTACCTGGAAGATGCGTTGCGAGAAACTGGAAAACCGACTTTGCAATCTTTTCGGCGAATCCTTTATCAGAAGTACATTGCACGGTTCCATGACTATATTGGTTTCGTCTTAAGTTAGATGCAAAAGCGGAGGACACAATTCCAATCCTAATTTATATAACTGATCTTTTTTTCTCTCCAAGTTTTACTTCATCCGGAAAAGTCGAATATCTTTGGGTGCCAAAAAAGTTCTGTTTAACTTGCATCTCAATTAATTATTTAATTCAATACTTCTCGCAAGGTCCTGGCTGTTAATGTGGTATATTAAATATAAATACGCGGCTTCTAGAATATGTCCATACTGCTTGCACGAAGTTTTGCATTTCAGCGGCTATGAATGCCACAGCCGGCCTCATCTGAATAGAACAAAAGTTGTGGGTCGATTAATCCTTCAGTTACTGATGAAAGAAACCGCTCACATAATGCACACGTGCTACTGGATCACATTGTTGTAAACTTATAAGATTTGAATTTTAACAATTTTCTTGCTGTAGGTATGTGCAGAATACACTGAAATTCCTTTCAGTGCTAAGTTCAGGAGTGATTTTGTTGGCAAACGTTCAAGATTAGCGCCAATTTCGTCTAATTTGTCTTCTGTTAAAAATGTTTGTCTTCATTTGTTTCTTGTTTTGCACTGAACCAATAGTAGCAATTTATTCACAAAATCGTGAATTGCAGTTCTGAAAAGAGGCAATTGCCCAGGTAACTTCCAAAAATATTCCTCATGAACGAGACGAGGTGATTCGTATTTATAACAACTTTTACATAGAAAACTATGTTGCTATAAGTCTTTGCGAATAAATGTAGACTGGTGACTGCTCGAAAGTCCAAACAGACAGGCAAGTAGGACGAGGAGCGAGTCTTGGCCAAACCCGTGCAAGCGGTGAGGAAATAATCTGGAAGTTCGGTATTTACAAATAAACAAATAAATAAAGTAATGCTCCCTTCAAGCCCTCGTGTACTATACAAAGATATACTACAGAAATCCTAAGCAATACATTATTGCTACTCAATTTACTCTAAAACCTAATCAATTTCATTTGCTTCAGAAGTTTGACAGTATCTGTGTAGCTATAGTGAGATGTATAAGAAAGGTATTGTTAAACTTAAGGTCAATTCTATTGAGTCCGCTTTTAAGTTGCATCTACCTCAGAAACAGCTTCACTCGATGCAGTCAAACGAGCGTTAGAAGCTCTGCAACCGTTATCTATTAGAACTTAGCCAAGTTCTCAGAGTAGCGTAACAGTCCAACTCCGTCTTCTGCTCAAGGAATAGAGGAGATGATTACCAAGATTTTATTCGGCTGCCGAAGACAGAGCAATCCCTTTATCTGTTAAGCTTTCCTTCTCCACACCTCCAGGAGCTAAACGCTACAAAGGGAGGGCAAGAAACCTTTGGGTCGGTCTGATTGCAAGTGGTGCAACCATGTGGAAACAGAGAGTCTCATTAGATTGTTTGGCCTCCTAGACTTTGGAAACGTTTACTTAAAGACAAATAAGATGCAGCAGGGCCTTACAAGAGGGGAGCAAGATATTGCAAAGCAAACACTGAAAACACTGCTTTAATGAAATAGTTCGAGACCATCTCCGCATCGACGCATACATGTCTCCTTTTTATTGTTTCCTCCCCCTTCCCCTCGTTACTGGGGATTGTTTATTCTTCGTTTAATGTTGCCAAACTCGAGCAAAACGGAGAGATAACTCCCCGGAAATCACATTGCTGTAAAATGAGCTTTGTATCAACATCTATAAAAAGTTTACTTCTTCTTTACTTTATGATTTGTTTAATTTTTAAGAAGAAAGTTATTGGTTCGTGAACGTCTTTACGCAAAATTCATCCTTTCGACCTCAAGTGAAGAGTACCTACGGCTATAAAGAAGTTGAAAGTGCGTTGATCCCAGGGTTGTCTTTTATTACATGCTTATAAATGGAGATAGGAAAAATCGCATAGTACCCAGAAGAAAACCTGCTATGTTTTAACATACGTAAACTCAATTAGTGCAATTTCATTTTTCAGTTTCATAATATGGGGTTACCGTTTGGGCATGAATAATTAAATATTATTATAAAAGCTAGTGTGATAGTAGAAGACATTTCTTGGTAATATTTTGCTTAAAAGATGGGAGTTTCCGTACATGGCAAGAATGAAAATCAACAAAGAAATGACTACTACAATCAACAGCAAACGCTATCAATCCCAGTAGTTTCTGTTGCCACAACTTGATGTAGACAACAAGGAAAGTTATGCTCCTGCAACTGGTACCCAGCAGAATGGTATTGCACAACTACAAGAGAATTCCTTTTACATCTTTACACAATTCCAATTAAATATATGATGACAATATGCTCTCAGCATGTGTATCACACATCTGTGAAGAATTTGGTCTTCCTTTTGGGGTACATCGTCCAATTAATGATGGACATAAGGTAACGATTATTTTACAGAAATATTTTATGTTGTTTAATAAAACGCAACATCTGACTGAACAAAATGCAAAAACGTTCATAAATAGATATAAAATCATTCAGATTTTTTCACCAACGAATTTCCCGAATACGAACTCTGTATCGTCCTTAACCAGAACACTTAGATTATGCTTTAGGAAAAAAAAGTGTTTTGTAAGACATAAAAAGCGACTGTGGAATCTTTCGCATGTTTAAACTGAAATAAGCGATACAATTTCACAACTGTGTGACATTTTGCAGTACTGAATGATTCCAGTGCTAGCATTGATACGAGTTTATCATCTAACTTAACGACCCGAAAAGTGAACAACACATTTACTAAAATAGGTTATTGCAATTTCATTATTGCAATTTCATGTTAGCGAATTTTATCACTTAACGATTAAAGACAACCTACACTTTTAGAGTAATTTTTCCCAGGAAAAGTAAAGAACAGTGGTGTAATTCGTAATTTAAATGTCATTATCTAGCTTAAAACTATGCGAATATAAGTTATCACAGCAATAATGAAGTATAAAGCATTTCGCAGATAATAGCAAAATACGTGAAACCTTTACTTTTGTCAGAATTAAATGGAACACTTTAAAGAACAAGTAACATTTCAACGTTTATTCTCAAGTATGAAAACTACACGCTACCATGCTACGTAGTATTAAAACCATCGACACAAAACATTAAATAAATAAATATTATTGGATAACCTTTAGATTGTCCGAGATCCCTAATTACGGACTCGTGAACGAGAGAGCTGCAGTATCAGGACCATTATAAACAACATATACATAGTTTCTAACAGCACACTGAAATATATTTGAACCTCGAAATGTACTTATGATAGATGTAAGGTGTTAAAAAGGCGCGATTAAGGATCTTCTCCGCCCAATCGGAATGTGTTTGAACTGGTGACGCATGGGGAATGTATACAGTTCTCGCACTATAACTGTGCAAATGGAGTCCGTTGTTGTGGCAAAGAGAAAGCTATTAACAGAGAAAGATGTGTTGTCCTAGGCCTGAACGCAACAAGTATCCTTTCTAAGAAATCACTAATTCTGTGCTTCAGTGAGAAAAGTAAACAGGTAGCAACAATTGAAAGTGAAAGCATGTTATCTTTGTTTTATGTAACAAGCCTTTTTAAGATAATTGGCGTCCAAACAGTGCACTAGAATGTGATATATACTTTAGTGTTCCGGCAGTGCTGCGAAAGTACAATGTCATAGCAGAGACTGTGTAGGCTGAGTGCAGAATTATCGTGCGTCAGCTCTACCCTTTCTACATTCCTTGAGTTGTGTTGTATTCTCTGTCACTGTGAATACAGTAATGAATGCTCTCAACGTAGCGAATGTGTTATTTAATTACTTTAAAAGTAACTTGGAGCTTTCTAGCTTAACTATTGTTTTAGGAAGTTTTTTTTTCTTTTTTTAATAACACGTATTCATTGCAACATTATTAAAAGGAACCCCTTGAATGGTGAAGACTGCCACTAGCGCCTCTTTAACACACTATAACTCGTCAAATGTACTTCGCAATCCTCATGTTCTAATTTCAAAGATATTTATTTCTAATTTGATTGATATATCAATTGTTTACACCTTTTCTTCACATTAATTGATGTTCCTTTGTGAGATATTTTTCTTCAGTTCTCCTCAATGGCAAATGCTCAGATACCCTATATTTCATTTGTGTCCTCTGCCTTTGATACCGCAGCAGTAGAAAAGTGCCAGACAATGTTACGCCCATACATAATAGTTTCGCATAGCATTCTTTATTCCTAAAACTCTTCTCATAACAAAAGGTATACTTCTAAACATGGGACCGAGATAAAAACCGATAACTCAGATACCGGATGAACTGCAGGAAAGGGTTCAGTAAGGGACAGACGTACGTACGTGCGTGTGTTTTCCTTGCTAATTATTCACGACGCACGGATGCTGGCACAACCATCACCATATCAGAAGGGCTTCACGGTTATTAGGGGAGGGGATGAAAGCTACTGATGAAAAGTAAGGGGTAAATGGCGACGCGACCAAGACAAGCTTCTCTTCTACCCTTTTGCGTCTATTTACTATATAATTTATACAGTAGAAAGGAGGGTTGCTAACTGCGAGTTACAGCAAGTGCATCAAATGTAAACCCTTGCTAGAAAATTGTTGTCTTGATCTGACCTTAGTGATTTTGTAAAAAGATATTACAAAACAGAGAATATGAATAAACACATGAATGAATTCTAGAGTAAGTTAACGCGCATGTGTCAAGTATAGGAGTCCAATAATAGCGGTACATAGTGCAGAGGTAACAAAACAGCAGCAAAACAGTAAAGGACAGCAGAACAGATGGCGCTGTGTAGTCAGCAGGTGCAGCGGGAAGAAAGTTAGCCAAAGGGCACGTGTTTATGTCTTATACCTCAAGTTAGAGTCAGTAAACCTTATTTGGGTGCCTTTATTATATAAAAATGCACAAGTTATTTGTATTTGCATCAATGGTGCTGAGCGGCTCTAAAATACTTCTTACCAGTATAGTTTCAATGTTAATATGAACATTCCTTGTTTCCCTAGAAGTATAACCGAGTGTCATTTGTTCCCTCAGCGTAGCAGACTTTCGTATCAAAACTTGGCATTTACATGACTACCTCTTTAACATTAATTTCATTTTAAAAAGTCAAAAATCTCCACCCACCTACTTTTAAATTTTAAATGGCGCTCGTTACTTATGGTACTTACATTTTAGAGAGTTAAAAGATTATAACATCTTTTGTTTCTATTATTAACTGTTGCTTGATCTTGGACAAAATAAAGGTATTAAAATTATTTAGCATTTAATGTAATAGTTGTGTTTGTAGTAAATTATTTCTTAATGTTGTATTGCACAACAAAGAAAGAATAAGCGGATTACTCAGGAGCTTGGAAAGAACATATATTCATCCTACAACTGACTTATTCAAACAAAAATGACAATAATCCAAGTAATATAGAAACAAATTACAACAATTGAATCCTCTATAAAATTTGCGATAAGGGTGTCATTTGAAATTTCAAACTGGAGGTCTGGAGGAGAGAGAATGGAATCTAAAATTTATTTCTGTTTCTTCTCAATATTTAAATTTACATCTTTGCTGTTTAAATAAAATTTATTTACTCAGACGAGCAAATTTTAAAATGAAAGCGAGAATGCTATACCACTATACTATATCGTCACGGATGTTCGAGGTCGTTAAGGCTCGTTCTATTCCCGCCAGGGCCATCCTGACTGAGGTTTCTGCCAGAGTTTCCACATTCCTAATAAATGATACATGCGGGGGAGATACCCCAAATTTAGGCTTGGAACGCTCCCTTCCTTAAAAAGAAATTGTTTTCCGATTTATCATTTCATCTCGTGTATTAACCAGTGATCACCGCCTATGATGCCGCAGGAGTAAAACTGGGCGTTAAATGCTGTTAGCATTGAGCTGGTAAACTTAGAGCCCAGACTCAGAACTAAATTTTAATATTTATTAACAGCTTGGATATTATAGCAGAGCCCATCACGCGTCTAAACTCTCCGTGACTTCATGGCTGAGCGAATGCGTCGGGTGAATTCCGAGCAGTTACTGCATAAGACGCACATTGAGAAAAAAAACTACGTGTGCTGGCCCTTTAAAAAAAATGATCCAACGTGTTTTTGTTGCAAGTCCTGCACTGAGGAGTACACAATTTGTAAGACTAGTACAAACTATAACAGTGGATAGAATAACAAAAACAATATTATCACAGGGGTTAGAATTGTCTAACTGGTCTGCAATTTTTTTCTCACAAGAACTAAATGAACTGAATCTAACGCTGATATTTTCCATCAAGTTCTTTTTTTCCCTTCTTTCTTTTTATGGAAAACGTTTCAAGTTTCGTAGAATCAGTACTTACGTAACACCAAATGATAAACATACAGATAATTTGGGTTACGTAAAAAATTATATACTCGTATGATGCCTTTTTTTTTTTTTTTTTGACCTCTTTTCGTGGTCCAGCATATTAGGACTTCATTTGTCTCATGTTGGTCAATATGATTTAAGACATTAGTTTTATAAATTGTAAACACTTCTAAATTTCGATAATATTTTATTACTTTTAAAGAGCATATGGGTAGTCATGAAATAAGGAAGTTCCACCAACATTTTCAGTTTGGGTGACCTGAAGCAATAAAATTACTTAACGTTTGTAGCCAGTGGCAAGGTAGCATGCTCTCATATCTTGCTACTGCTATATAGGTGACTGATAAATTATCAGTAATAACAGAGGCTACCCCTTCTCTCAGCAGGTGTTTAGTTATCGACCCATGTTTTTGCTAAGTGGGCATTAATCCCACATTATCCATTTAGGGAGGGATTTTGGAATAGCTGTGCGAACACTTAATGAACTGGGGGGTAATTACCTGAAGAACTGCACCTTAGCGTGACACGAGGACAATTATGGCGGTCTGGTACATAGAAAGACATCTTGCATTCTCAGAACGAACCTCACATTCTGCACCCTCGGGGCTAGCACGTGCTTTGGACGAAACCCCCCATATCCTTAAGTATACGTTTCTTAGGGAAGGGGGGAGAGGGAGAAAAAATCCCAACCAAGGCAGCAGCATAACTAACAAACTGTCTCATCGGCATGTGGGCGATAATAATTAGAAAAACATTCTTCAGAAATCCCACCGCAACGCGTCAGTATAAAAATTACTGAGAAAGAGACACTTCTGTCACTAAAAGAATTAAATAAAAAGTGTTTATGGAGTGTCTCAGAAACTGATACGCGGATTGTACGCCAGTCACAATGACTCATACTTTCTCTTTAAACTGTGTTTTGAAGTACTTGTTTAGGAAATATTACGTACAAACAGATGTAAGACATAACACATCACAAAAGTGATAATTTTTATTAGTTATAATTATTACTTGTATATTATTTAAACTTAATATGTATATTCCTACTTATAACATTTATATATAATTTAAAATAATTATATGCTTTAAGAATAATCAATATGTATATTAGTGAACACATTTTAAAAATACTAGAAAAAATAACAAAAACAATTTCTTGGAGTGCACATTCTCTTCATATTTTATTAAAATCATTTTTCATTATTTCGTGGTCATTAACAAAATATGAAGTTGTTCGTTCTGTATCGCCATCAAAGATCTCACAGTAGATTGCTCGCTTTGAACAAAGTTCGTCGTTCCAAAGGGGCATCTGTTTGGGTGTTTAACTCACCAATAAATTCATTTAACATATTTCATGTTTCACTTTTTCTGATCAAACTGTTCAAATTTGATATCCGGGTTTTAAAACGTTATTTTGATTACAAGAAGTTATTATAAGAAATGCATTGTATTATAGGATATTAAAAAAATAGTAATAAATTTTCAGTTTTACATTTTAGAAATTATCTGCATTTGGAAGGCATTCTGCAGGAAGGAACCAAGCCACAAACATATGCATATGTTATATTGACATTCAAATTTTATTTATATACACTTTTACACTAGTTTCTGAATATTTAAATTATGTTTATCTTTATCAGCACTTTTATCAAGTTATGCTTATTCTAGGTTGATTCACTCTTTAGAAAGCGGTTAATTTAGTTATTTATTGGAGTGGGCTGATAATCTTTTAACGGTTAACATTTTTCTCATATACACTTTTCTAACTAATACTGCATAAACACTAATACAGTCATAAACAAAACAAAAAACAACTAAAAACAAAAAACCGAGGTACGGCCTGGACTTGAACACCGGATTTTTTGTTGACCAAGTCGAATCCGAGCTACCCTGCCCTATTTGACTTCAATGAGTCCTCATTGTCTAAGCCCATTACCTGGAGACATATATATATATGTTTATCTCCTTACAGAGATTGCATCTCTGAGAGGTGACTCAAAACCTTCGAGTATTTGTGGCCAAGGGCTTCATTGTTAACCACTCTAATAGGATAAATAAATAAACGTGTGTGTAATTTATTTCCGCACAAACCATGCATTGAGCCTAAATTTGAAATTACGCTGCTATTTACCTTACCTAATAACTATTCATACATTTGTTGTAGCATAAAAAACCGCCCAATGTTAAGAAAGCAGTTTATGTATTGTCTATGCTGTTTTTAGTAAAAGAGGTACTAGTTAATTATCCAATTCTATTTTTGTTCAGGTTTGACCCATTTAGATTTTCTCTAATATTTATAAATTATTCTTTTGGGTTTAATGAACAATATTAAGCATTTTTCAGCAAAGCATGTGAGAGGCATTTGTGGTTGTATTGGCAATCACCAGAAAATAAACTTCACTCACAGCATTCCTACTGACCTGGTATTCAGAAGTATCTGTTTAGTTTTACAGTGATACCACCCTGGTGTCGTCATGAAATGTCCCATTGAGGGTGTCTTGGCTTCTGTCAAGAGAGCCACGTGACTCCCTGGCACATTCCATTTTGTTTATGTCTAGCTTAACTGGGGATCCGATGTCTCTGGGGAAGGGTGACGGAAGTGTGTTACTGGTCTGCGTGCGTGCGTGCGTGCGTGCCGCGTGTTTAAGGCTAACCGATACAGTGCACATTGACGTTCTACATGTTTAATGAAAGAAAACTTTTCTTGTTGCGGTTAGGTGGTTTATGAATCAATGCGACGTTTTAATACGTTCAAATATTTATTAACACCTCTATAACAATTATAAAATACACTCGAATTAAGACCTCAAAAGCTCCACAAGTAATAACAAACTTGTGGCAGGCTTGCAGAAAAGTGGGTTGGAGAAAATGACAATGCATAAGCAATAACTCTCGCGATCAGTTTTATTTTCCCCCGGGGCGTTTGGCTATGGTCGAGCCGGCTCGTTAGCCGGTTTTAGTGATTAGCGGGAGGGTAAAACAAAAACGAGGTGTTTAAACTGCCCGCCTTCAATCTCCACGCATTTTTTGCTCTCTCTTTAGAAATTATTCATCACTCGTTGTAGTTCATTTTGAGAAATCCGGACATTTCCTGACGAATATTATCTTTGAGTTCTTGTATGGTGTGTCGGTTTGTCCTATACCCGCTATTTTTTAGTTTACCCCAAGAATAATACTCTCAGTCTGTTAAGTCGGGGGACTAATGGGGCCACAAATCCTTACTATCAACTCTATCTTGTGAAACACATTGTGAATTCCTCTCATGGAATTATTTGCAGTGTGAGCAGTGACAGAACCCTGTTGGAAAAATGCATGATCACGCTATCTTTCGGTTAATTCTCTGAAACAGGGGTATTCACATAAGTAACAGAATCAACTGTATGCTTAAAAAAATTGGTCTCATGATTCTTTCACTACTGCGTTAACACATATGAATCGTACATAAAGAACGTTGTGCCGTTGATAACACACGAGGCATGATACACTTCATGTACTATAATGTCGAATTAAGAAACTAACAAAAGATAATAGCTGCGCTAAGATTGCGACAGTCAACAATTAAGCAAGCAGGCTTGCTACCCGTTCTACGGCGCGATAAACGAGTGTAGGGCTTGCTTAGAGGAAAATCCCGCACCGGGGAGGAAAACATCACTGATCGCATTGTAGTTAGTCGTAAACACAACACACACTGTTCACTCGTGCTGCTTTGTGCCTATTCTTGCCATTATAAACAAAAAATTTCACAATTATGTTCATAAAATAATTTTGTATGCTCTTTTTGAATATTCAACAACCATTAACCACATTTCCACCACTGTGAAGTATTAAAATTTGTAAATTTTCAGGGTTTCAACTGTTCTGTACACGATTTAGAGCCATTTAGTGGCAAACAAATCTTAATATCGGCTAAAGTGATGAATGCGGAATCTTGGAAGTAAAAAGAGTGGAAACCTACGAACTATTTTTTTTTTTTTTTTGCTATTAATACCAGAATTGAGAAAAATATGAAATAGCAAAAGGTCAAATTTGTGACACATTTTTAGAAATAGGAACAACCGAATTTATGTTAAATATCTTGGCCTCTAGCTGTATAATTAACAACGAATGAGGTTTTTGATGAAGAGCCCGGAGTTCATGCTTTAATTTTAGTGCTAGGAAGTCCGAATCGCGTCGGAAGTTCAAAAAGGCAAAGAAGTCTTTAAAATGAAATCGTAAAAGCAGCAGATGAATTTCGTGTTTCAAAGCCGTCATTATAAAAAACTCCTTGGAACATGGGTATACAAAACCTTATTGTCCTTTATGTAAAGATTGCAACATAAAAATTGTCTAAGGAACAACGCACCTTTTGAAAAAAAATGCCTAGTACATCCTAAGCAAATTGTAAAGAGTGAGTAAATTTGAGTGCTGTATTTATAAGAGTAACAATAGCAGCGAAATACTATCATTTGTTTTGTTTTTGTTTGGTTACATTGTGAATGAGCACACAAGTTGCTTTGTAATATAGGGGTCTAGCAAGTTTTCTGTGAAAAAACATTGAGAGAAAAACGGTAGAGACGTTTTAATGAAGGAAAAGCGTGCTCAACAACGTTAGTTAAGTCGAGATGAAACATTTATAGCGAATGCAATATTAGAAATGGTGGACTACAGGCTGATGTCACTAGGGCTTTGTATACCGGGGGAATTTGGCAGTCTGGAAGAACAACATCCAGATAAACCAAGGATTACAACTGCTACACAAGAGAGATTTCTGAACTTAAGGGTAGTGAAAAAGGGTAGAGAAAAAACTGGTCAACTGCTGCCTTGGTAAATTTAAATGCTGAAATTCAAGCTGTTAGAAACAGACTGCAGGAAATAATGCTTTATTCACGTCGATCAGCGAATCGCCGTGGAAATCGGGTATGTCGTATTGCACGGTGACAGGAACATGTCAATTGGCAACAGTGAAGAATCACGTTTCGATATGCGTCCACATTCTAGGAAAACATGCGTATAGAGATAACCAGGTAATGCAGAAACACTAAGGTAAATACAGGAAGTTATCAAAGGCGGTATCATTGTGATCTGGAGAGGAATAACGGTAAATAGAAGAACAGACATCGTTTTGTTCTATGGAACAAAATGGACACATTCAAGATGATTTACAGCCTGTAGTACCTACTTTCTATTGTTGAAGCGCCATGACAAAACAATGATAGAGGGGTGTAAACCCAGGTGGTTAGAAAAAACACGTTACAATAATAGAATGACCTGTTCAGTTCCCAGATTTAGATCTGATCTAGTATCTGTGAGAGTTTTAGAGAATACTGAAAACATCGAGATTCTGGATCAGCTGTTTATATATAATGAGATATTATCTGCACATCACTGGCAGAATATCGAACGATATCGTTACATCACGCCACAACGAGATAATGCATAATTTACATATTTTGATGATTTTATGTTAGTGCCTTTAAAATTAGATAAAAATTGTGGACTATTGCATTGCATTATCATTATAAATGTTGTTTACACAACTTGTATTATGACAAACCATTCATAATTATTAGAAACTAAAATCAATGCATTTCTTAAATAATTTTGATGTGTATTTTTAGTTTTAGCAAGACAAAAATACTACTACTGCGAACTCAACCTGCTCATGAAGTGATTCTGCACTCCCTTGAGTCGGTCCTGGTGGTGTAGTGGTAACCATACTTGCCTACTAAACCCAATATCGCAGGTTCAAACCCGGCCAGGATCGATGCATTTTTTCGGGCGTAAAATCCTAAGTAAGGCTTCTTTCGGAAGGGAAGTAAAGCCGTGGGTCCAGTGTCGTACATTTATGGCACGATAAAGAACCTCAAGCCTGAAAGAGAGGCCTCTGAACAAAATTTGTCGGCCGTTTCACGTCCTGAATTGAATGGGATGCTGATGACCTGAGATGTTAAAGAGCGTCCGTAAATAAATCAAATCTACAAGTATTCTCTTGACTTATAGGCTGCCAACTTCCTAAAAACCATATCCATATAGTAGATCACATTAATTGGAAAATTCTGCAAACTTGTTACATTTATTGAATTCAAAAGAAAATAATTAACACAGAAAGATATATTGAAATAATTGCAGCCTTCAAAATATTTTCTATGCCAATTTTAAACCACCTTGGCGTATCTAACGATGTAAACAATAAATCAATCGTACTATTACATACAGGCAGCATTACTCATAATCGATGTATAAGCTCTAGATAGAGCAGTAAATAGGGAAGTTCAAAAATCTTCGCGAGATCCAGAGCTAATGGGAAAGCACAGTGTTATTTCCCTACAGAACAGAAATGCTTCATGTTCATTTGACTTCGTGTCTCCCTTTATCAAGCCTTTTGGAACTGTAATCCCGTATTGACACTTATTGTTTTACTCCATTTTATTTGTCACATAAAATTCCCATTGTTAATAGTAAACTCAAATTGTCATCTTGTTCGGACGCATCCTCAGCCTTAACGGTGCTGGGCTCTGCAGTGGGTGGAGAGAAGACAATCATGCTTCTGTTTCCAACTGCATCATGCGGTTTTTGTCGCACTACGCCCACATTATTACACATTACAGGACCCGCCTTCATCGCAATGTGACACTTCAAGATAAGCGTTTCTCATATGCTTCGCGTGATCAGCATCAGCATTAGCACCGCACTGAGCCCATAGACCTGCAAACAGCCCACCTAGTTTTCTACGAAACACGTAGGTTTATACCTTTCTTGGGATTTTATACAACGTAATTATGAGAACAGTATTAAATAACACCAACAACATTAAATTATATATGTCTTTGCTCAAAGCAGCAATATTTGTTAATATTTTATTCTTAAAATGTCATAAAATTAACGCATTAAAATGTACAGCAATGAAATGGAATTGGGAAGAAAAAGAAACCTTATCTCACTTTTGGTTGATCATTATTAGCCTCTAAATTCCAGTTCTATTTCAATAACCACTTTTCAGAATGAAACACGGGGATGTTTTGCGCTAGGGAGAGTTTTTTTTAAAGTTCAGCATTAAACAATACAATTGTCATTTCACTGACGGTGTTAAGACATGCGCCATATATAGTTGAGATTAATTTCACTAACTCCAGCCAAAAACAATCCCCCCACCCAAAAAAGTGAATCTAAGATGAAATTGAACTCTGACTTTAAGGAGATAAAATGTAAAAATAAGGGGCAATAAGGAATATGAAGGATGAACTACAGTATTTAGTTGTGACATATTAAGGGGTATGATGACGAGTTATAATAATGGGTGATTTTTCCTTTGCGGGACCGTTCCACTCGTAACGGTCGGTCGGTTCCAGGTGGTAACGCAGTGAACGGGAGTCGGAAAGTGCACAGGTGTGCTTGTCGGTAAGTTTTACTGATATTTAAACACTTAAGTACATTTACTCAAGCAAGAATATGCTTGCCCCCCTTCATGTTCCATGCATTTCTGGGATCGGTTTATAAAATTAACCATTGCCCTCTGCAACTCCCTCTGAGAAATGTAGAAAATACTTCAGGAATTTATTTTTCAGCTCATCCAATGTGTGTGGATTTGCCATGTACATTTTTTCTTTTAATGATCCGCAGAGGTTAAATTGGTGGAGCGAGGGGAGCATATGTTATTAGTGGTGACTCTATCGTCGAATATTTCGTTAATGGGCTGTATATACCCTTGCAGAGTTCTGTTGGAAAGCCGTGAACCTAGTTCCTTCGTATTTAATTCCAGAAAAACGGTTGCGAAATATTCTGCGTATACCTATCACTATTAGTTGTTTATTAACAAAAAAAAAAAAACTATTATTCTCTCGCCCTTCATTGAGCACCACACTCCTATCTTTTGATCATGCAGGGGTTCCTTGTGAAGCAGGTTAGGTTTTTCTGAACTTCAGTAGCGGTGAATTCATTTACTGTCATGCACATATTCAATATTCATTCACAAAACCCACTTCTGGATGCACGATCACCTGGGTTAAATTCTTGCACTCCAGTAATTTGATAAGGTTTTAACTTCAGTACCTCTGTACCCATTCGAACAAGAAAGGGATTCCCGGTTGCTGAGAAAGATGTGGAAGTGATTTTTTTAGGGGAACGTTCTGGAACATGTCCTAGGTTTCTTCTGTGAGTGCTGTAAGTGACTGTGTACGCTTTTTATCAAGACTGCTTCCCGTTTTACGAAATTTACTTACCAATCCACTTGGAAGTTGAATATCAGGTAATATCTCTTGAAACAACCTCTATACATCACAAGAACACGACCATAGTTCCTAGAGCTATTCTCATACTGACCTCCTCTCCGGCTCCCTAGCCGACTTTCAAGCATGGTAACGAAACGGGAACCGCAGAGCTCGCACAACTGTTGCCAACTGCATGTGGAGAGTTCCCGATTAGGAAAAATCACCCAGTATTACATTCTTTGCTTAAAATATCTTTTTCTGAAAAAAATAAATAAAAATAAAAGCTAAATGTATTTCTGCAAATGACAAAAATTCTCACGGACTAGTGAACCTAAAGCTAAGGAGGTTGGGACATGAGTTATTTATTTGGCATAGCAACCATAAACACAATATAATTTTGATTCATTTACTTAAGTCGTTTCAACTTTAAGTTTCAATAATATGTCTTAAATTTTTCATTAAACTATTAAATGTAGATGCAGATGTCCAGAAAACGGGACATAAAAATTAAATTTTAAAAGGTAAAATAGAATATTGACATTTCGCTTTTACATTTTTCACAAACTTTCTTATATATTTTTTATTCGTGTTATTCCATCAATACCAAGAAGACCTACCAGATTTGGAAAGTGAGCAAAGCACGGCGTTCTTTCTGGTGCCGTAAAGGACTCTTTCCCAGCTGGTTTCTTTATTTTGTTGTGTAGTATTCATCTTAGATGTTTGTAATAAATGTGTCACATCCACTCTCTCTGTAATAATGATGAGTTTTGCTTAACTTCAGTCATGAACACTTAGGTTCATTGTCTCATATAACCATCACTGCTCACTTAAGTGTTACATGGATATTTACTTTGTCGTCTGACCACGTTTTACGTCTCTCAATGCTAAGAGATAATTTTCCTCAGAAATATAACACTGAACAGTCTTGATACGTTCAGCATCTAGCGGAGAACATTTATGACAAATGACCATGCAGCTGTATGCTGAGAGAGGAGTCACTCGTGTTTGGAGACAAATATTTTTTCATTGTTTAATTGCTATCAGTTCTCAAAGGACTGGAATGCTTCCCTTCTTTTTATCGCAAACTATCACCTGACATACAGATTGTCTTTGTAGCATCAACACTTATAATTACATTCTTATATACGGGAACTGAACTCAGTGTTCAAAAGTTCACGGAATATATGGAACAATCTTTATTGGGGTACCCCAATGGTCTTCAAACTTTTTGGGCCAATAAATATAAATTCTTGTGTGTTTATACACTGGGGTTCACACTATTTATTTCATTGTAATTATGGACTTCAATCTCTCATTTGCAAATTATTCATAAATGAAAGCGTTTTGGCCTAAATTCGTTAAAATAATTGTGTGAATATTCATAGTTTATAACATTAGATAACATTTCCAACCAAAAGGACAATTTTGCTGATAAACCCTTGGAGGACACACTGTACTATGAGTGTTTGCTGAAAACTGTATAACCAGAAGATCAACCGACTTTTTGAAGTTAAGAGTTGGAGTAAGAGAGAGTGTCACCTGTGTTAAAAAACAGGCAGAGTGGTCACAATTGTGTGACGCTGCCAGGGGTTCTCTGATAAAAAGATTTGCTTCTCTAAACATGAAAAACTTATGAAATATATGTTTACTTTTATTCCCCTTATACTTACTATAATTATACTAATAAATAACATAAATAAATTAGAAGAGGGAGTTCATTCAATTACAAAATATATAAGGGTATTAAATTCTATAAAACAGAGGAACATAATTATATTAATATATATATATATATATATTTGTTAATGAAAAGAGAAAAACAAGGAACTATGTAGTAAAAACACAAATGATAGACTAGATTCTTCATATAAAGAAGAAGTACTGCAAACACTATGTTTAAAGTAGAAAATAAAAACTAATAGAGAACTTTTCTAGAAAATAAAAAATGCTATATATTTATAGGACAAGGAATAATACTTACGTAAGTTTAATGCAAACGTGAAGAAGAACATTGTGACGTTAGCAACAGACAGTTATAATGCAAAGAATGCACATGACCAAAATTTAATGTCCAAAGTGCAGTGCTTACTGTATAAAATAGCTTCGCCCCAAAGAATTCATCGTTCGTTCCAAAGCATTCCATGTGAGTGCGCATTTTAAAGCTTTTCAATCCGTTGCTCCAAAAGCACGAGCCATTGAATATCACAAAATGTGATTTATGTGGCTAGGAGGATTATAAAACCCGACAATTCAATTATCGACTAATTTTATTTTCACATTAACAAAGAGGCGATGTGCTTGCCAACTACTACACTATATAACAGCGTAATTCAGCACAAGTGCAAATTAACATGATGCCATGTAAAGAAGGAATCATTTTATTACAAAATTCTTGGCAGTGTAAAGAAACTGCTCAAATATGATAGTTTATCTGTCTTTAAACTAAGTATAGCTTCGTAGAATTTATATTTAGGAAGAAAATAATATAGTTAATATTTAGATATGCATACCTACTATTTAATTGTGCTTTTATACAGGAGCATAAGCTTAAAGCTCTACTTAGCCTTAGCAAAAATGGAAACAACACTCATGTACATTTCAGGAAAAATAATCTTCATCATCCTCTATCAACGTTTAAACTACAGTGCTTTCAAATGGACGTTCATCCGCGAGAGCGCAGACCGCCTGGCGGCTGGAAGCAAGTTAAATTAATATATATGATGATTCTTATAGAATCGAGCCCGCAAATCTAGTTATAAAGATATAAAGAAGCGATCATCTGGGTTCACTTCAAACCACTTTTAAGGGCCTTGGTAGGGATTTTGGGTGAAAAAAATTATAGATTATGCGTAATATGATCTACATGGTTCAAGATTACTTCCATGTGTAATTTTGTATGTTTGAGGCTTTTAAATGAATTTAAATATGACCTGCATTCTCTTATACAATAATCTTATTTTCTTTTTTATTTGACACAGCTTGCAAAACTATGTAAGATACAGCTATACATTTTTTGTGTATGTGCAAAACACATTGCTCTATATAGCTGATGAAAGCTTTTAACTTAAGCATATATGAGGATTATGAATAAAATAATTAAACATTGTATGAAATTTGCATAAAATAATGACATTAGATGCAAATATTTTTAAAAAATTGTAATTATGGTTTAAATTACATACTATATCCCTAGCAAGGTTGAGTGACATATTTGAAAACAGAGTTTTAAATCTGAGAAAGCTGAGATTAACAGTTTGTGAGAAAAATGCACCTAAAGAAACAAAAATGTTCAAAAAACATTTTTTTTTTGGTTTATTAAAATAATTATAAAATAATAACAATTATTGTTAAGCAAAATTTAAAAACGATTTATAATTTAGGAATAAATGCTTAAAAGTTTTACTATTTTCATTTGGATAGACTACAGTTTTTAAGAAAATTCAGCTTGTATTTTGCTGGGGTTCAGCTGAAAATTCAATGTCTCTACCAAGCGTCGTTAAAATTAGGCGCCTTATCATTAGTAACAGTTGCCATTCGCAGTTCTTCAACAAACAAAAACAATCGAATGTGTCGTATTCTATTTAAGAATGGCGTTTACTATTCGTACTTATTGGGTTGCAGAATTTTTCATGCAACTTAACAAAGATTTAGGAGACCGACTAGTCCCATTTCAGTTGACAATACGACCTTTCACTTGAAAACTGTAACGAACAGAATCTTTCTGAATGAATGGAAGAAACATAGGTCATACGTGACAGATTGTAACATCTTAAGAAATCTTTACATCCCAGCAAACAGCATAGTTGATCAACATATTAAGACAGTACATATTTGGCCTTATAAAGTAACGACAGTGGAAGCTGATAAAGCAAAGATAAT
The DNA here is from genome assembly GCA_030762175.1 of Metallyticus violacea. Taxonomy (NCBI): domain Eukaryota; kingdom Metazoa; phylum Arthropoda; class Insecta; order Mantodea; family Metallyticidae; genus Metallyticus; species Metallyticus violacea. The sequence goes on along the minus strand of CM060832.1, from coordinate 56,614,493 downwards.
TGTATTTTATCGGCGGTTTCAAGACCTCTTGTCAGATCAATCCAGGAATGATGGATATTACGTGGTTCGCAGATGGTTCCGTCGAAGGTAATACATCAACAGATATTGGTCAGCTGCAAACTCATACATAATGAAAGTGGGAGTACGGTGTACTATATCAGGTTTAAGAATTGCTGAGTCAACATTTTTCAGCAATACAGTAAACACTACTGTTTAGAAAATATACACAGAGTTTCTGGGCTAATTTTATGACGATTTGCCACACATCAAACAAATTAATTATAGCCGAGTCATTTTTGGGAGTCTGTGGTCTTAACAACTCTTGATTCCTTCATGTGAGACTCAAAGAGTGCTCCGTGACCTCAAGCCCAGCAACAGTTGTCACGATGAAAATCAGAAACATCCATGTTAGACTTATGGGACACATTTAAGCAAAACGTGACCTCGTGGCGTCCAAGCGGAGGACTGCGGTCACTTCCCGTAATTTTTATGATATACAGCTGTGTATATGAACCAAAGACCTCAACAACTTTTCCTGCTCTAATGCATTTATTCGTTAATCATTCATCATTGGGTTTGGTTCTATAAGAATTACTCTGTACTTCATAAATGCATCTTAATGTCTAGCCATTGAAGTTAAGATAGCGTTATCTAACACATATATTCTCTGTTTTCTTCTCCCCAAATAACATTTGTAATCATTGTATATTAAGAAGGCACGGACTTCTAGTTCTTATAGTGGAAATAGAAGAGTATTTATACGTTTGTCATTATTTTAGAACAAAAACTAGTGGAATAATCATTAACTGCTCTACTTCTGGCTGAAGGACTCTGAAATTACTGATCATAAAACAAAGGATTTTCCCTAAAATTGAAGGCAGCAAGAGCTCAGGCTTTGTGTCACCTCCATGACAGGAGTTTTTCGCTTGTATGTCGCGTACTCTCAGATGAGAGAACGACTTGTTTTTGGTGGTAACAACTTGTGGTGGCCACAAGTCGGAAATGGGGACAATTGCATTCAATAAGCCAGAATTGACTTCTGTTCCATATAACAATCAAATTTAGCACTTTGTTCCCATAACTCGCTTCTCTTGCAACTGTTCCCTCTTATTTGTTGGTAGAATTTCATCACGTTTAAGGGCTGGAATTTTTGTATCATCATAGGCAGGCGGTATCTCTCCAAAAGAATATATCAAGTCGGAGGAAGTTCGTGAGAGGATAAGGAATACAAAGTGTGTTTCGGCAACACATCACATCAATAAACCGTGATCACGTGATGTACCCCCATCAGGGCTTTCCAAACATATTTTTCTTATGTCAATAAGCTCTAAACTTGAAATAAAACTATAGTATTTCACAATATGGGGATGTTAAACATTTTTAACGTATTAAAACAAATAAATATCGTGCTAACAAAAGGATTAAGATCAGTTTAACTATTCAATCTTAGTCTTTGTTCCAAAATTAGATGCATTAGTTCCAGCTTATGAATAAGATTAAATAATTATGTTGTGAATATAATATTACAGCTTCTATTCCTCAAATGGTATCACCTTTCTTTTATGAAGGATATTTTTAATATGAATACATATTTTAAATGACGTTTATACCGCAAAACCAGAAAAGAATTAAATTATGATATTAAACTTGATTAAAGCTCAGAAAAGTCTAAATAAAAATAAAAGATTTTAAATGTGCACTTCATATAGGATCTTAATTTGCAAATTATATAACAAACCCTAATATACATTGCATAAATATGCAGTTTTCAATTTCTGCTCTTATACGCAAAAACGGTTTTGTTTCAGCCAACGTTTATTTACTCATGTACAAAGTAACGTTAGTAATACTAAATTAATACGACAACTTTAAACTGTTACCCTACTTTGTGTAATTTCACAATTCCCGATGATTGCTTCTCTTATATAAGGTGCAGAAAATATGCGCTAAAGATTAACGAGCAGAGATGAAATCGAGAAACAGGAACCTAAAGAATAGGAAAAATTTGTCTCGGGCTCTTCGTTGTGGTGCTACAAGGGTTAACTCCAAAGTTACAAACGTGTTTATGGATTAACAAAGGAAGTGACAACACAAAAGCTTCCGAAACAAACACAAAGCAACACTTCAGTGCATCACAAGCCGTAATTAATTAATTGAAAATCAAGTACAGTAATACATCATAGAATTTATCTACTGTATCTAGATCTCAAAACGCCTTACCACTTTCACAAAGACGTGTGGGATAGTGCCTGACTTGTGGTCAGACTGAGGTGACTGCTCCCCCTCCAATGACACTACTTTACATTTAACTAGCTATGAGCACACGTCACTTCACAACTTAGCTAAGACTTTTATCTATATCGATGCATGTTCCGTGCTGAAGCATACGTTCCAACTTTCAAAACACCTACTGTCCAGACTACTTTCTACTCGTAAGTTCTTGTACTATTTATTTTTTCCGCTCTGCATAAGTTCAATAGGTAGAAGAGCCATGTAGATAATACAAATTGTCCAAAACTATGCTAACTACGTCTTGCAGGTAGGCAAAACTTTCTGAGATTTTCCAAATTTCTTGGGTCTAATTCTAGAGCGCTAGCCTTTCTGTACATATTCTGAAATCACATCTCTACACATTTCCCGCGCTAATAGTTTAAACTTCTTCGTTTCTCTTTGAGTTTGACTACTGGGTTTTGAGATAAAGCATATGTTAGACTTTCTCTCTCTGTTTCGCTTTTGCTTTACTATGATGTCGAACAAATAATTTGACATTTTATTATACCATTTGATCTCTAAAAGTTTTAAGGTGTATTTATAATAAGAGTTTTTCCTCTGATGTTTATTCATACCTTGGCATGTACTTGAAAATTTATTGCTGATTGGAACAAGCTGTGTGTATAATTGTATGATAATTTACGCTCTTTTTGAACGGCAAACACTTCTTTACTTTCTTCCTGATTATGGCAGCTATGTTTCTACAATTTTTAAGTAGTATATGCCGTACTTTGGTTAGTACATATAGCGGTGTTTATTATTGGTCGATTAGAGCTCGTGGCTTCATTTCCTGTGCCTGTTTGTTTCGCTTGCCTGTCTCCGCTGATATAGAGAGTGATTCACTAGCTTTACTTGAGTAAACTGAATTTATGCTTTCTGGCTTGGAGACCGGGCGAGTCATATTTTTATTCGTGTCATCAGGACTGTACCTTTCCGGTGTACTTCGTTAAAATTTATTTTCTTTAGCAGTGACCACCTTGGTTACTGTGCCAGTGACCCAGGTATTTGGCGTTAAATTGGGAATTAGGGAATTATTTTTAAATTTGGTAATGCATATAATTCCTTTGTTAAACCGGTATTAAATCTGGATATTGTTCCTTAAACCTGTAAGTAAGATGTTCTGTCTTATTCTGGGTAAATTCGTGGACTTTCTTTGTTAAATCTTCTTAGTACCAACTCTTTGTTATATATATTTATTTGGCATCAGGGTTTCCATGAACTTTTATTATCCATTTTCGTTTGTGCAATTGTTACGTTGCTAAGTTTGAAACTTATTGGAATTATGAAGTTAATGCTCAAGTAATGCTTTTAAATTCCTTTATCCAATTATATCATTGTTCTGAATGATTACGATGGTCGAAAATTATGATGTACTTTAAAAATCCCCATCTCAAAATAACAATATTACCACCACCACCACCTCCCCCACTACTACTACAACAACCACTAACAACAACAGCAACAAAAACAACAGCAATAATAATATTATTATTATTATTATTATTAATAATAATAATAATAATAATAATAATAATAATAATTAAAACCTACAGCCCAACACAATTACATAACATATTTTTGAAGCTGTGTTGACTCATTGCTTGTATTTCTTTCACTGAAATATTTTCACCCTCCCCTTGGAGTCCTTCAACTTTTGTTCTTTCAGAAAGTTATTTTTTTGCTATGTTTTTAGCTGTTCTTGAATTGCAGAAAGCCTTTAATCTACAATTTCTTGTAGATGAGTCAAACCTTATGTAAAGTCATATTTATGCAATTTTCCGCTGAAAGAGAGGCGGATTCTGCTGCAGTCATGTTGTTGGCCAACCCTGAACAGAAAAGAAAAGCCACACGGGGGTTCGAGTGAGTGAGTGGTCGTGGTTTGAATAATGAACACTCCAGTGACAAATGGAGTCAATATCAGAGATACGGCCAGTTTCAGTCACTTGGGGGTTACTGCCCCTCCATCATCGTATTCCTCCCTGTTATATTCTTCCTGTTAGGTATTCATGGGTCATTCTGCTACCTGACCACATCCCCCCTCTCTTTTCTTTTTCAGCCGCGTTTTTTAAATTGTCTCATACATTTCCGAGTCCAAAGAGAACACGGCGACTGATTGCCCATGAGACCACTGAAATGGACAGTGTCATAACTGACAGATGATAACCATTTCATTGGGATGTTTCACAACATGCACCCATAAAAAAAAAAAAAAAAACTTTCCCTCCCTCCGTCATTTCAACAAATGCGTCATTTGCCAAGGCCTTAATGCTTTTTTATCATTGGGGTGTCACATATAATAAAGAGGCATTTGGAGAGTGCTACAGGTGGTATTCTGTAAAATGTTTCGTGATAGTATTTTTTGCCATAGAATGAATTTAATCTCACGAAATGTTCTCACGCAGACATATGTATAAAATTCAAAGTATAAAGCTTGCAAATTACGTGAAACGCTAAGCTTAAGCACCTTTTTTATTTGTAATTTGTCCCGGCATGGCAATATGAATAAAGGCTTTGTCATTCAGCAGAATCAGGTAGTTATTACGAATTAACGAGTATATATTCATACTATCAATATCGAGGTGACAAACATTTGTTTACATTGTATTTCGAAACAGAATAACGAAAGTAACATAAAAATATACAATTACCTAATTTGTTTACATTTATGAAATTTATTTGATTTATCTATCCTCCTAAATTGAATTTATGACATAAGAAAAGGCAAAAGCATTGCCAACCACCAAAACGTCTAACGATCAAAATATTCAAGACTTATTCCCAACAAAATATTCTTCCTTTCAAATAAAATCTTATTTTTCACTTTTCCATCAAAAGCAATAACAATGTTACACCATCAATATGAAAGAATAAGTGATACTAAGCTATTTAAGCATTTTCTAAAATAAAACAATTAAAAATCAAAGAATATTTACTAATTATAGTAGTCATGGCTAAAGAATGTTTATTGATAATATTAACAGAGTTTTCTCCATCTCTAGGAGTCAAAAAGCTTGTTCATGTGAGAATGCGCAACCATTTAACTGTCTAAGGAACTTAATCGAAGTGTTTTGGAAACTTGGCATTCTTCTTCTATAACTAGTGACTTTCAAAGTCATCCCATTCGCTCAGAATGTTTGGACTGTTTTCCTAGTAACTTTAGAGGCATCAGGGGGACGTTAATCAATTGGAAATCCAACCTTTGCTACATAGATCAATTACAAATGGGAGTAGGTCTGGAAGGTGGATAAATTTCCTAAAATAGTTGAAGATCAGGGCATTCAGCAGGATATGTCTGTCTCAACAGAACACTGTATGAACATCTCCGTTACAGTAGTGGGGATATAGCAATCAAGAAACGGCTTTTCTTCTCAATTTATATATGGTCATGTGATTTATGCAAAAGTTTGTCTTTTGCTTCCAGGAGTAACTATCATTCGTTTTTCTCTTTCTGCATTATATGATTGTACACAACAACTAAAATAATAATAATAATAATAATAATAAATATAATAATAAACGGTAGTAGTAACTACAATAATAATACCCAACACGAGGTTAATTCTGGTATTTGTTTGTCAATGCTGAATTCTTTAAAACTTGCTTTGGGAAACCATTAACCATGTTCAATATTTTCATGAACAATGTATACCCAGGAATGTTAATACCCAGTCTACTTGTATAAAATAATGTATGTTAGCATATATTAAACTGACTAGAGTTCCCCTTGTTTATTAGTAATTAGAATAATTTATGAAAAAATTATTATAGTTTAAAGTTTAAAGACAGGTATAAATGTTTACCAGAGATTAATGGTAGATGCTCATATCAATTATAGCTGCCCTTGATTTAAATAAATAAAATAACCCGCTTTGTGTTAATCTCCTGCTAGTGTTAACACTTAAGTTTTGTATAGCATACTGCAGTAATATAGTTTTCATTATTTACTTGCTCAGCAGAAAACACATTTTATGTTATTTACGATTATTTGGTTTAAATGGGCACAAATTATACTGCGCTAATTAGAATATACAATGTGTTAATAAACTACGCCGTAATTGTTACAGAGATTGTAGGGGAGTCTTACACAAGCAATTTGAGATAGGAAATCTATGGGTTCATTCAAAGTTATGGCCTTAAGTTTTGGAAGACCAGTTCGCCACTGACTAATGAAAGTTCCGTTCGTAATTACTGTACAGAGTAATGATCGAAAGTTGTGGAACATGTCTCTTTAGCTCAGTCGGTAAGATATTGGTTAAAAGAGGATCATTGTTATCGAGTTGGAGTCTTTTTCATTATACATAATACAGAGGGTGCCAAAAATGTATACACACTTCAAGCAAAGAAAACTCTTGAGTTAACATAACAAAACTGAATTCACACAAACAGAAAATGATGAGCACTACATCTTAGACTTTTACAGTTACAACAGTTGCTCAAAATGTCCATCATCAGCGTCGATACACTTCTGAGTACGTTGTACTACTGATTGAGCAACGTTTGCGAAAGTATCCTCAGTGATTGTAGCACATGCCATTTCAATTTCTTCCCCAAGTGCTGCCAGTGTAGCTGGTTTTCTACGGTATACAGGAGTTTCCTATATAGAGAAGTCTAACGGAGTTAGATCCGGAGAACGCGGTGGAAACTCAATAGGACCTCTTCGTTCTATACCGTGCCTTGGATCCAGTGCGCGGGGCTTGTTGCTGTGCGAGGTCTCCTAGATCTGCCCTTGTGAACATCGCATACGGTACCACGAGTCTCAAATCGTCTCGAAAACATGCAATTGTTACTCGCGTTGTCGGTTCTCCATTGTCTTTTGAACTTCAACAACATTCTCGGTTTTCCAATATCACTTCGAAATTGCTTGTCGGCCCTGGTGGTGTAGTGGTTAGCATACCTACCTCCTAAACACAAGATTACGGGTTCGAACCCGGCCAGGATCGATGGATTTTTTTGGGCGTAAAAATCCTAAGTATGGCTTCCTTCGGAAGGGAAGTAAAGCCGTGGATCCCGTGTCGTACATTTACGGCACGAAAAAGAAACTCAAGCCTGAAAGAGAGGCCTTTGAGCAAAATTTGTCGGTCGTTTCACGCCCTGAGTTGAATGGGACGCTGATGACCTGAGATGTTAAAGAACGTCCATAAATAAATCAATCAATCAAAAATGCTTACCGCTGTTCAAACGTTAATTTTGACTCCATTCTGTTGTAACAACGCCACCTGATCGTAATGTGAGTTACATCTGTTTACAGAACATCATACTATAATCTTGGCTTCATTTGTTCTTGTTGATTTACCTATCACATAGCAACGCTATCATAGTGTATATGAGTCATATCTGTTTACAGAACATCATACTACACATTAATGTTGTTTTTCGCTGCAACTTTAAAATATATTAAATAGATATATATATATATTGTGATAGTGTGTATACATTTTTTGATACCCTCGGTATTTATGTATGACTGTACGTGATCTTAAAATACAAATAAATAAATAAAAGATTTTAGAGATCATAGCACTAAATATGGGAAAGGCTAATGAGAAGTGAATTGTTTCTCAAAATCGGGAATAATTTATATTGAAAAGCAGCTATAAAGACATCCCAAGGCAAACCTTTACTCCACTTTGCTTTAACAACTTCTTATCTTTATAAAAATATAATTTATTTTCCTTTGGGGCCATAGATTCCCTTTTTCAAATGGCTTTATGTAAAATTCTCTGCAGTCTATGAAACCCAATGTAGTTTATCAACACCCGGTATAAAGCAACAGCACATAGGAAAAACTATATTTTGTCGAATTCTGAATCAGACGATATTCCATTTCCCTAGAGCGTATTATATTCATCATTTTTAATAATTGTTAAAATGGACATTTCCGGTGAATTTAATCGCAATTAACACTAAACGTATAGGTACAAATAGCAGAAAGAAAACCATAATATTATTAGCCATAAAGATAATGATTTTGTGCCCCAGTTCATAGTTTCCGTTATCTCTCAAGCGAACACTTTCTACCCACACTTAAAGCTTCGTGTAAGGCCGATGGAAATATATTAATAGATCTTCTGTAGGAATGTGAATTGCATAGCACATGATAGCAATGCTTATAATGTTCCATTATGTCAGAAAGGTTTTATTCCTGGACACATAGTTGGACAAGTGCCAGATTATATTGACCGGGAATTCGTTAGACTTTATTAGTTGGCACTGTTTCAATGACGGGGTCTGAAGTGAGGCATTGTTCGTAACAAGCGCCTCTTGTTTATTAATATTTATTCGTCAATTTTAAAACAAACCTCAATATCTTTCGACGCAAGCCCCAATACTAAATACTGGCTAATGGAACTTTGTATGAATTAGACAAGTGTCTTATAAAAATCATCGTGCTTGCTTGTGCTGTTTTTTCTAAGTTTCTTCATTAGCGAGTGGATTTTTACATATGCATGTCCTAGTGGCGTATACACAGCCAACTGAAGGATGTGTTTTACATTCGCAAAGAATTCAATGTTCGTTCGGACATGGGTGCACCAGTAAATGTACTGATAATAAACAGAACTCGTAGACTGTATGGAAACAGTTCTTGGATGAATTGTTTGGGGCGAGGAGAATACTTCGGTATTTGAGTCTAGCTCCCGACTGGTCGTTTGTGCCTTTGGGAGAAAGTATGGGGTGAAGAAGACATCGGGCAGCCATGATCTACGGGCAGTAATTTTGCGGATATAATTGGGGCCTTAACATATTTTCAGATAGAACACACCGACACTGGTGGAGGCCTCCTCCCTTCAAAGAGTTCGAGCTCCTTATAAGGTTCTCTTCCACTACAGAGATCTTTACAAAGCGCAAGCCACCATCACACCGCGCCATACCACCTCACCCTGACACTTTTGACCAGAACCAACGGAATAAAATGATAAGAAGTGGAAAAGCGGAATAATCCTGGAATGGAAATATCCATCCTAACCTAAGTGACCAGGGGAAACTACAAAATACCCAATATCAAGAATTGAACCCGGACTTCCCGCATGTAAGTCTCAAGCATTACTGCCTAAGTCACATCTCTCCATAAACGAGGGCAGTTTACCTCAAGAACATATTTTCAGTTGGTATTTGTTTATTTTGTACTGTGTGGTAACAAAATGCAATTTTGTTTACCTTATACTTAGACCAAAGGAAATATTTAACACAATTTTATATTTAGATATTCCTTTGAATGACTTCCTAAATCACAATGAAACAGCAGTGCTATTAAGTGTATGATAAACTTGTAAGTTTAATTAGCTTTTTCATTTCGCAGCTACGTCACAAATTGGAAGTGCATTGCCATGATGTAATTAACTTTGTGAAGTAATGTGCTGTAAAGAAAAACTTATTTTCAGTCAAAATCATTTTGAGAGACTAAAGAAAACATCTCCTTGCAGAAAATTTACACTCATTAAAGCTCGGACACTTTTGCCGTAAAGTTACTCGTATTTTGAGTACTGGGTGTTATTAGTGTGCTCATGTATACACGACCAGGGTAGAGATACAGCCGTAATTTGCAGAGTTAAATAATGGGCTGTTTTATTCTTTAAATTTTTTTCCCAATTCGTCCCGATTTACATTTTCCGTTCCAAATATTTCAGTATAACTATTTAGAAAAAAAGTTAGTAATAAAAAAAGACTTTTCCTTAATGTATTCTTTATTATCATTTTTGTATTGCTATTCTAAATAACAATATCTTTTTAAAGCGTTTTTTATACTTACCTTTCTTGGTGCAAATTAAAACAAAAGGTCTTTATTATTATTTGTAACACCATCATAGCAAGGTACTAAAAATTCTTCTGAGTAGTTTAAACTTCATGTGGCGTAATTTACAATATATATATATATATATATATATATATATATATATATATACTCATCCCAGAATTCTTCAAGTACAAGCAACCTACGTATGGTTATTTTTGCTATAGCTGATACTTTACAGTTGTGCACTTGTCTATGCCGCAGTCATCCAGCCGGGTAGTGTAAAGTCACAAACAACTTGTTTTGCGTTACAATGCAATGAAGTCATATTTAGTAATCTTACAAAAATCGACCAAGGAAACAAAGGAAAGGACGTGTACTTGCGTAACTTTTATTGCATATATTCAGTTTCTATTTTAACCGTAAACTTTTATAATTTCTAGCCTAATTGGCACGCAATGATTAAATGTATGCTGATGGTAACAGCGGTTGTAATTACGTATTTTCCAATCTATTCATTATATCAATCAGGTCTCAACAAAGCATAAATTAAGCGAGTATTTGAGTCAACAATAGCAGAAATGCTATTTGAAAAATGAACACCAAGAGAAAAAATGTCTTTCTTTTAAAACCTGCATCATACAGAAAACACAAAATAGTAACAAAAACAGTACGTAACGAATGTTTAGCGCTACAGTTTAATTCTTGTTGACAAGTATGAGAAGGAAAAAACGTTGAAACGAGCTTCTAGATGATCTGCAGGCTTGTTGATGGTTATACTCATCAATATATCAGAACATTTTGACATTCCCAAAGAGCACCTATTGGGCTAAACATTCTAATACTTTCTTCTTGAAACTTGCAAAATTTTGTTCTCTATCGTTCTGTTTTTTAAAAAAAGCAAAAGTTGTTTATGTTTATGGCAATAACTTTTCTTAGAAAAAGTAAATGTTGTACACCTGTACTTAGATAAATTAGTAAGTACGATATATTATTATTATTATTATTATTATTATTATTATTATTATTATTATTATTCGTTTTCAATTGTCTAAAAATTGGCCTGATTGCTTCAGTATTTAACAGACAGCTTGTTCTACTCATCCCCTGCTTCCTATTTTCTCTTTCCTTCCCCGAGGATACCCTCACCCCACGCTGTGCAACCAATTGGAAGTGATTGTCCACTCATCACCGTCAACCGAGAAGAGAAACAATCGCTTGGCTTCGGGACATAAACAATAATGCCATGTAATGTTTCCAAATGGACAAGTTCATCGTTCTTCGAACACCAGGTGAAAAGGGACTAGAGAAGCGATGAAGGGAGAGAGCGAAAAAGGTGTTGATTGGAGTTTTTAAAAATGTTCCGTGACTAATGTTCGGCGAGGGCTCTAGAGGACATGGAAAACAAAGAACTGAATTACTGTTGTTCTGTTTTTTGGATTATTTTCTTCCAACCATCCTTGAAGGATGCTGGGTGTTGTTTGTCATACGTTTTTTAAGAGATGCTGCTAGAGTTTAGTGTAACTTTTTATGAAGTTAAAAGCCAGTATAAAAATTCGATTAACGAACTAAAGCAACTTACTCTGTAAGCGTTACGAGTGAAAGCCTGGAAATATAAATAGCGACTAGGTGACGCACTGCCAATTGCATCGCAATAAACATTCCTTTAAACTTCAGTAGGTGCAAATATATTTCCTTCTCAACACATACATTTAATGGTGTAATTCAAGAAACAAGTTATGCGTAGGGAGGAGAATTGTACTGCACAATAGGCATTACTACAGTGAGCTGTACTTATTTCACCAGAAACAATTTTCGAGTGCTCAAATATTGCAGCGTGGAGACGTACTCTAGTTGCAGAGATAAATATTTCTCCTGGAAGTTGTTATTAAAGCACACACACTGTACCAATGTACCATATAGACTTCTGAATTTCTAAGAGGAACACAAAAGTTTATTTGGTAAAATAAAACACAATGATGGCGGCAAAAAACAATTACAAGGAACAGAATTAATATTCTTTTGAACAAGGTATACGTATATATCCTTAGAGGTATTCTGATATTCAATATTTTTATTCTATAACTTTCCAGGTATTATCTAAGCACTTCCTATTCCTCTATTCATGTTGCTTTATAACAATTCTATGGAGTTACAGTACAGCTAAACCATATATTTTATTACCCTCTGCTTTTTTTTAAGGATGAAGCGTGTCTCTTGCTGTATCCAGATCGATGTTTAGAGAACTATTCTCTCGCTTCAGGGGGAAACCTTCTCTCTCTAGATGAAATCCAGACGGTATTGCATGAAACTAAAGAATTTTATGTCATTCTTTCTGGTCAAGCTTTTCTTCAATTTTCATTGCATTCTTCTCTTCATTTCGAGCAAACATTCCCAAACCATAACAAACCCTTCCCACCATGTTTAACAGTTAGCAGAATATACTGATAGGTATATTTCTCCTTTACATTGGCGGACATATATTCTTTTCCTATAGCTTGTATTCATCTGTGAAAAGTACTTAAACCAATCAGCAGATGTCTTATAATGATGTTGTCTTTATGTTAATAGGTTTTAGCAATGGTTTCTTTACTGCCACATGCCCCTTCGGCTTAGCTCCTGAATGGTATCCTTTTGAACATATGCATCGTTCATTTCTACTAGTTTTGCACCGCCACGAGTGGCCGAGGTCTTAAGGCCCGGACTTGTGAGCGGGAGATTTGGTTACGAATACCGCCAGGACCGTCCTCCCTGACTGAGGTTTTTTCCTGGTTTTCCTCAGTCCTCATAAATGGCAAATGCCGGGAAGGTACCCCAAACTTAGGCCTGGGACGATTCCTTCCTTAAAAAATAAATCCTTTCCTAATATATCATTTCATCTCATGTATCACCAGTGTCCATCGCCTGTGGTGCCACTGTAGCAAAAACGGGCGTTAAACACTATTCATTCATTACTAGTTTTGCACATTTTTGTGTTGCAGTTTTAAATCTATTCTTTTTGTTGGCGATTCTAATAAATTTATAATCACTTCCTGTAATTCTGAGAGGCCATCCTGGTCGTGGTAAATATTGTTTATTACCAGTAACTGAGTGGTGAGCAAGGATGTATTTCACTACCCCAATAGGCAGTCACATTCTTTACAATTTTATAAATTAACCTCTTTCAGGTTACATCCACAGTAATTTTTTCAAATGATACTCCCAAACTTGGAGCATTGCAATCATGTAATCATTTTTTTAATATATCAAAAAAATTGAACTGCGTATAGCAGGCTTAACTAGCAATTCGATCTTGATGCAGATAGGCTTCTAGGCTTAGGCTTGAAACATACCACGTTTATGTTTCTCTAACAATAAAACATACATTTTTTAAAAATACAAAATTTAAAATAATATGCTAATTTGTTATATTTGTTTAGTAATGAAACATAATTACCTACATAATAAAAATCTCAATATATTTAAATGCTGACTTCACTTAAACGAGTAAATATATTGAAATTAATGAGCCGCAGTGTACTTACTTCAAATCTTCTCATCTTAGGGCAAATATAAATTTAGATCACAGAAGTTATCCGTTATTTACCACTAAACACATTTCTTAGTTCCGAACGTCTCATATATCAGTAGGAAAACAAAAGTTAGGATAATTGTAATGTCCCCAAAACAATAGAAATTGTACTGTATCAGGTTAGGAGATCTGGATTAATCAATTGTGTAACTTTGCAAACTCAGTTCCGCAGTTGCTATAGAAACAAAACTTGCATACTCTAAAACAAAGTGAACGTAAAACAAGTTCATTAAAAAATTAAGGACTCTATTATGAGTCAGATCTTTTCTAAATCAGTTTCGATATATTTTTGAATGTTGACAGTTTCTCGGCTGCATATTTTTCGCAATTTTGTTGATTTGTTTTATTTACGGACTCTCTTTAACATCTCAGGTCATCAGCGTCCCATTCAACTCAGGGCGTGAAACGGTCGACATATTTTGCTCAGAGGCCTCTTCTTTCAGGCTTGAGGTTCTTTTTCATGCCGTAAATGTATGACACGGACCCGCGGCTTTACTTCCCTTCCGAAGGAAGCCATACTTAAGATTTTACGCCCGAAAAAACCCATCGATCCTGGTCGGGTTTAAACCCGCGATCTTGGGTTTAGAAGGCAAGTGTGGTTACTACTACACTACCAGAACCGACTATTGTATATACATTTTTCGCAATGTAGTTATAGTCTGGAAAAATAGTGTAAAACACTTGGAGCTTACTAAACGCATATTAAAAAGCAAAAACTAATTTTAAATTTATCAAAGTGTTTAATTGTTTCCGTATATGTGTTTTAAAGTCTTGTAAACCCCGCCAAATGCTTATATTAAAGCTAGTGGTCACTTACATACTGGGGCTCCAAAATATCGCCTCACAGCTACCTACATTTGTTCGCGAAAACTTTGGCAAAACGTACTTTCTTGTGTAAAACGGTGGTATAAATACGCATCAGCGCGATGCGTTCGTGAGGAATTTATTCCGAAGTTCCCTGGACGATTGGTGTCTTTCAGAACTGCTATTCACGATATTGCGAAATCGGCGCAAATATTGAACAATCGCCAACAAAATTACTATCGAAATTAACACAAGTTGTGGTATCAGTATTTTCTGTACATATAGCAATGCCATTGTTAAAATTCAAACCTTACAAGTTAACATGTGTCCACTGTCTACAACGTGATCCCGTAGCAAATGTGCATTATTGTGAGTGATTTCTTTCATCAGTGATGGAATTGTTAATCGACTCCCAGTGTTTTCTTTTCCACAATGGCCCTGTAAACACTCACAATAATCATTATTGGTATTCTGAAAATCCAAATTGTATAAAATAAACCTCTACTTATCATAGGAAAATATGAATTTGTGTGTGTTTAGCGTGAGATGCATAAGGCGCGGCTGGATGTGGCATGTCCAACTGCCGAGAGCCAAAAAACCCATGCAAGGGTAAGAACATATTCTGGAAGGGCTACAAAATGTATGTATGTATTTTAATACTCTACACATTGTATCCATAACTTTTACAGGCCCTAATAATTTCGAAACTTACCAAGCATGTCGTTTATATGAGTCGACCATAGCATTTCATTTAAAAATCACCATCTTCTTTGCTTACAAAGTATACTATTAGTGTCCATTCCGGTCACAAAGGAATGTCTTCCTACCTTCTTTTCAGGCGGTCTAAACTTCTATGGTCTTTAGGTTTGTAAGTTAGTGTTTGATATTTTATCCGTCCTGTACCTATTCTTTTAACACGTCCATAACACTCTATTTTATTTGTATTAATACTTCAATTAGATTTAAAAATATTGAACTTCTCTCTAATTTGAATGTCTATAATTTCAACACGAATAGCTAACTATATATATTAAAACTATTACCTTTGCTGCCTCAATTTTGAAAGTATTTATTTCTTATTTATTTTAAACATGGGCGTTAGGTGTTAGGAAGGTTAAAATCTTTGTATTCTCCATTCTTTCAAACTGATTTTTTTTCTCTTGGAACTTAGTTATGTTAATATTTGTCTTATTTTCTATATGGCAAACCACCAGACTGCGCCTTATCTTAAAGCTATACACCCGCCACTGATGCAAAAGGATACAGAGAAATGTTTACTCAGATACCTTGTCTTACTGTATTCTGGGAATTAGAAACAGATAACTTTATTTACTAGACAACCAACTTGCTATGTAATGCATTTCAACAGTCTTTTGTTAGGATGCCGAACACCAGTAGAAACATTACGCCAAGTTGGATGTGCCATGTTTGAAACAATACCTGTTCACTGAAAATCGTACCACTAGAGTGGATGTGTTCGTGTTTCTTGGTGATGAAGATGACTCGATTATGAAAAGTGAAACGTCATGTAGTCAGTAGTTCAGAAAGACTTTCATTAGCGTCAAGGTTGACACAAACTCATGATTCATGGCCATTATGCCAGATCAGAATGTGAAACAAACACGGGATAATTTCTTGCTATTTTTTTTTAAAGTGAAACGTGTTGAAAAACGTGTAAATCAAAACATTGAAATCAAGAGTGGATTGCATGTCACCTCGTCAAGCAATACAAATAACTGTGCAACTTGACTTCCTCTTATCTCCGACTTCAGATGTTATTGTTTCATACTATGGAAAACTTGCTTACACATACTGATCTTTTATTTTTATTAATTTACGTTTACATTGCCCACAGTGGGGATTTTGGGCCCGATTTAGGTGGACAACAGTCCTTTCCTAATTTTTTTTTTAAAAAAACGTTACTTTTCTGCAGCAGTAATTTAGGTCAATGTGTTTATAAGGTCTGTTTATTCAAGATCCATTTATTTTTACCAGCTAAATTTAGGCTCAGTCTTAAATTATAAGTATGGTTTTTCAAATTATCTAACTAAAATGGGCCTGAAATTAATGGCCATTATCTAAATTTTGTTATCTCTTTGTTAACCTTAGTTTTAGATACATACAAAAACCAATTGGGGACAACTTATTGGTTGTAATCTCACCTTCCAATCCCAGGATCATTAAATCGAATGTGTTACAATCGTGTTACGGTTTTAACGATGATATTTGGCATACTTAATCAGTTTTCTTTAATTTCTCAACTCACTACTGAAGGACATGTCAAAGCTATTTCGCTAAATATGAGTTCCAGATGAAATTCCCTTGTACAGGAACATTATTTTAATATGTTGTTTGAAACGTAAAGGCTAGTTTTGCACCATGTTCTTCCAATATTAATTTTCCAATTTTATAAAATTAAAATAAAGTTAGTGGTAGTTTTTTGTTTGTTTAAATGTCTATTAGTACTTTTTAATGTTCTAATTATTATAAATATAATATTGAACCCAACCCCGTTGAGAGAAATCTAGCTACGTCATTGATTTAAAGTGCATGTTTCACAGTTAAATTGCAGTCATCTCAGTTGACTTTCTCTCCTGTTTTACTTGCCTAAAGTGCCTGATATTATCCCACATGCTTGTTTAAATTTAGATATTTATTTTCCCAACTTCTTCACACATAAAATACATTTCTCACCTTAAATATTTGAAACTATTAATCTGTTCAGGTGCTCCATCATTCAGAATTACTTTAAATATTACTGCACTTGAAAAGCCATAACCGTGGATTTTTAAAGTTATACTTAGATATTGTATCATTCAGTTTGTGAACGGCTAGTTGTAAATATGTTCGATTTTTCCATAAATAACCTCGTCGACTGCAAACATTTAAAATAGAGGTCCTCCTGCTGAAACCTTTAGCCATTCTTCTGTGGTGACGTTATAATATATTCCAAATAAAGCCAGCGAAAGAGGTTCTTTAAAAATTGCTGTACGCAAATATTAAATACTTGGTTACTGCATCATATTCCCTACAGTTTCTGTTAACAGAGAGAATTTGCTTGCATTTTCGCTATATAGTTCACGTTTCAAGAAACAGCACGATGAGCGCAGAAAGTATTGCGTTGTCTCTACGCAAACAGCTGACTGTAGTGTTTAATAATAGCGCGAAAAGTGCTGAGAGGTATTGTTTATTTTTTAAAGGGATCATTGTGACAGTAGCTCTTCTGATGACAATGAAAGTTGATGTCAGCGAGTGGAGGGCGTATCCCATCTCCTATCAGACATCTTCCAGGAAATCACTGACTTAAGTCTTACATAGACTTATTTTCCTATATTTAAAACAAGTTTTAAAACAAATTTTTTCTGTTTCGGATTACAGTGCAATAAAAAAGTGGCATTACATTTAAATAATAAGCGCAATAAAACAAATGGGTGTTAAACAATTTACATGGTTTTACAAGTTAAAATTCGTCGATTAGGTTTGGAGGAAGAATTTTCTCAAAATAACCGAATTACTTGGTTTCTGGGGAAATGTACCTTCCGGGTCAGTTCCTGTTTTGAGGTGTTTTTATACTATTGGAAGGAACTTCATAGGCTGAGTTCTGTTATAAATCACATAGATCATTGTTGCTGGTTATATGTGAAATTTGTCATTTACGAGCCTTTTACTAGCTTAAGAAAGCTCCTTTATTATTATTATTATTATTATTATTATTATTATTATTATTATTATTATTATTCCTTCTATATTACTAATAAATGCGTTCTACAGGCAGAAAAATAGATAAACCGGCTCTGCAATTCATTTGAGGACAAAAGCTAGTTAGACTGCTCCCGTTGTCTAGTGGTAGCGTTTGCTACACTAATCAGGAGTCCTGGGTTCGATATCCGGTCACGTCAAGCAGTCTGGATAAAAGGGTAAGATGTTTTTCGGATTTTTCCTTTCCTGAGAAGGAGCATGCCCGACAGCTTTAAGGCACTAAAAACTCCGAGTTCATTTCATTTCATTCAGGATTGCACACTACATACCTACAGTTCAAATCCACAATCTACAGACAATCGCCAGAAGAACAATGCAGTCAATGCGACAGCAAATAAAACAGTATTAATAAAAACCTAGTTAGTTTATTCCAAACTATTTGGATGGGATAGTAAGAATATATTAAATACAGTTATTAGCTTATTAATAACCTTATACTAAAGAAAACATTAAATTATCACTTTACAATATATTTAATAATAAATACATAGGAAAATATCGCAATTAAACACAATAATATACATATAAAATAATTTATTGATGCATTGTTTAAAGTGTGTTTGTAGTGTCTTAGGTCGCCTTCCATTATATTTAAACAAGGATAATAAAACACAAAATACAATAATGTAATAATTATTGTATGGTATATGATATTTGTGTTTGGACATTTGTTCCTTGACATGGTGTTTGTGTTAAGTATTTTTTGAATTGCTCCAAATATTGTTCTTCATCTTTCACTATCCTCTTTGTTTTATATATATATATTGTGTTAGTTCTGTGAATTTTAAGATAACATATTTTTATGTGCAAAACATGCACTTTCCACCAATGTGTTCCATGACGGACAGAATATTTATAGCTGTGACATCTTCTGCAAACTATGCTTTTTCCAGAAGCTAATTGTGAAAATAGGATGAACAATGTATCCTTTGCACTTATAACACAAATAATTCAACGCTATTACAAAAATCAATTTAATGAAGAATTATAGAGTAATGTAAAGAAACGAAACGAAACAGCATTATCATTTAGCAGAGACCATTCCTCAAGCACCCAACAAAACTTCAGTTTTTATTTATTTCCCTCCTTAGAAGTATTAAACAGTTATTGAAGATCTCAAGATAAATACATTACAGGATATATCATTGTATACAGTTATGTACAGTGTGTCCTAGAATCACTGTCAATTAATATCTGCTCATTCAGTTAAGTTAGAAATATTCTTTTCATCTTATCTTATGTAATAACTCTCCCAGTTTCGTAACAATGAAAATTATAATGCTAGTACGCGGGATATGACAACACACATAGAGTTTTGTGAAATGGCATAATCAGCTGTTAGAAACAGTTTCTGTGTTAAGAAAGAAGAGAAGCGAAAAAAAAAAAAAAAACAGTGTCTGCCAATAAGAAATGTGATACACTAATACAATAGACATTCTAAAATAATCTGGAAATCTGCGCTATATAATGGGACATAGCAGTGTAATTGTATAGCTATATCATTGCAGCTTCAATTGTTTGCAATTGTATACAATTCCATTATTCTAAAATGCAACATAAGAATGCACTGATCTATACAGAATACATGGGTTCCCAAGGTCGTTACGGTGCGTACTCGTAAAGGGGAGATCTGGAGTTCGATTCCTACCAGGACTATCTCCCATTTTCCCCCTAGTATTCATAAATGGCAAATGACAGGTAGGTACTCTAACCTTAGGCCTGGAACTCTTAATTCTTTAAAAAAAAAAAAAAAAAAGCCGTTCCCAATTTATCGTATTACCCTATCTATGATCAGTGTTCGTCGCCTGTGATGCCAAACGGGCGTTAAACACAAACAGGGTAGTGTTTACATTTTTAGGATAATTATAATATGTAGAGAAGATGGTCTTCTGTTTTATATCATCAGCTTTTCCCTTTATTTGAGTAATTTCATTATTATTATTATTATTATTATTATTATTATTATTATTATTATTATTATAACAATCTTACAATACTTGCTGTTACTTACAACAGCTGAGTTAAAACAAAGTAAATATTAGAAAAACACACGATAGCTTGGCAGACTTAAGTATAAACTCCAAGTACATCAACAACTAATTCGGTATAAATAAAAGTTGCAGTGTTCATATGCTTTATGAAGCAGTCTAGAAAATGTCATGGATTCTTAGTTAAAATGTACCGCAACAACAGCTGTTTAAACATTTGAAAGCGGTTCTAATGTTGCAGCTAGCAGAATAAGTGCTTTCATTTACGATTATTGCTTAAGCGTTTATTTATTTCTTTCTCTTTGAGTAAGAGTAACGCCGTAAATTTGTTCATTAAAACAAATATTTATGTCATAGCTAAATAATCGTAAAAATATTTCTTTGTATTTTTCTCATACCAGATGTGTTGTTCACTCTAGTTCGAGCTTTAGCACTAGTTTACTATAGAGGGAAGGGGAGAAAAATAAAAAAGCACAGCTTTGACAAATATTTACATTTTCTCTTTAAATATAGAAGGCTTTAATTTGTCTCCCCCTTCTCTCTGGTTTGGGTCCAGGCATGCGCAGAGAATTCATTCATTGCTATTGAATGATCCAACAAAGCACGCAGTTTCAACCCAAACTCCATCAACAAATCTAGATATTGCAGTTTTGTGCACTCATTGCAAATTATTAATGGGGAATGACATCAATTCACCCTTTCTATTCCATCCATCGCATTATTTGCAATTTTTGTGTGTCAATTTTAAAATAATCGCCTGGTAGGATTGTGTGTGTGTTGGTTCTCGGGCGAGTGATGGATCGGAAGGGTTGGGGGTGGGGTGAGGGTAATGCCCATCCCGCTGCACCACCAACCCAACTGGCCAAACATGGACAGAATGAGAAAAAGTTTACACAACCGAACAGTAATGTTGGGTCACGCGTCACCACAGCTCTGTGCCGTAATTGTCGGTGAGATGGCTATAGCCACCAGTAATACCATTATCTCAGCGCCCTTCATTACGAGGAAAGCTCCTCTTGTTGTTTTCCATTACAACGGATCATGTTAGGAATAATGGGACAGTGTGGCGAATGTCTGACTTTCCGCATCAAATGGTCACTGTGTTACATCAGTAACCAATGATTTTATTTTGACTTTTTGTCTTCTTCACACACGCAATTTATTGGCTAGTGACGGACGCTTAAGCTTATGTGAATGGATCACAAAACAGCGTCGAGAGAAGCACTGCTGTTTCGCTCTATATTCTGTGCCGTTATTTGCATGTCATATAGTTTGAACATCCTAATGCTGAGCTGACTGGCTAAAGCATGTTGAGGTTGTCTGTCGACAGACAGGGGAGTTCGCATTACGAGAGGCTTTACGTGCAGAGACTTGAGCAGCGAGCCTGACAGCAAACAGCAGTACTGGGGTTTCTGGGTGGGCTATTTCGTATAAATGATTAGAAATTGAGATACCGCAGATGTAAGTCTACTAATTGTTTTAAATTTGTTAAATGTATCTTCTATTAGTAAATTTCAAAGCTGGGCTTGTAAAATTCCATTTTATATCAGAGCTTTCTTGATGTTGTTAATTTTATCGAAAAGTTGTTATTGTAATATTCTAAAGCTAGTTGCTCATGTGACGTTATAAGTGTTAGAAGAATAATTGTTTCCATAATCAACTCTTTACTTCTCTTCTAAGGGATTGCATTCTATTTAAGATATTAGAGGGTTTCCAGTCATTTAAAATATTTGTGTAATAATGTAAATACTAACCTGGTAGCATGGGCATGGTTAAATACTTCTCCAAAAGAGTACGTGCTTATAGAATGCTACACGAGATTCATTTAAAGCAGTGGTTCCCAAACTTCTTGTATGCATAACTGTCTTTTCAAGAATGAAATTATCACGACCTCTCCATTCCATTCGGTGCATCATAATAATAATAATAATAATAATAATAATAATAATAATAATAATAATAATAAATTTCCAAGTTCGCGCGCACGCTTCAACAACTTTTGTTGAATGGTATTTAACACCCGTTTTTACTATCGAGGCACCCCAGGCGATGGCCACTGGTGATACATGAAGTGAAATAATATATTGGGAAAGGATTTTTTAAGGAAGGAAACGTTCCACAACTAATTTTAGGGCACCTCCCCGGCATTTTCCAGTTATGAGGACTGAGGGAACCTGGAAAAAACCTCAGTCAGGGAGAACGGTCCTGGCGGGATTCGAGCCCCAGACTTCCCGCTTACGAATCTGCGCCTTAACGACCTCGACCTCCCGTGGCGGTCCGCTTCAACAATGTGACATCTATTCATTCACAATAGTCATTATTGCGCTACTGTATAATAGGTTAAAATAATCATAATGCAACAGTTAGTTAAAGAATCTTAATATGAAAATGGGTATGTTTTTAAAAGTGCTTTTCCCATATCTACCGCGACTCTCCTAGGGGTCCCGACCCAAAGTTTGGGAACCGCTGATATAAAGCAATGAATATTCTTACAAGAAGATTCAAAGGGACGAATCCCAAAATTCACTTGGCGAGACAAACCACCCAATGAGATGAGTTTTGTGTTTATTACACTGGTAAACAAGGTATTTTGGTCAAAAAATTAAACCCTCTACTGCGAATTATCAATGCTCTGGTTACTAATCTGTTTTCATTTCTCGCTTAGCTTTTTATTTATGTTACGAGCGTCCACATAATTTTATCTCGTCTAAATTCCAAACGTCCAATCAGCCACAAGGATTATATCAGAAGTATCCAGTGTGTCCATGCAGTGATAGTAAGTTGACAAATATTTAAAAGTAATTATTATGTTGCTGGATATGCAAGGAGATTTACAGAAACACAGTATAGCACAACATAAGACGTGAATGTGGAAAAAGATGCACATACAATCAACGAGAAGAAATGTCCAGCATATACCATTGATTGACTCAACAAAAGAGTTACTGCTATCCCTTCATATTAAACTTATATTAGCTAAAAGCTTCTTAAAAACACCTGTAAGAACAAATCTAAAAGGATTTGAGTTTCTGAGTGAAACATTTCGTAGTATCGCAGCTGCAAAATTAAGGAAGGTGTGTTAGTGGTGTTACAGAGGCAGCTAATGGATCATTTGAAGAAATCTTGAGTGCAAGCAAAGTAAGAGTCTGGAAGAGGTTCACATCGCTTTGTATGAACTTCCTGGATAAATCAAAGACCCCTGACTAAAGGCAAAAAGTGTAGGAATATTGGATACTTACAAAGAAATC
Source organism: Metallyticus violacea (assembly GCA_030762175.1). NCBI lineage: Eukaryota > Metazoa > Arthropoda > Insecta > Mantodea > Metallyticidae > Metallyticus > Metallyticus violacea. Next base: position 56,591,123 of record CM060832.1, on the reverse strand, counting down.
AGTTTGCCGTGTGGCTCAAAGTCCCTTTCTTACATTCTCATTTAGAGTTCTTCCCCGATCAATATTGGTGATGTCAATGACGATTTCACCAAGAAAAGCGTTTTCAGGGCTTCTGGCAAAAGTCCATGCTAGTAGATTATTGTTGGGTGTTATATCTGATAATTCGGATAAAGTGTATAAAAGAAAACCATATGCTAAGCATTTGTAACATTCAATTTTGCATTAAACTCAATTCATGTGCTAAATATGAAATAATATTATAAGTGCTCTTATTCGTAACAACACGTTTAAGCTTTTAAGTGAAAATATTTTATATTTATGACAATTTAAACAAATTTAATGCTTATACTTTATATTTTATACTTTAATTTAAAACATACCTATATGTAATAAGATAAAAATGAAAACATTTCTGAAATCATCATGAAAAATTGATGATTAGATTATCACAGTTTCATCTCTGGCGATTAAAATTAATTTAATTTTATTAACCAGTGTTATAAGCACTCTTTTCAATCTCTCTTTAAATCTCAAATCAACTCGAAAACTCTGAACTATGTCTTATTAGATAAAATAGGATGTAGAAAATATTGCAGTTTCAACAAAAACCAATGGGCAACATATATTTACTTTTTTGTACGAGTGTTTATGCTCGACAGTTTGTATTATTCTTCCCGGGATTAATTTGAACAACCTCGAGGTCCAAAATATCTCTTTTTCTTTAAATTATAATTATGTGTTCATTTGTCATCTTGTAAATCTATGAAGCTATAGCGAATACAAGCATTTAGTGTTGTTTTTCGAATTAGTTTCGATACTCCAATGAAAGAGAAAGTATACATTCGCGGGTATTCTCTTGTTGATGTGTTCTCACTTAATAAGTGGAGCACGGAATGTACAGAGAGAAAAAAAAGGAAGAAAGGAGAACAAATATACAAAAGAACACCAAAGGTACCTGTCTGAAATTAGTTTATTATTTTCCGACTCTCGGTACAGTTTGTCGTAAGACAAACCTCTAACACTATGGAGTGCAAATGTGTCTGTGAATCTCTTGTTTTGTGACTTATTTGTGAAACTACTTAGCTCATGAATCAGTGACAAATCTCGTATGAGCCTCAGGAATTCCAACTTCCAATCAGAGCTGCCTATCGCAACAATTTTCTCGTTTCCGTTTTATCACTTTCATTTTATCGCATATATAATGTAAATACATCAAAACAGCGCACTAAAATACCTTTATATCTTCTTTAGCTAATCAGTGTGCGCTAGAAAACATTAATCAACATAGCGTGCAATTGAAAACGTTTTAGCGAGATGTCAGATGCACAATTGGCGTTATAGTTCAAAGTTCCAAGCAAAATTTATTAAGCAAAACAGAAAAAGTGTGTGGAACCAGTTTAACCAATGTCATTTGATTTTAAAACTAAATAAATTTCAAGCGATATGTGGAACAATTAGAGGAACATTGAAAACTTAAACAAGAAGAGATACACAGTTCAAACTATGCAAGACAATGGAAGTGAAAAATGGACAGTAAGCAACAGAACAGAAGAAGAATAACCTCTAATGCTAAACTCAATATAATAATAATAATAATAATAATAATAATAATAATAATAATATTAATTAATTAATTAATTAATTAATTAATAATTTGCAAATTCGCGCGCACACCTCAACAATTTTTGTTGAATGGTGTTTAATTCAGAAACGAAATTCCTTCGATCATCAGCGGGATATAGATTATAGATCAGAAGAGAAACACAAAAACAATTGAAACAGATCTAAATGAACAAACAGAGAAATCAAAACGGACTGGTACCGACATATCAGGAGAATACCAGAATGCAGATTTCCGAAAATTATATTTAACTTGTTCCTCAAGGTTACAGAAACAGAGGTAGACCGTTTTTAAATGACAATAACAATTCAACTTTCCTGAAGTTGAAACAGGTCCGATGGCCTATTCCGTGTGATTGAAGAATAATTGTGTTTTTAATAATTGTACATTTAATTACTGTTGTAAGTTATTGTGCTCTAGTTGTCTTAAATTTATTGCCAAAGAGTTTAATGAAAAATGAAACAGTATGTATCGGTTTAATTTACACTTTCATCGTTTGACTGTCAGAGGAAATTAAAATGTCAAAACTGGACATTCATAATTATAAGCGCATTTATGGATATATTACTTGATTTTAATCATTTTATTCGCTAAATGATCAAAACAATTACAACTCAACACCAGATTCTCTCAAGTTAAAATTTGGAGCTCTCAGATAATTAACTCTTGTTTGTGGCCACTGATTCTGAAAATTTAAATTTATTTCATTTAAGTTTTATAACGCAACATGTTAGAAGTATTGAAATTATTGATGTATTATAATTTATAAGGTGATCATTATCAGGTTTATAATTTGTGGCATTTAGCTCACATTGAACACATCTTTTTTACAAATTGGTATAGGTACAGAGGAATACTAACATATTGCTATCTCAGTGATATTAAGAATATAATTATTGTCACAGTAATGGAAATGCAAATATCTTGGGGTCCATCTACACATATTATCTGAATGGCCCTAATTGCTCAAAGAAGACAGAGGAGATTGAGATGAACCTCAGACAAAAATAAATGTTTAACACTGCGCTATGAAATTCACGACAGCAAAAGCATTTCTGACAAACTCGATATTAGTGCGTAGCAGTACACCCTTTGACAACATACAAATTAAAAAAATAAACAAATAAAAAATAATAAAAAAGTCATCTCTTGAACGCAAAATTCTTCTAAGCTCTACTCGTTTCAGCGGGCGGTTCACAAGGTAACCAGCAACGCTGTATAGTCACTGTAGGAGTAGTGTTATAGCATGCACTGAAGATGCCATCTTGTATGTGTGTTCTGTTAGCTCTGTAGCAGAGTGTGCAGTGATGCCGAGGTTAAGAGCGCAGGTCCGCATCCCGGCTTGAAGGTTTTAATAAACCTTTATAACATATTGTGACAAATTAGTTTTCTAATATTGTTTCCCATACACAGCAAATGATTTGGTTTATTTACGGACGCTCTTTAACCTCTCAGGTCATCAGCGTCCCATTCAATGCAGGGCGTAAAACAGCCGACAAATTTTACTCAGAGGCCTCTTCTTTCAACTTTGAGGTTCTTTATCGTGCCATAAATCTATTGCACTGAACCCACGGCTTTACTAAGCCACACTTAGGATGGAAAAAATCCATCGGTCCTGGCCGGGATCAAACCCGCGATCTTGGGTTTAGGAGGCAAGTATGGTTACCACTACACCACCAGGACCGACTCTATACATAGCAAAATTTACATTAGCATATTATATTATATATTATATTATATTTGCTGTATATAGAGTCGGTCCTGGTGGTGTAGTGGTAACCATACTTGCCTCCTAAACCCAGGATATTTCGATACTGCTGCGCCTTCGAGAGGCAGGGATGAAATGAGGAAGACACCGGGCGGCCAGCATGCTCAGGACGTTGAGACATGGACGCCGACTTGATATTCTCCCTTTCCCCCTTTTCAAGAATTTCGACCCCTCAGAAGGACTGCTTCTATACCAAAAGCCGGGGCAGAAAACATTCTAAAGCGCAAACCACTGTCATCCCGCACCAGTCCACCTCGCCCTGGCGCTTTCAACCTTCTAACATCCAATGGAATGAAACAATTACAATGGGTGTGCAGAATATTCGATAAAAGGAAAGATCCATTCCAGTGTCCAGGGGAAAACAGGAAAAAGCCAGTCGGTCCAAAGGGATTTGAACCCGGGAACTTCCAAATAAGTTCAAATAATGTTGCATTTATTTTACATTTAAAACACAAAACCCGAAATTAAACAGATTAATGGAATAGAATAGAATAGAATATTTTTCTATTTTTAGTCATAGTTTCATTATTTTTAATTTCTCTCTTAACATTAAAATTTCATTATACTCTGTGCCGTCCATCTGTTGCTTCCTCTCGTCACGTGGCACTTATCTTTGTGTGCAAAATTCAAAGTCTTCTCCTTATAACAGACTAAGGAAACTACTACCTCTGAATAAATATCTAAACCATCCCCCATTTCAAAGAACAGATAACATGTGTGACTCATGATGGTCACAGCTGTATATTCCAGGTATAAATTGTAATAATAATAATAATAATAATAATAATAATAATAATAATAATAATACGTACACAATTAAGAAATCAAGCCATTAGAGAAAAAATTGGCGAATACATTGCATATCATAATATCAGGAATTGAGATTTAATTGACTCGTGGAAAATAAGTGGAATGCATAGGCCTTAATTTCACTTTTGTGGGTATACATTCCTGTTGAGTCAATAATCTGCTGATACCCACGGTGGGCTATTACTACTCGAGAAAAAAAAAGTCTTCTTCCTCTTATATTAAGACACTGTATTATATTCTCCAGAGGTGACCTTTTATTTTATTGGTGAAAAATTGTTTCCATCAATTTAATGGCTTTCCCAGTGGTCGTTGGTGTCCGATTTACAGTTCAGTGAAAATTTCGGGAGTCTTTACCCCTTCTGATTTGTTCATTGCTTCCTTTTTTGCTTTATCTGGAATTTCAGGCATGTTTCTTTCTTCATCTGTTTTCCTGTCATATAATATGTCCTGCTAATGATCTCCGTATTTTCATTTCATTTCTATTATTTTTGGTATCAGCTGTCATTACAGGTCTGATACGAGTTTCATATACCAGGGCAGTCAACAAAGACTGAGAATTATTTTTTTTATTGCCAACAGCAAAGAATCAGTGTTGAAACAATGTTGCATGATGAAAACGGATCAGCCTGATTGGTGGACAAAAACAGACGTTTGCTCGCGCATGCGTCTGTACACAGGGACGAGCAAACTACAAAACGGAATTGATTCGTGAAGAGCAATATGCTGCGTTGAAGTTTTGCTTTGGTTTGCAGAAATCTGGTATGGAAGCCTACAGATTGTTGCAGCAGGTGATGATATTTTGCCACATCCACAGCACTTCGGTGGTTAAGAAATTTAAACAAGGCGAACCAGGTGCTCCAGCAACAGCAGTAAACGAAACTATGATTACCACAGATGACGTCATTGTTCCTGAAGAACGACGACAGACTTGCAGACGTGTTACACATTTCCCATGCCAGTACATTTTCCATTCTGCATGATCGCTTGAACATGAGACGCGTTTGTGCGAGGTTGGTCCCAAGATTACTGACTCGGGAGTGTGTGAGTAACTTAGAATGTGTCTCCCATCCTCCACACTCCCCAGACTTAGCCCTTTGTGACTTTTATCTCTTTCCTGTCTGAGGTTTTGAAGAATGTATCAAAAGATGGCTTCCAGCAGGTGCTCCAGGACTGGCAAATTGCATTCATCTCAACGGAGAATACTTTTAAATAGACCACACCAATCTGGACCATGTCAAGTGTATTCCATATCGAAGTAGGAAAAAAAAAAAAAACATTCTCAGTCTTTTTTGACTAGCTCTCGTATATTGTTATTAATAGTCATTAACTTATTTCTCCAAATAATATTTTTTAATTATCCTGATATTATAGGTGCCTTTCTTAATTGCGATTTACCTAAGTAGTTGAACTGTATTAATTTCTGTATAATCTTGGTTTAATTAATTCTTATTAATCTCCACTTACGATTATGTACAGTTATAAAAATATTATCCTGAATTTTCTGATGCACAGAAGGCCTGAGGCATTTTTCAACAGCATTAGACTGTCAGGCATGTTATAGAGTGCTCGCCTTTGATGACTTCCCTCGTTGTGCTACACTACGACAGGATTATGCATTCTGAAACACGCACTCTCAAGAAAAGTGTGGAACTTGGATAATGAACTGCCAACCCAGCTTGAGTTATTGATATGTTTTTGAACTCATCCCCAGTTTTTTTCCTCTTCTTTTCCTTTACTTCGCTCAGCCATGAATAAATTTACATGATCGATATTTTCCTTTGCAGTGTTCGCTTGCTTGTGGATTTCCTAAGGTATGTGTTTCTCTAAAGCGTCTGGAATATTTCTGCGATTTTACTCGGTTTAACATGATACTCAGGACCATGGACTCTTTGCTGCAACTTATTTCTTAGGAAACAAACCATGCAGTTGAACATCAAAGGGCTAAAGCAAATTCTGATTAATTTCATGTAAACGCAATTCCAGCCTTAGCAACTGCTGCGTTAGGCAGCCTGCATATATTTCAGGCGTTTATTGATTACCAGCAGAAATTTAAGAAAACCTTACTCGGAGACTTTGTACTAGAACTCTACTGTTCTAAATGTAAAAGTTCTTTATAGTCTCAAAGATCATTCACAATAGCATAATTAATAAGTTACTATAACAGACACAGATTCACATCTTTTGCTAAATATGCTACGTAAAAAGTAGTTCTTACAGCTGAAGAGAGAGATATAGTTGTTGTATTAATTACATTTGTGACACTGATACTTGAAAACTTAATAAACTGCACAATTGAATATAACATATTCCTTAAATGTATTGCATATTAGCGAATATCTTATCTCTATATAGTCATCCAGTGAAATAAAATAAAAGTGGATGACGAATACATTTTAAGAACAAATAAACACTTCACCATGAAAAATTCCACCACCTGTATACTTGAAAACAAAAATAGGCTTATGATTCACCCAGGAAATGTTGAGACTCGTTCCTTTACTTTTAACTTCCAATTTGTACATTGCTATTATAGTTTAGAAAGAAAACCAATTGAAGGAAAATATCTCACAAGCTATAGTTCGTAAAATGGCAGCACGTAGTAGCCAGTTAAATAAAAAAAAAACACATTTTTCCCCTCATATAACTTATGTATAAGTTTACCCAATCCGATTTCTACTTTTTCCCGGAGATAAAGCAATTAATACTTCGAATACACCGTTTAAAAAAGGTAAATTAAAGTTTAGAAAGGACTAAGAGCAAGAAAGTCTACATTAGTTATTTTTTTTTTTCAGAACTTCATCATTGGAAAAGATATGTAGCGGAGAGAGACAATTACAACAACAAGCTTTCTTCAATGTACCGGATTATTCTAAGGTAAGTTTCCAGTTTGAAATGGTTATATATTAACAGTTTGTTTCCATATATAGTTCTAACTAGTGCTTATTCTTGAAAAGGGGCTTTAACTCGAATTAAAGAATGTTTTATTAGCTTTAAACGTGTGGAGCATTCTGTTCATTTGGAGTAACATTTCTCAAATGAAGGTTACTACACTTGAAGTTCCTATATATACTTTATAAGGACGTTTCCTCTGTCATATGTATTTGTTTAACATACGGTTACTGTATAAATAATTGCAGTTGAGGATACTGACAAAGCTTTTCGAAAAATATTTTTAGAATACTTTTATGAGTTCGTGTTTGTATCATTCAGTGCTGTTATGAATGCAATGGATAATATCTCAATGAACTGAGAGGATTTTGAATGTTGCATGGGTTGAGAGATATATATTTTTCTGTAAAATCTATAGTACCTTTTCACACATACGTTTCTGAAAAAAAAAGAAATAATTTGTAATTAAGTTCGAAATTCATTGTGTGCGTAAACTATATTCCTAGGAATAATGCCTTTATAGCGTACAAGAACAAATATTTCATATTGAATACCACGGTGCCGTTATTCTTGTTATAATAAAATCGCATTTCTTTACGGACTAATAGTTGTTTTGAGTAACTGGGAATTAATAACCCTATATCTGTATCATTAAACTTGATTGTTATAGAAGTTATAAAATCAGAAATAAAACTTTTTATTCATTTCTTGAATAATTATTATTACTGCATCAGAAATGTCTTAAAATTAATATTTTATATGGGTAAAATATGTATAAAGTCGTTATTGAAGTCACCAAACCAATTATATACTTTAAACCATGTATTTCACTATTTATATTAATATACAATTATTATAAGATAAATATTAACTGCATTTTAGGTGCCTATTTAAACATTTTAAAAATGCTCACAATTCTCAAATTAGTTCTTACTACTTCCTCCCAAAACACTCCTAATAAGTTTCGTTGAAATTAAAGCAGCACATATATCTTATAGTTAGGACTAATGTTTTTACATTGAGAAAGTTACTAGGTGATAACGTTTTGAATTTGCATTTGGAAAATTCCGGATACAAATCCCTTTGGGTCGGTCATCCTGGCCTTGGGTTTGTGGGCGTTTCCCCTGGTCGCTTGCTGTGATATTTCCTTTCCGGGAATTTTCCGCCCTTGCATTTCATTCCGTTGTACTCTGTTACAGGGTCAAAAGTGCCAGTACGGTGTAACAGTAGTTTAGTTTAAAACATGTTTCTGATCTAATTGTAACCTCGAACTCCTTGGAGGGGGGAAATTCCGCCGATATTGGGGTGTTCTATCTGGAAACTCGGCGTCTCCCTTACGTCGTTCCTTTATTGGGATTGTAAGCACAAACGGCCAGCCCTTGGGCAATGCGCCGCATCTAGCAGTTTAATCTAATCTAATCCAATGTTCTTATGCCCATTGTCTATAAAGAGTTGAGTTTGGTGAAGAGGAATCAGCAATGGAAAATTAAGGATAGACGATTGAGGTAATATAAATTGAACAATTATGTTCAATTGGAGGAAAACCTCGAATGTGCTGAAAATGGAAACTAATCGATGCATCAAACACGGTCGTAGTTTATACCCCAGAATATTGAATATATGTCTGGGCGATTTGTTATTTATAAATGCGATTTTATACGTTGACGATATAGAACTTTTTTTTTTGAAATGCACTTTTACATACCCTACAAGAAGACCAAAAGTATGACTTTGGTTAGGAGTAAAATTTTAATTTCAAGACGAATAAATATAGAAAAAATATAGGAATTAAATTAAACAAACGCGCAAATATATGTGACTTAATTAAAGATATTTGGGAAACAGACAAGAAAGTTTTAATGTCAAGTTATTTCTAGCTCTTTTTACGGCAATAAGCAGGCGAATTGAATCAGCTAAAATGCAATTTTTAAAATCGTGAAGGATGTAGACTGCAGGAGCAATAACATATTTAAAAGTAGGGGGTGTAACACAAAATCTAACTAGAGGGAGAGAGGACTAGTTGTAACATACAATATCAGAAGAAACGTTTCTAGAATTGTATTTACACTTATTTGGCATTGGAGGCCGGAACAGACATAAAAAGTGCAATCCATGAAAGAAAGACTTTGGCTATGATGATGTGAGTGCATTACATAAATTACCAGCTGATATAACAGAGTTAATTAGGCAATAGAATGTGTTGACTTACCATGAGGGACCCAGCTGTGGTTGCAGGCGTCGCAGTACCGTATGTTCATCTTGCCTGGCGTGAAGCACTCGCAGGAACAGCTTGGAACAGTGCACCGTATTGCCTGCACAAACGAGAAGCACTTACTATAGAGTTTATCAATAAAATTAAGATGTTAACTGTAGTCTTAACTATTATTAATCTAGTGACTATAGAACTGTACAGAATTAAAGAGAAAGTTCCCCATATTTTCATATCTGTTATAGCTGTTTTCATAAGGTTTCGGAATACCCAGCTTCTTGAGAAGAATTAAAGAGTTAACTGAGTGGGGACATAAGGTCCTAGATAGCTTGGATTAAGGTTGAAAATATCTGTTTCTCTGTTGTGCTCTCTGCAAATAGTCATCTCCCAGGCCAGGGTCTCTGGCGGTTATATCAAACATATCTTCAGCGTAATGAAACCATACTTAGCAATTTATATCTCTTTACTGACATAAATGCGTTCAGTACCAGTTTTAGCAAATTCCCAAATTATTACGGTTGTTCCCATGAAACGCTTTTTGAAAATTTTGCTCATATTTCCATCGATCCTAACTATTACGCACCGTAAATGGTAATGAAAAAACTATATGTGCATATATATGCTTTTAAACGCTCTAGCAGTCAATTTATTTATTTTTCTCAACGAAACAGGGCATATAACCATCAATTAACAAATTATTCGTCGAGTTCATTAACCAGCAAAATTGGACCATTGAGAGTGCCAGTTAACCTAAAGGGAATTATAAAAAAAAATAATAAAATAAAAATCGTCGTAGTGGCCGCAATTTTTGTTATTTCTAACTAAATTCGTTGTATTTCTTTAAAATTAATTGATAAAGTAGTAGTTTCCAAAAATCAGCTCAATGGAGTTATTAAGAGCGGGGATATACCTGAAGAATGAGTGGGGGTCAAAGCAAAATTTAAAAATAGCTCTAACGGCCGCTGCTTTATTATTTTTTTTTTTTTAAAGAAAACTCGGTATATGCAACTGAAATAAACTAAAGAAAAATAGTTTTTGAAAATCAATGAAATCGGACTATTAAATCCAAAATTTTAAAGTCGCTCTAGCAGGCAGCAATATTTGTTTGTTCACAAAAAAATTCCGAATATATCATTTAAACAAAATAAGAAATTTAGGGAAATTTTACCATTAGGAGTAGGGGAATATATGAAAACCGAAATTTAAAAAGCGTTCTTGCTTTTAATTTTCTCTATATTACTTTAAAATAGTTCAGCTGTATTTATAATGATACATATGTTTTATATATAACAAAAGTATCGTCGTGAAGATAGCAAATGTAAAACATTAATCTAATATGTGTGTGATAATTATGTTTGCATGTAAGAGCGCTCCTACGTGACGGACTTTTTAGAAGTTATTAACAGAAGTATCCAGAATGTTTTATATTCTACGTATAAATAAAAAATACACGACTTGCAAATATATCACAGAATACGTGCAATCTTGAAAGATATTCGCTTCATATGCTGATGGCGTTAACAGGTACATATTAGTCTTGTTGGGACCACATTAAGGCAGACCAACAATGCAGTACATTTTAATGTTGCCGTTACGTAGTATATCAATTTCTTGAATTATGTTTTTGTTCGTTATGAAGAATGAAATATATTCATGCTAAAGCTACCTGACAGTCATTCTAAATAATGAGGAAGAGGTAAACAGGGAAACTTTACCCGAGCAGGATTCCAATCGTGCATTGTACGTTTTTGCAGATATCTTCTAAAATAATTATTAGTAGCAGTTAACAATAATGAAAATCCTATTTACATTAGAAACCTACATATACCTCGTAATGCTATATGGGTGCCAGCCGCGGTCGACTACAAACAAACAGATGAATGCACTAAAATAAGTCAAAGGAAAATGGAACTCAGGATATTAGGAATAACTATAAGGGACAAAATCTCCAACGAAGCGTTAGGCCAAATAACAGCAACAACAGACCTCGCAAAAAGAACCGCCACACTGAAGGGAAATATCAAAGGCCTATCCTTGTAGTGTTAAATTTACCAACTTCAGTTCCCATTTCCTCAAAGACTATTAAAGCCAATGAAATGAAATTTTTACAGCATACAGATGCATACTTGAAAATTTCTGATGTATTTCACTACTATACCATGACCCTTAGGCAAATTATAAATTATTTTCAATTGTTTGCATTTTTCTATTTATTTCCCCACTTTTTTATTGTTTTTTACGTGTCACATTTTGTCCTAGCTTAATCGTTATATATTCACATCATCACAATAATATCATGAATAAGTGGTAAACGTTTCAAACTTATAACTTATATAGATCCTAAAAAATTGAAAACTTATGCAAAAAATAGTTTTTGATCAAAAAATGTTTTTACAGAAAAATTAACTTTTCGGGAGAATACCAGCTAAAACCCTTCAGAACGTAAAATAACAAAGGACGATGCCATAAAAACAAATGTTGCCAACTTATGAAATATAGCCTTTTCTATCGTTAAGACAAGCTTCAGCTTTCTAGGGCAAATAGTTATTGAGATATAAAATTTTAACTGAACGAGTGCTCATGAAATGGAGGTATAAAAAGACTTCTGCGGTGACTTTTATTAAAAACAAACTAATAACCAAGGAGCATTAATGGAAATCACATCAAAACAAATAAAAAATTCCACAAATTAAAATGGTACAAAAGATAAAAAAAATAGGGTTTTTTTAACTCTCTCTTCCCTTTAATGCTTCCCTGAACTGGAAATGGAGAAGCCACATATCGAGGATGCAGGACGACAGATGGACGTATAAGACCATCATGTGGGACACGCGCTTAGGCAAACGACACAGAAGCAGGCCGAGACGGAGATGGAAAGACTTCTACGCGGCAAAGGCAGATTCACAATGAACCAGAATAGCAGACAACCATCGAACGTCAACTTCGAAATGGGTTGATGAGCAAAAGTGTAACAAAGTGCAACATTCCGGGTAATACCACTGTACATAACCGTAATGCGAATTAGCTCATCATATTAGCGAATAAGAGCTACCCTCTTGTAAGAGGCCTTTGTCCTTCTTAGTGACATCCGGGATTATTATTATTATTATTATTATTATTATTATTATTATTTACATACCTTAAAAGTTAGTTATGTTGGTTTTCGTGTATATAATAAAACTTACTTTTCGTCTGGTGCTCCGTCTTTCGAGGATATCATGTTTAAGGTACATCTATGTTGTTACTATGCTTCTTTCACTCTGATATTTTTCATATTGAAACAACACGCGGTCTCAAGGCACAAAAGCTTTTCAGTGTTGTGGCAACTGACATAATGTTTTCCCACTCCATTGTAACCTCGCGGACATATACGTCGCTTGAGTATAGTTTGTCCTTTAATCTCGCATGATTAATGTCAACGATATTTCTGTCCTGCGAGGTAAGTGGCGAGCCATTGTTAAGGACAGGAAAATGGTGCAAGCACACCTCCCTGGATCGATCTCTTTTTGTAGTTGTTTGTTTCTTAAAAAGAATTAATAGCAAAAGCAATTCAAATTTAATATAGATGGAACCTCCCCCTCCCTCCGTACTTTGTCTCTGTCACACTACAACCCCAATACCCTAGACACTCGTCAATATCTTGCGCACCCCGTCCCACTCTCCTTTGTGTCGGGGGTGAAAGATGACGAAAGAAAGGAAAGCCTACACTTTGATATTTCCCTCGGCTCCCTTGCTTCAGAATTAACTTTGAAATTCATAGCGACGTTGTTTGTAGTATTTTTGTACACGGAGGAAGCGAGCGACACACTGGAGGTTAAAACTAATTCTTCAAGGAACGACTGTTAGTAACTCCACCTATAACGATTCTCTAAAATAATTTTAAAAATTAATTTAAACTTTAAAAATATGAACGATATTTGTGTTGACAATCACAAATGGATTTTTAATACTGGAAAAAATCAACGCGTTAAAAAACATATGAGGTGACCTAGCTCTCAATTCACAAGAACATAAGATCTTTGAATTAGGAATTCCGAAGGAATTAAGCTATTGCGGTTGTACCCATGGAAAGATTTTTTAAATAATTTATCCAAATCTGCGTCGAACGTACCTACTAGGCACCTATAAGGGGTAAAAAAAAAATAATGAAAAACATTTATAATATATATCCGTTAACGCTATAGCAGTCGCAATTTTTGTTTTTTTTTCCATGAAACTCGGCATATAACCATCAATTAACCAAGGTTCGTTAACCAGTAAAATTGAACCGTTAGGGGCGGGAGCTAACCTAAAGCATTTTTTGTAAAATTGAAAAATCGCTCTATCTGTCGCAGTTTTTGTTTATTCTTAACGAAACTCAGGAAATTTCTTCAAAGTAAAATGATAAAATTTGTTTTTGAAAATCAGAGCAATTGAGTCATTAGAAGTAGGGGTATACCTGAAAAACTAGTAGGGATTAACGCGAAATTAAAAATTCACTCTAGCGGCCTCAATTTTAAATATTTTTAAAGGAAATTGGGTATATGCCCATTGAAATAAATAAGAAAAATTGGTTCTGAAAATCAGTAAAATGGAACTATTAAGAAGGGGGGGGGGTTACCTGAAACCCAAAACTAAAAATCGCTCTAGTGGCATTAACATTAGTTTTTTTTACAACCAAACTCCGTGTATACCATTTAAATAAAATAAAGAGTATAGTTTCTGAAAATAAGCGAAATCGGGCCTTTAGAAGTGGAGTTTTACCTGAAACTCAAAATTTAAAAATCGATTTTGCTGCACCAACATTTGTTTCTTCACAACAAAATTCGAAATATACAATTTAATAAATAAGAAAAATAGTTTCTGAAAATTGGGGAAACTAGACCATTAGAAAAGTAGGGATATACTTGAAAATCAAATTTAAAAAGCAGTCTTGCGTTTAATATTGTCTATATTACACGTTTAAAAATAAATGGATAAATAAATTCAGCATATAGACTGTGTTTACAACGATGCATATATTTTATATTTAACAAAAGCATCGTCGTAAAAATAGCAGATGTGAAATATTAATCTAAAATGTATGCGAGAATTATATTTGTAAGAGCGCCCTGTAAAAAATCTTCAGAAAACGTTTGCGTTACACGTTTTTACTACAATAACATTTAAATTAAATGTTAAAGCCATCGAAAATCGATGTAATTTTCGATTGATTTTAAATGCTTTGGACATTTTTTTTTATTAATAGTAAGATGTTTTTGTTTTATTGAAACACATGAATTTAATTTTTTCGACATGCCATTAATAACAATAATAATAATAATAATAATAATAATAATAATAATAATTCTAAATGTGGTTTCTCTTTTGTAATACTTATAGATTGCAAGAATTCTAATTTCGTTCCCCTAATACCACACAATAATATCATAACTTATTTCTTTTTATTAATTAATAGGGTCTAATTTGTATTTTACATTAATTTTTATTAAAAGTTATTCAATTCGGTAAGGAATTCGCTTAGTTTACGCAGTTCCTGCGTGACCAACTTTTTTTTTCAAGCACACACATACACACAATCCTCTTTAGATTAAGATGGATGTATTTTTTACACTTGTAACACAAAGTAGCAAAAGGAATAAAATATTATTGGATGCAAACGTTTCACACAAGTACCAACTGCAGCTTACCAATTTAATGCCAAAACACTCAGGTGTATTCAACATTGCTGGTAACATTAATGAAAAAGTTACCCATATTATAAAGTAATTAGTCTGTCACGACAGGTTTCCTCATCATAGGAGGTTCATGATTTGGTTTGCTTTAAATTTTTGTTAATAACTGTCTAAAACACAACTTTATATATATAAATGTAGGTAATCATTTTAGGTTTCACTTCTAGCAACTTCCTTTTTGGAAACTCAAATGGCATCCCTATGTTTTGATACTTAAATTTAAAAGAGGATTCAATTGTTATCACATTTTTGTTTTCTATCGTTGCCTGACAGCCTGCATTGTTGTTATTGTTGTTTGGATTTGGGAGAGTAAATAATAAAGAGTTAGTTGCGGAATGAAAACACAATTTATTTTGGGTAATATTACAATGTCAACTATCCATGTTGTCAGGTATCTACAGAAAACCATTAAATCCATTTTAAACTTTAACATTATAAGGTAGAAGTGACATTTAAAATTTCAAAGTGACGGGGCTGAGGTGGGGGAAGTCCTAAAATGTGACCAACATTGGATTGAAACTTTCCCCAATATCAAAATTGACGTGTTTTAATTTTTGCTTAAATTTAATATATTTTAAAGAAATTGGTTGTTTTTCAAATTGGCAAGATTTGGAATGAAAACCTTGTAAATTCAAAGCTTTTTATATTTATGGTTTTAATTTGTTAATTGGAAACACATTTTAGATATATTGTCGATAGTGTTATTAGGAACAAATTCTTAGTTTTTGAATGAAAGCTACTTTTTTCATTGTCCAAAACCATTAGACGCTCCATTTAGTATCAAAATGAATATTGTTTAGGGACTTGTATACTAGCATTTTTGCGATGAATGACACTATTGGGCCATATTCTATGCTTGAAGTTCAAAATTTAGTCAATAAACGAAATATATTTATGATATTTATAGCTCCTATAATCTCTTTATTAAACTGAAAGAATGGATCTTTGATGCATCAGCGATATATAACTTTCTTTGTTGAACTTCGATATTCGATAATGCTTTCCTGTTTGCCACAACCAGCAACATTGCAATTCAGTTACAAAGCAAAATACATATATTATTTAAATACTTTCGGATATTTTATTTTCTAAATAGCCAAAAGCAATCCACTGGTATTCCAAAATGAATGTCTTAGGCAGCGTACCCTTTTTCCTGCGAATTCTTTGTCCATAATTAATAGCAATGTTTCTTCCCTTTAATTCTTCCTGTGTTTCTTCCTCAACTATTATGTGGCCATAATTTGAATTTGGAGAGTTTTTGCCTATTAGCTGAAGCAAATTTCTTAGTAACAGAATTAACCGTGAACGGCTATTGGATGGCTCTCTCTAAAGTTAATTCTTCAGACATCTTTCTTCTACTTCGATTCAGACGCAGCCAAGAAGTTCCTATGGGCTGTGAATCTTGGGTTCTTTTAATTTGAAATTTGATAGGGAGCTACCCAGTGATCCAAGTATTTTTGAATGAACAAATGTTATTTTAAATGTAAGGAGTTTTTAAAATTATAGAGTTTTTAGTTGTAAATGTTCTTTAAATGTTAAAGACAGTAATCATATGCCAGGTTGACTTAGGTACATTTTTAATGTATTGTCATTCAGTGTGCACTATAACAGTGCCGTTACCCTCGGAAAAGTTTTAAAATGTTGATTCTTTTAAAATGAAAGACTTTACCTATGTTTGATGTCTATAATTCGTTCGAGAGTTGATATAGAATGTTAGTTAATTGGCTAACTCTTTTATGATGTACAATGTGAGGCTTTGTCTTAAACGTACATTTTTGAAGATATCAGTCAAATTGTGTATTCACCATGATTTATTTCTACTGTAGTTTATGCTAAAATGCTAATATGTTGCATTTTACATTTTATTACCTCCATTTTGAAATACTTTTGTATATGCTATATACATGACTAGCGAATTATATTTAAATAATCGTTGCTGAATTTTGTGAGCTATTATTTTTCTCCCATCTTGTTGAGTCACCTTTCCAGAGACATCTTTTAGGTTTTCCTCTGACACATCCCAAAAGATGGAGTTTGCAGATATCAACGGGAGGATGTTCAATATTTGTTGAATATATGTCCTCTTGTTTACACATGTCCTTCCTAATGTCGATGATATTCTACTTTTCAACATTTAATTGAGCACTGTTGAAACCATGCTCAAGTATTGTTAATAATAAGACATTCCTGGAAAGTTAATGTCGCATTATTGTCACTAATGTCAACATATTAAGAAGGAAATGGCGTTAGACATATATGGTCAAAACGACATGTTGTGCAGGTCGGGTATATGTGAGAGGCGTTACGTGTAACGCGGGGGAAAAGCTGAGAAGCATGGGGTTGTCCCTGGGGAGGCCTGGCGTTACCATGTTCACCCTCCCGCCCTTCCCCTTCCGGCCTCTTTATTTTTGCGCCACGGAAAACGTACGGCTATTGTTTTATGTCGGGGAAATTGGAGTCAACCTCAATGTTTCCGCGGGGAGCCTTTAACGAGCCCAATTTGAATATATTTGACATGGATTTTAAAAGACCGTGAATTTTTATTACGCGTCATCTGTAAATATTGACCCCCCGAGGCTTTTACTCTGCTGGCAAAGTGGAAAAAGAGGACGAGAGAAGAGGGGAAGGAGGAGACGGTGAAGGTAGGAAGAAGAGAAACGAGGAGGACGTGCACGACAATCCCTTTCATAGCTGCTGGCAATTACCGTCTTTTGACATGATGACTTTCATCCGGATCGGAATAACTCAATGCCAAGCAATAAACGAAGAGGCGATTACATAAATAGCTAATGAAGGCAAAGCAACAAAGACTAACTACAAGGTATCTCTCTTTCTTAACGACCTAATCATATGCATACCAAATTGCAGTGCACCAGACATATATTTTCCGGCATGTTTTCACTTTGCGACTGCCTGTTCGCGTATATCATTTTCAAAAGCATTGCTAAATTTTCGTTTTTCAACAAGCATCGCTGAACTGAAATTCGTACTTTAAAATACAGGGGTGTGCAGAGAAGATTAGCCAAAAAAAAAAAAAAAAAAACGCTGACGTAAGTGCTTTGACTCATCTGCCTAAATTGCTAACTTCCGGATTAGCTGGTGATTAAAAAACCCACCAGAAAATGTGTTACTTAAAGCATGTGCAAGATCCTGATTTATTTATTAGCTTTTAAGAAAAAGACAGAAGTCAATTGGTCGGTCCTGGCGGTGTAGTGGTAACCATACTTGCTTTCTAAACCCAAGATCGCGGGTTCGATCCCGGCCAGGACCGATGGATGTTTTCGGGCGTAAAACTCTTAAGTATGGCTTCCTTCGGAAGGGAAGTAAAGCCGTGGGTCCCGTGTCGTACATTTATGGCACGATAAAGAACCTCAAGCCTAAAAAAAGAGGCCACTGAGCAAAATTTTATTGGCCGTTTCATGCCCTGATTTGAATGGGACGCTGATAACCTGAGATGTTAAAGAGCGTCCGTAAATAAATCAATAAAAAGAAGTCAATCGATGTGTGGAAAATGTGGCGTACTTTACAGAACGGCGCTCCTTTTTAGACATTTCTATTGCTACAAGCATTGGAAACTTTTTATGAAAATGACAAATAGCTCCTGTAGTTTATTGTGGATTTTGAGTAAACTTATTATTACCTACATAGAAGGGAGATGTTTCAAAGAGGGATATAGTTTGAAAATTCACGAAAATTGGTAAGCCTTATAGAAATAACTATGATAAATGTGGTTTGTAGGATTAGAAAGAAGAAGATGTGGCAGAAATGTTTACAGTTAAGCGGGGTATTCTCCCAACAATATTCTTTGATTTATCCTTGGGACCCATGTTAGGGAGGTTATAAGTTCAATTCCTGCCGGCGACTAAATTGTCTGAGGTTTTCAGTGGTTTTCCTCAGTCCATGTTAGAAAGGTAAAATGCTGGAATAGATCCATCTCCCATTTCATCATTCATTCGTTGCATTTATCTGTGTGTGTGTGTGTGTGTGTGTGTGTGTGTGTGTGTTTGCATCTTCTGTGTTTGTATGTCATCAAAGCGGCCCTGACATAGCATTGACTATCCATTTGGAGACCCTAAGTGTGCATGTGTGTCCGGTGTACTTTGCTCCCTGATAGGTGACTGACCCGGGCATTGGTGTGTAAGCTCTACAAATGGAGGAATGTAAATTCAGCGAAAGAAGGAGGAGGAGGAGGAGGAGGAGGAGGAAAAGCACGAGACCTAGAGCTGTAAGTAACAATAAATAAAATACACGACGCTGAAGGTGCTAAAGAACCTGGAAAGGAGGCTTAAGTAGGTTTAACAGAAAAAAATATCATAGTGCAGATCTTTAAATACCTAGGCGCTCTGACGAAGAAAAAACAACCCAGGGAAGAATAACAGGAGGTTACTGCTATTAAAAACGTACAACCCCAAAAATGTAGCAAAAATATAACTATATAAAGACCTACAGAAAGTTAGCAGATGACCGCAAGAGAAGAAGAATGACAAATAAGGTGGGAAAAGAGGATTTTGAGGCACAAATTTGGAACAATATGTGAAAGAGAAGTTGCTGGTCAAGGTATAACAAGGAAATACAAGAACTGTCTGAAAATGTACCAGTTGTTTCTAATATTAAACAAGAGGAATAAAATGCGCTGGACTTGTTAAAATAATGCCAGAAACTCGAACAGCATATCAAATATTTATAGAAAAAAAGAAGAGCAGACAAAGGAAAATATTGGTGTAAGACTTAGGAACCGATTGCATCTCCACAAATTGCTAATCTCTTCTATAGAAGTTGTCAGATGCGTTTCTGATGCAAAAGGGAGCCTTTCGGTACCAAACGATGAGGACATTTTATTTATCATATAGTATATCCCGATAAGTTATCTGTTTTATAACTATGTGCATTTTCAGAAACGCTTATCGTAGCGATAAGGTTATTTAATAGATACCTGCCATATCAGAAACTTCAGAAAAGGTAGGAGAAGAATTAACGTGTGTGGTTAAAGAGGACATGGTTGTATGATAATGTTCTTTTATTAGTTTGCGTTACAAAGCATTCAGGTAACCTGAGTTTCATCAAAGATAATTGTTTTGAAATGCACAATATTTATGTACTTGATATTATTCTGAACATTTGAAAATGGAACAATTTACGTTTTATTTTGAAAAGTTTAAATTACATTCTACTAAATGAATTACCCAATGTTGTCCACCCTATTGAACTATTAGAAGAAACCGCAGCACTAATTTCCGAAGTTGTAAACTTGCGTATATTTGAGAATACACAAATATAATTAATTAAGATAGGAAAAAAACGGGGTTATAAATCTAAGTACCTCCCCAACCCCTAGAAAATGAACCCAGAAGCTGAAGAGAATTATGCTGTTTGGTTTAGATTGATTCTAAATCAAAAATATGATTTTTCGTATGCCAAAGGGGATTCAAATAGAAGTGTGAGTTTTGAACATATTAAGACAACCTATGTTTTTTTGCCTGGCTTTAGAAGTTGTAAAACTTTATTTAAAAGGGGAACAATCACGTCCTACATACTTGTAAGAAACAAAAAATGTGATTTTATATAATATGTTATAATATATAATACATATGTAGATTGTCGAATACTTTGTATACCTATGTATTTAGTATACAACCCTACTTTAGTGAGGATGCTCAATAAAGAATAATTATAATTTTTCAGGCATCATTTTTCACGCTAAAATTTAACTTCACAATATTTTGTACGCGCAGTAATAGTTTCATTGTTGTCACTTCCGGTTCCCGCCTATGAGAGGTGTGCAAGTAGAGACATGTTCAATTTCGCCTACAAAAAGATGGAGGTATCCCATGACGAGTTATAAGATGCTTTTGTTCATCTTCCTTTGAAATTGTTCTTTTAACATTTAAAACCATCTCCGATACCCCAGTTTGTGTTCTAATGGAACAAAACACTAACACCGCTGCTATCCTAGTTGAGAAGCATTGTCGAATAACTATAAAAACCTTTCAATGTTCTGAAAGTATCACTGGGAGCTATGCACTTGTTGGTAACTGAAAAAATAGCACATGCTACGTGTTTGTGCATGGTGGGTTACAAAACAACAAAAGACGGTTTGCATGCAGTTGAGATCATGTTACAGGAAGATGCGGTGTTTCTTCCAAAGATAATTACTACTAATGGAACTTGCCCATATCATTTACATCCTGAGAGCAAACAGGAGAAGAAGAAGAAAAAGGTGGTTGTTTCTACTGGGAAAGTTATGGTCAACTCATTTTTTGATATTCAAAGAATGGTTTACCAGCATGTCGAACCTGCACATGCTACTTAGATGACCTGAAATCTCTGCAAGATCATAATCACAACTAGAAAAAGGCCACATTTCTATGGATGCTGCACCACGATAATGCACGACCCCACATTGCAAATGCTGTTACTGAGTATGTGACAAATGTGTCCCTCACTCTGCTTATAGCTTCAGATTTAGCCCCGTGTTACTTTTTCATATTTCTAAAATTGAAGAACCACTTTTGTGGGAGGCATGTTCCATCATAAGAAGCAATGGTGAAGGCTGCGGAGGCAATTCTGAAGGACGTGTCATATGATCATTCTTTATATTGTAGTATTTCAAGACTGGACTGAAAAGCCAAGTGTGCTACAAAAAATGAATGGAACCGATTGTGTTATCTAAATCTTTCACTTATTAGTTAATATGCTACAGCAAAAGCGAGGTGGCGTGAGATTGTAGTCTGTGTTTTGGAATAAACATTTACATAATGAACGTAATTTCCTCCGACTTCGTAATTTTTTTCAGCAGATATCAGTTGTTACGTGTCAAATGTCAATTATACTAAACGACAAGCATGAACACCGACGCCTTTTCATCACGTAAATTGCACAGAGATTCCATCGGAATTTCTTGGAAAGCCTGTGTTTGACTACATACAAGTTTAACGTTTATTAACACAGCTCCTGCTTGGGTATAATGAACTGAGTGAAACGCTGAATGTAGCGATTTGATCCACATAATCCGCCATCTTTAGAGCTATCTTTATATTCTCGTGAAGATTCAAATATGAGTAATAAGACTAACGTGCATGAAGTGAAAGCTTTCCTATGTTGCGAAAAAATGAGATTAAGATCATGCATATTATAAGTGACCTGTATGCATGAAAAATATTGCTTACTTTCGGTACAGATTTTGTCGGATCACTATGTATTAAAACATTAATTTAATTATTTTAACAGATTTTTTTTACTATTAATTACTGCAAAGGCTTTTAGGCCACAGACACCTACATTTTAAGACATTTCAGCATGTTACTCGTGAGACTCTTTTGTTTTGTAGTTTCTGCCCACACAGTTAGAGGAAAGGTGTTCTCATTGCTGGCCAACTTAGTAAGGACTTTTTAACGTAAGTTTCTTGATACATTTATCGGTTCACGTATGTTCTATCAGTTGCTACATTTTAACAGAGCAACATTACAACCGCAAATTACTACCATTAAATTTCGTATAGATAAATGCTCTTTACTAGCAATTAATTATATTGCCCTTCCTGTTAATGTCACAACAAGGACAGATATTGGCCTAGGAAAGAAACGTTGTCTAATTAAATGGGAGAAGAGAAAATGTATAATAAATATTTTAATTTTATTTTAACAATACAGCAATAGTTAAATAAATTTATATATAGCTTGACCATGTTATCAGTTTATACAAAAAAATATTCAGCTCAGGGAAACGCTCATATTTAAGATTTTAAACTATAAATAACATCTTTAAGGATTAATTAATAACGAATGCAATTACAGGTCAATTAGACATCTCTTGGAAGTAAAATAGCGTTAATAAAAAACGTTTATTAAAACATATCTGAAATAGATGCTTTCATAAGCCAAAATTTAGAGGTAATGTCAGAGAGGAGGCACCATTGACATTGAAGGATAGCCACAATACTAGGAATGCAGTGAATGTAGCCACAGACTAAGATGGCCTATTCTCCCCAAAAGCCTGGCACCAACTCATCTCCTGAAAGGGAACGGCCAAGGGTCTTTAGGTGCTGCAAGAATGACGTCACTTAGACCGATCGATCAATACTGTATCTAGCCTGCTTAGACCAATAAAGAGAGGCCACAGATGCTCAGCATTTCGGCTAGGGAAAAGGGGGAAATGAAGAATAGCTAAAGTATAAATAAAAAGTGCAAATTCGACCGGTATAACGGCACACAATTCATAATTTAAATTGTCTGTAATAATGCCAGTAGCTAAAAAAGTAATAACCATTAAGAAGACAATACTCTTCCTATATTTTTTCTTTGTTTTGTCTTTATCTGCAATGCGCAAGAATTAATAAGATAAATAGTATTAAACATTTGGAAAATAGTTTCATTTTATGTTGGGCTGCACAATTCCAGTAATGGAACAATAAAAGGTAAAATGAAATGAAATGAAAGTAGAGGATGTAACTTTACTGCTAATTACATAAAGAAAATTAAGCAGACCAGTTCTGTTGCACCATTGAAGTTGGGGTACAAATCACACCCAGAAACTGAAGGAAATGTGATGTTCTAATAAAAGAGCAACTGTAGTTTCCGGATGAGCAAATCCTTCCTCACCAAACTGTGTTTACTTTAGCTCAAGGAGCTTACGCTCTTGAACATACGACCTTGACCACTTTCTATTGGGAGTCAAGAGGAAAATAGTAGATGACTGCCGACGTTAAATTAAGAATAAGCAGACAATATGATAGTTCATATCAAAATAACTTAATTATTATCAATAGATTACATATGAGCACTTTTCTTTCCCCCAAAATCCTAGGGGATTCTTGGGATTCCATAATAAGAAAATTCTTTTTAAAAATAAAACGTACATAAAAATTGTTTTACACTGCGTTTCACAGTTTTCTTTTTTTAACCCCCTGAACGAAGGAATGTGAGGTGTTGTGGTTATAAACTTTTAGACTATAGTGTACGACTATCACATCAGGACGGCAATTTCACGCACTGCCTCAAGGTTTAAATTTTGCCTGGATGTTGCTAACAACTGGAGAACCAGGGAGCGTCAAAGATTGGTTACCGCAGCCCAAATTGGCCGCTGTGCTATGCTCGATGGAATTATAATCCCCTCCTTCTCTTCCGACCCCTCGCCTCGCGCTGAAAAGAGACAGAGAGATTAGACTCTGGTTCAAAAGACTCTATAATCTCACTACGTCCGTCTGTCCGTTAGAGTATTATAGAAGAGAGAAGCATCAATCGCTTCCGTCAAAGTCGTGACCGGGCTGCCGCACTCTCCTCTTCTTCAAACATAATCGCGAACAAAATTATGATCAAACGTGACTGGTAGCCAGCCCGAATTTAAGACGCTTTCCGCGCCCCATTGCCCTTGCGTCCAATTCTCTCCAAGACAGATTCCTCCGTCAACGATCTCAAAGTGCACATTTCAACGGTGTCGCTTCTGGATATTGACAGGGAAGCGCCAAAGTCTTGCTCATAAAGGTAATTCCGGCGAAACCGTTAGGGGGAAGATGTGAATTACCCCTTCGAACTGCAAGGTTCAGAAATTAAGGTTTGGATCAACGGAGAAAAGAGCCCTGGAGAGTGAGGTCGACAGGTCGCCTCGCTACCAGCAAATCTCTCGTGTTAAGTTCATTACTTCGGAGCTTTGTAAATTACATAGTTATAAACATCGAGCGTTTTTCATTGTTGCATGGATGGCATGTGATACAAAAGTATTGGCATCGATAAGATGGCTGAAAAATAGCTGCAGTATCTCATTCTGCTTCCTTCCACTATTTAAACCAGCGGTTCTCAAACTTTCATCGACTGTGAGCCCCGTAAGATTTATCTCAAAGTTTAAAATCCTAAATTTATATTCTATATATATTTTTAAGTTTGTTCATCAATGGCTTGCAAAATTTAAAGATATAAACAAACAAGTAAATTCACATTCCTACAATTGTTTTATTATTGCAGTGCTTTACACAATATCATAATTTTGCATTCAAATACATAGAAATGAACGAAACAGCATTACTTGTTAATTTTAATTACTGAGTGAGTGTTTACAGCCGTGATATATCGCGCTTAACAGAGGAAATTTGTGTTGTGAGTTCTGATTCTATCTTTTCCAAACAATTTTTATATGTATTTTTAGAAAATCATTCTACTTTTATGGCCTTCTTTGATAGTCCGGGAATTTCTGGAGCTCCCTGCCTCCAGTCTAATCCGTTCGCGTGCTGTTGGCAGATAACTAGGACGGCACATATGAGTGTTCTGCCTAACCCATGTTTTCAGTTTATATTTGAAAACTCCCTCCGGAACAACTACTTGTTCTCAATTTGATAATACTTTACTTAAGTTCTAATAGATATAATAATTCTCTACGTACTGGTATGTGTATTAATTATGAAAAAAGACAATTCTTGTGATAGATGTTCATAATAATACAAATGAAGCACAAAAAACTGAAACAATGAACAAGTCCCAGTAGTTAAAGTGAGATAACCGTTACACTTGGTCCAAGTCTATCCCTGAAATTTCACATTTGCCTCTAACTTTTGTTTCGAGCTGGTCTTTTGCCTACGGTTGGTGCAGAGACAGTAACTTTGTAGTCGTGGGTTTTAAGGCCACAATCTTCTGCACCACAAGCCTCATATTTCCCGGTTACTGGCAACGGGAGGTAGCGAAGGAGAAAGGGATGTGAACTGGAAGAAATGGCAGGCTAGAGATAAAATATAGCATGCTCTTCCTCAGAGACTCGCACCTATTCTTCTTGGTGATGACATCCCCTTTCCCCTCCATATACCGAGATCGCTACTGGCAATATGCTAAGGAAGTGGGCCTAATAAAACAATTGCTCTTTCCCTAAAGTACATTCCCGGCCATATTCTGCTTCGTAGTAGTCAAATGTGACCTGTCTATAAAGTTCCCACAGAGAAATTCCCGAGATGTTGTATCTTTGCTTATAAGCTGGAAAACATTTCTTGTCCTCAAGACTATTTCTGATACAAGAGGTCGATTTAGGAACCGTTGAAATATACGCCCATTAAATTATGATAATAGCACATTAATGCGCACAATATGAAAACTATGTCTTGATATGGAGCATAAATTATGACTTCATTATGGTATCTTACTAGTATTTCTAAAAAACAAAATTAAAATATCCTACAAGAAGACCAAAATTACAGTTTTAATTGAAAAATATCCTGTTAAGAATAAATTCATAATTGAAAAGCATATTCTTTTAATTACTTAGGTACATGCAAAAGATATAGACATTTCAGGCCTGTTCTACATTTGATCAAAAGCACCGAATATTCGCCAATCAATTCGTGTCTTATGCCGCAATACTCTGCACATGACTCCCTCCCACCAAAAAAACCTAAGAGAATAATTCGGACGGCCGTTTTTTTAGTATCCTCTTAATAACAAGACATTCTTAATCATTAGATATATACATTCAAGTGCACACGCATTAACCACACACAGAGGTACACGGCGAGGACAAGACAACGCAAAGTTGTTTAACATAGAATACATAAACAAAAACAAAAAAGAATGCAAGATTTTAAACGACGCGTCGGAGAACACAAAAGCTGTTGCTCGAAAATTCGAAACAGTCAGCACCACGAAACAGAGTATTGAATACAGAGATTCCCGAATGCTGGTCCCGGATCCTTCTTGCTTTGTTTATTTTATATGTAGGTATAATAATATGAAAATGATCTTGGCCTCATCAGATGTACCCATTTAGCTTCTAAGAAAGCTATTTGCACACTTTAAATTTAATTTGAAAAAAGCTACTATCTCTGAACTTTAAGATGATACCATAGAATTATAAAAATAAAAGGAACAAACAGGAAGCCAGCAGGACTCGTATTCAACATTCTGGATTAGAAATGAGTGTTTTACCAGGCCGTCACATGCAAGTCGATATTAAAATATATCATTTCTTTTTTTGTTGGGGTTGTTTTTTTCATCTGAAATTTTGACATGATATATTTGGAGAGTAATTATGTAAAAGCGCTAAATATTTTTATGTCTATAAAATACATCAAGTTTCGAACCATGTAGTATACGAGCATCTTGTAAGGCAATAATTGCAGAATATCTTGAAATAATATTATTGATGAAACACATTAAGTTAGTACAGGGTAAATTTCTAAATGCTAGTAACGTGCCAAAGTGATGGAGTGTTTCAAGCATTTACAAGCTTCTTTTACAAAACTAAGCGGCACACACTAACTGTAAGTTCGTGACTAGATTCAACAGCAATAATTATTTTTTGCTACTGGCAAGGCAATTAACTGTCATTGCAACGGTGCATATTAGCCTAACATTACACACATCGTGTTCCGCTTTCTATATGTGAAAGGATCACGCGTTGTTTTCTTTTACGCCATATATCCTAAAAGTTTACCATGTTTCCGCAAATCTGGACCAATTAAGTATAATATGATTATAATAATAGTACAGAGATAATATCCGGGCAATTATCTTCAACGTCATTTCTTCCTAATGTTGATTTATGGCGCTATAGAAAATAGAATATTAATCTGCCTTAAAACACCTGTTAAGACTTTAAATCAACAGATGTGCATAGGCCGTTATGTTACATTAAATTATGTCTTAAATTACAGAAGAGTTTATCAGATGAATGTTAATTAACTTAAATAACAACTTAGTTATTCTTTAAGGGCAGTCTTTGCCTATTACACGGAATATGTTCAAAACACGCGCCTTTGGGAATTCCCGAGTTTTTGAGATAAAAGTGCTATGTGGTTTTAAAGTTGGCAATATTGTACAGAATTGAAAAAAAGACTACTCGTAACAAACAATGACTCAGCTCCCACGTTATTATAATTTCAATCAACAATGCTAAAAGTTAAAATTTTTATTTAGCTTTTCAAGACCTTGTTATATATTTATGCTTTTCATGACAAAATTGCCATATATAAACTTTACAAAACTGCTAGAGTGATTAGTATTTATTTTCTTGAACTGCTAGGACTGAAAAATTTGGTAACACATTTTTGTGATTTTAATACTCCATTTCGAGAAGCCCTATATGTATACTAAAAGAGGTTGTAGATTTATATATTTAACTATAATATATATATCAAAATTGTCCTAGGAACAATTTTTATAAATTATCTAATAATTATAAATTGACTCTCATCAAACAATTTGTGCAAATAACATTAAAAATACTTGTATTGACTATTTCACTCATGTGAAGTCAACTTAAAACCGACCAATGAAACGAAACAAAAGTAAATTTTGACCAATCACAGCCGAATTACGAGGAAATTATCTAGAAAAAATAATAAACCCGTTTTATCAGGCGACGTGCATTTGTCTTGTAGGCTACTCTATACCTCCACTATATAATTCCTGAACACGCATCACTGACCGCTTTTGCTAGAGGCGTTTGGGAGCTATTGATAGCAACAAAAGCAAGTACAATCGACAATCATATCGAAAATGAAGGGTTGTTTAAAGCGCTTTGGTGATGAGTCAAATGTGCAAATTGATGTTATCATTAGGAATTTCAAACCCCACAGAATACAAAGAAAAATAAAGACACTGGCTGTTATCCTTCCCCCCCCCCCCCTCGGTTGGTATTAGAAAATCGAACGGTAGCGATTGTAATAGTCGACTCTTGTTCATTTCAGTCTCACGGTTTCTGAATAGAATAGAAATTCTGAAGTATAACATTTTATACAAGTGTTAATATGCGAATTTAAAATATATATATCACTTTTATTCTTATTCTATTCATGAAATAGTCATAATCCTGTATTTTGCTGCTCTCTATTGGCATTGCTGATAATCTGCATTCTGCTGTCCCAAGATTGCTTGAAAAGGTTAAGTACAAATATACAATTATTACAATTTTGTAAGCTAAGTTTAGAGGAATGATATTTAAATTTTTATTTTATTCGTGAAATAGTTCTAATAAATATCACTTGAGGGTCTGAGGTCTCCAGATAAATTCACTCACTACCCACTACGTTCGTGAATCTATCGGTAGTAATCTCAGACCCTCTCGTCATATTACTTGTGATAATACAACACAATAATCCACAAAAACAAACTTGTCTAATTTTAATATATTAACACAAGCACAAAATATGTGATTGCCCCACCCCCTTTTATATTTTTGAAGTGTTCTGTGATGCTTGTGCTCGTGCACCTTGATGTCTCTTGGCAGTGAGAAGATGTTATGAAGGAAGTATCTTGTTCGATATTTTCTCATGTTGATGGAGTCATATGAATGCTGATGCAGGGTCGCCATGTTTTCAGTATTTTCTGACAGATGTTCGAGCAGATTTATATCTGGAGAATGAGCAGGTCATTCTGTGTTCTTCTAACCACCCGACACCCTGCATCATGCGCTACAGCATTATAATTCAAAGACATTCTGAGCGGATGCTCAACCAGTAAGAAAGACCACATCTTGATTGTACCGATTTGCACTCATTTTTCAACGGATCACTTGGCTGCGGTTGCCTCCATGTGAGCATTCTTCCGAAATATGGCTGAGGACCGAAGTGTAAATTCATCTGTGAAGAGAATATCGTCCTGGCACCATACAATAGGACGTGTAAATCTCTGAACGACGGAGATAAATATTCTTTGTGCAGTCTATTTCTAACATTTGGTTGAAGCAATTAAATTGTCATAATTTTGCAAGGTACCTTATTAACAAGGCAGCAATTGACCTTTCTTTCAGGACTCTTAGGTACAGAAATCTGTGCAGCAGCAATTATCCTTCATATATCTGAATATTGTTCTTTCGAAGTGTCAAATTCTTAATATCGTCTCCACGTACTCTTTCTTTATTCAGATCCTTAGTGGTATTAACTTGTGCTATATCATTTCTAACTCTTCCAATCCCCATATTCAATTAATGGCGTGTTCAACATCCACTTTATTTTCCCTACATTATAACTGAGAAAGTCTATTTTACTATAATCAGTTTATTTATTCAATCTCAATGTAGTGATTTAATTACATAAATAATAGATAATTTAACCAGTAGGTGTAAAAATGATCAAAGTACCCATATATACAGTTTATTATTATTTTTTAGACATAAGAAACATTTTATTTAAACTGTGTTTTCTTCCATGGATATTTTTATGGTATATTTGGAGAATTAAAAGGAGAACTCTCGAAAACCTCGACAGAAAATGTTATTATTTGTTTTTCATCAAAGTGTATAATTTTAGTTGCATTACTTTTTGTTAAATTTGGTTTATTTACGGACGCTCTTTAACATCTCAGGTCATCAGCATCCCATTCAATTCAGGACGTGAAACGGCCCATAAATTTTGCTCAGAGGCCCCTTCTTTCAGGCATGAGGTTCTTTATCGTGTCGTAAATGTACGACACGGGACCCACGGCTTTACTTCCCTAAGTAAGTCATGCTTAGGATTTCTACGCCCGAAAAACTCATCGATCCTGGCCGGGTTTGAATCCGGGATCTTGGGTTTAGAAGGTTAGAAGGGTGGTTACCACTACACAACAGGACCGAAAGTTGCATTACACCAATACAAAAAAGTAGTGTATAAAACTAAATTGAGAGATTTTGTATCTATTTATGCTATAAGGGCTATATTCGTTACCAATCGAGTACAAATTTGCTCCCAGCAATGGGAGAGATGACAACAGAGTCAGAGACTGGACAGCATATAACCTTTTTATTTCCACATTATACGCAATATAATAATACATTTTTATTTTATGCTATCTTGATTTTTCATAACGTAAAACATTGATTTTAGCAATTCATTATTTGTTGCTATGTAACTACTAAACATCAGAAATTGTTTATACACAGGAAACTGTAACAACATTTTTAAAAGCTGCACGCTATTTATTCAAAATGATTTCATGTGAAACATATGAAATGTTACTATTCGAATAATCGAAAAAGAGATATGATTCATAGAAACTATTTAAGGAGTTGATTCTGAGAAAAGTTTGATTTTTATTTTCAACTGTTTGTTGCGACACTATAGTTATTACTTACTAGCTTCCCTAGGGAAGTAAGATATTTTCCATCGTCAATAGCAACCAACACTATTAAGATGAAAATCCACTTACTTCCCTAAAAGAAACTTAATAATAGCATACTTGTTATAGTGGGAATGGAAAAGGCTTATTTTAAACTCTGTACACCAATATAATAAACTTGTTTCCATAGTAATAGCAGGTGCAAGCAATGTTACGAAGGTTAGCTCAGAAATCTTATCTCTACTTCTCTTGAAATGTTATGAATCTTTGAAAGCTCAACGTTTATGTGCCTCATCATCATTAACATGAGCTAAAAAGAACACTTTGCAATATTTGAAATATTGAACCATTTTTTTAATTGAACACAACTTACATACTTTTACATTATGTAATTTATTGTTATTTTGTTCAGTTACGTTTCTCTTTGATGTTAATACATATTATTTTTTGTATTCCTTTAGTTCTGCAAAATATCTTTATGGGCTGTTCATTTAAACGTTTTCTACCCCATTATTTTTTTCAATAAATTTATACATTTGATATAGTGGTATTTTTAGACCAGCACTTTGCCAAAAACTACTAAAAGCTTAAGAACAACTTGCTCCGCATTTGTAATCACGATAATTGAGGTTTTATAGCATTTCAATCCGACCCAGTAGCTCATTAAAAGTTGCTGTAATCAGAGGATTATGGATTTAGGTCTTGGCTTAGGCATGGGTGGATTTTAAAGTGTTTTTCTATTGTTCCTGTATTGCCTAATCGGCAATGACCATGTGTTGTACAATGATAGTACATTACAACGAAGTCTCGATATATGCCATAGTCCATTTGATGCGTAAGGACCAAATAAATTTTAGGTTTAATTCTCTGAAAAAGAGCCGATGATGTTCATAGAAAAGTTATAATTACAAATATCTCAGAGTGCCTAACATTTTTTGTAAACATTTAGCGTCAAGATCTTTCTGCACAATGAATAGAATTAATGAAGTTAACAGAAGCAAATGAGTAGGAGAAAGTCCCTGACATTCAAGAAAAACTCTGGAAGAAACATCAACAAAACATTTTCCAAACGGTTGTTCGGCAAACCTATGGGGGTTTCCTAAAACTGTTCTCTAATGGAAATTTTGGGGAAAAAAAATTACTACAATTATGTTAGTGTTACAATTTACACCTGGAATATCAAATCCTGGCCACCATGGATTAGATATGTTTTCAATTCTTTGAAATGAGACATATGTATAAATATTTAGTCACAGGGACTACTTTCCTTAATCTGCTTTCTGCTTTGAGGAGAAAACTTGGATTTAGGGACAGGAAAATGCGCTCCAGCGACGGAAGATGGGAACGATCGGATGGAATACTAAGACTATAATGAAAACTGAAGGTTAAGAGAGAAGTTAAAACTGTTGTAATTGTGCAACATGATCCCGGAATAAATTCTGTTAGTACATACAACATTTCAATAATATTACAAAAGTAATTACTAGTATTTTAGTTAGATTTAAATGTGTGAAATATGAAATGGGACTTTAAAGATAGAAAAATATTCAATACAATACTAACCTATCAATTTAATTTTGTGCTTAGTGTTTAAAATGAAAAATAAATGTATAACTATTGAACTTATGTAGTTTTAATATTTTAAGAATTGTTGCATTATTTCTAGGGTAATCCCAAGAGAGGATTATTAATTTAGGCTAACTTAAGGTTATTAAATATTTTGTATATTAATGTTGGGTTCGCGAGTTCAAAAAAATAGCATGTAAGCCCTGTATCGATCCAGAATCGCGGTTTATCAACACATTGTCAATTGAGTCACGAAAATGAACCCAAATTCCTAACATTTCCGCGC
The DNA here is from genome assembly GCA_030762175.1 of Metallyticus violacea. Lineage (NCBI taxonomy): Eukaryota > Metazoa > Arthropoda > Insecta > Mantodea > Metallyticidae > Metallyticus > Metallyticus violacea. The sequence goes on along the minus strand of CM060832.1, from coordinate 56,558,253 downwards.
GGAGGACAAAAAATTAATATTCATTACATTTAAAATACTTTAAATATTCATGTTTATAAAAATGTTTTGTTTTGCAGCAACATTTATTTATATTCTCATATGAATGTACGTAAAACATTTTCATTTCATCAAAAGAAAGTTACTAGTAAACCAATTACCTTAAAATATATTTCTGAAAAGTTCATCTCCCAATATAAAATGTGTATTTATCAGGCCTCTGTTCTTTCGGAAGGGCAGAACATTCAGTGACAGTGCTTGAGGAACGTGCTGCGCAAGTCACAGTGGGAGCAAACAAGTTATGTAGTAAACGTGTGTCCGAGTGTAAAATGATGACAATGGCAAAGTAACAGCAGAAAGCAGAACAAAGACATCCTCTCTACCACGCTAACCAACAGCTTCTAATTATATTAAACTACAGTGTTGACATTTGTTTTACTGTCCACATGGAACAAACAAAACAAAACAAAAACAAAAACGAGTTGAGGCCACGTGAAGCTGTGCGAAGAAGGTCACTTTAAATTCGGATGATATTAAGGATTAATTATTGTATGCATATTCTAACACTTGTTTCGGTGGAATGATACATTCTGATTTTAAATTCTGCAGTATACTTCTATTATTATATATACAGAATATTAGACTGACATAGAGATTTTAGTTTGAATATTCAAGCTATTTGGTTATTACCTTTTCACCAGTTTACACTGAATTTACATTAATCAGGTATGGAGTTATTAACGTGCCGTTAATATACGACACATGACCCGCAGCAAAAAGTCTCTCCCATAGGACTTGCGCTTGAAACTTTTATGTATTAATGAAAGGGGGTTCCTGAACAAAATTATCAGCCGTTTCACGCCCAGTAATACCTTAGTTCCCTGTCAGTTGACTTTGAAGGAAAGGGCCCATCGGGACAGAAGGACGGGTACTATTTAAAAGAACTGTTTATTTTATCTTTTGTTATCTTGAGTTGTTCAACATTCTTTCTTGAAACACTCCAAAGTATATGTCAGAATAATTCCCCTGCCATGGCTTCTCTTTTACAAACCTCCTTCATAAGTTATAAGGGAATGCTTTATTTATTTTCTCAGTTTTTGTCAACAATTTACTGATTCCTTCCACATATTGGATATCATAATCTCAACTTATTGTATCATATTTAGAGATACCGTTCCACAAAGTACTGAGCTTCTTACTGTATATTTAATGATTAGAATGATGGAATTCAAAGTCGTTTTAACAATTAGAAAGAAAGAAAAATGTAAATACCGAATTATGTATTGTTTTATGCCAAAATTTTTATTACCTGTGTAACTTTATAGAAAAACTGTAACCTGAAAATAAGCATCGAGATTCACTCTTTCATTTCCAGATAACTGACTGTGAAATAAAGTAATCAGTACTAATAAGTATTATCTTCGAATTGACGAAAATAGTGCAGCCTATTTCAATAGCTGTCCATATTTAAATAATACACCCTTACAATTAAATAAGAAGGGAAAAGGGAAGGCATTTCATTCCCATTTTCAAGCAAGTAAACTTAGAAGTACTTTATTAGTACTTTCTAAAGCGAAAGAATTCTTTTATAAGAAGAGCATTTCAGATTTGGGTGTACTATTGTATCAGACACTAAGTGCATACTCTTATGCATTTCTAGAGAATTAAATAAAAGGAAATAAAGAGGTAATTAACGGTTTTGATTACTGTGATTGGTGTGGCTGTCAAGTAAACTGAAAATGAAACTTTTAAAGTAAATATAAATGAAAGAAAAGAAATTGAGAAATTTCCAGACAGAAATCTGTGGCTTGCTGCAAGGAGCATAAGGTGTATTTCAGTGGCACTTTGGCCACTGAATTCATCGAAAGACAAATTACTGTGCAACGTCAAGTTTGCATTGAAAGGAATGCTTTGTGACTCCTTAGGTTAAAAGACAACTGAAATAAAGCAAGAGTGTCAGTTAGTGGCTAACGTTTTCAACCTGGTCCGTACGTTCTAACCGCACATCATGATAACCGTGTAAATAAATACAAAAAGGATTTAACACGTTCTCCAAAGCAAAACGAAACCAGAAAACTCATCGCGAGTCGTGCGAAAACAAGTGGACAAAGATTTGAAATTAAACAAAAGGCCTGGGGACCTGATGCCAACACTCGGCTATTCTGTGACCACGGTTTGTGAAGAACGTGTCACGTTCATCGGGAACAACCGTGGTTAATACTAGCGTGGTGGTCGTTTTGTGTACACTGGAATGCTTAGTGCTTGCTGGGACTGGGGACTTTAATTCTCGTGCCGCTGTTATCACCATTCTCTATTATTTTTACAGCAAGGAATTATAGAAAGGTTAAAAGAAAATAACCTGCTATCTAATATTGCTCTTTACGTCAAGTTCATTGTTAATGCAATTAATCAACTAACTCTCCATGTCTTTCCTTATTGCAAAGTCTCATAAACTGTTGATTTTATTTGTACCTGCCGTCATAACCCCTCTGCAAGTTTTTTTTTTAGAGTTTATATGTTCATTTTCTTAAACTAAACTTATATAAATGTCAATCTGCTATTGTCATTTTAGTTTACCTCCACCTTACTATAATATTTTGCTTGCTTTATTAGCAATGTTGATCTTTCTTCTTCCTGTATAGTATGAATATTCCCCTTCTGTTTAACTTCTTGGTCATCTCTTAGCATATTGCTCTAAAGAGGATGACATTCCAAATGAGAGCAATAAATTTAACTCAATAGGTGCACACACACACACACACATATATCAAGAACTTCATCAACCTTGTTACTACTTACGTGCCTGGAATTGAAAGCATCAGACCTATTTTGAAAGAATGTCACGATACTTTGTTAATGCATCCATCTTTAAATGATTTTTCTAAAATTGTACCCCGCCTTACTTTCAGAACACCCCCTAACCTTAAAAGTATATTTCGCCGTAACCTATCCTCTCTGAATTTACCACGTCCCTTTGCTGGCTCGTATCCTTGCCAACGTCCTAAATGCAAAACCTGTGCACTAATTATGCCGTGCAAATCATTCCACAGCCCTAATTTATCCAGGGAATTTAACATTTCTTCACTTGCTATCTGTTCTTCCAAGAACGTCGCATATATATTATCTTGTAACCTTTGTAAAGCATTTTATATTGGTTTAACTTCTATTGTTGTTTCGCTACGCATGAACAATCATAGACGTTCTATTAAAACCAAGTATCCCTTGCCAGTTGCCCAACATGCCTTATCTCACTGTAAGGATTTTGATGATGCTTTTAGTCTAACTCTTATTGATGCTTTACCTACACAATGCTCTGAAAGTTTACTCAGAGATAGAGAAATGGCAGCTATATTTTTACATAAAGCGCGTATACCGCCTGGTTTAAATCTTACGTATTAATTTTTTCCCCCCACACTCTCATTTCTAGTTTCATCTGTTTCCATGCATAACGTTACCTTCGATACTCAATATTTACTTTTATCACTTTCACTTGTCTAGCTTCTTGCCATTGAAGAACTCGCAGTAGTTCGATTCAAGTGTGACTCTTTCTCAGTGTTTTATCTTTATCTACTTTTATTATTAGTGTTAATTTGTTACATTGTTAATAGTGTTTCTTTATTTTTATTTTTCATATATATATATATATATATATATATATATATATATATATATGCTGAAATGTCTGAGTAATTGTTTTATAATCTACAAGTTACAGTTTAATTTTTGTTTTTTCATACTTTTTATATTACACATTTATAAGCTCTATAAGGAATAGGTAAACAAGTGAGAAATTTGTAGCAGCCAGAGCTTTTCTTGTCTCACTGCCAGCTCTGGTTTGTGACAGGTCTTCCACCCCGCGTGTTTGAGAGTGAATATATATACTATTAAATTACAATTATACATGTAATTTAATGAAAATAGTTAAATATTTTATATAGACTGTAGTGGCGAGTAAGAATATTTCATGTATCAGAAAAATATATGTAGGCTACTTGGAAGCGTACCTTTTGGCCCCGACCTACCTATTGTCACAAAGCTAACAAAGCTAAGTTTATGCAGGTGTCGGAACAATAGATCTTTTGTATTCTCACTTGCTAAAAATGCTCGGAAGTTCGTTAAAGTACCACAGGAGCAAGTGTTGGTAAGGATGGCTCCTTTCAATGTGACATCGGCTGATCATGAACTCGCCAATCAGAGACTAAAGAGTTGAAAACTTTAAAAAGAGTACGTATGGGGGATGAGAGCTCACCAATAATATTTGAATATTTTGCAGGCTTGAGTTCCCTTCTGTGGACCCCATGAACTCTCAGGACCACGTGGGGACGGACGCTTTTAAATTTATATAAAAGGAGAGACTGCCTTGCGAAGGCATTATACAGTGATTACACAGTTTACGCAGTTTTCTAGAGTACAAGATACAGTTTATTCAGTTTTGGCGCAGCGAGGCACGCAGAAATTGAATGCAGAGATGGACCTCGATTAGGGCAGTAGACATCTTTAAGGTTTTCAGGACAACTGTATAGGTAAGTTGAAATGCAAGACAAAAGACACGATTTTGTAGTTTTCAGTTCAGGCAGTGTGCGTAGTTCGAAGCGTCAGTTTGCACAGCAAGATGCCGTTTCGACTTCAGTTCAGCAGTGTCGCGGTTATGCAAGTTTTAGTTCAGTTCAGCGAAGCCCGCTAATCTCGTCGTCAAAGCGGCAAAGAACCAGGTGGCCGTCAACAAATTATCGTACGAACGCTCCAGGCGTTGAAAGAAGCATTGTCATGTGATTTGAACCCTTCCCTTTCGTTTCCTTCTTTAGTGACTACGAGGGCACAAAAGGCCGACTTCGGGCCCCTGAAAGACCCGGAGTACTAAGTGGGACCCTCGGGTAGATGCTCTACCAGATATTATATCAACAACAACATCGCCGACACAACCACCTAGAAACCATTTCACGTTCATATTCCAGTTCACTCATTCGTTTTTCACTTTGAATGCTGTGAGTTTTCTTCAATTTTAGCTTCGCTGGACGCTAAAAAATTAATATAAGCATAATGACGGTGCCAAAATTAGGCCAGTGCTAACTTCATGGGAAATCTGCAGTAAGTGAGATATATACCCCAGGTCCATAACATTGCTTCAGCCACTACTGGTCAAAGAGGTGACAGTTGCAAATTTACCTTCCTTTCTTCCCTTGCCCTTAAGAAAATAAATAAGATAATATGAGTAAATACTTTGCAAAAAGCATGCTTTTCCATCTCAACATTTGGTCGAACATTACCGAGCAAATTAAACTAGTTTCAATCATGAACATATGCAAATATATATATATATATGCCGTGCCATTCATTCCACAGCACTAATTTATCAAGAGAAATCAACATTTCTTCATTTGCTACTTGTTCCTCCAAGAACGTCGTATATATGTTATCTTGTAAGCTTGCAAAGCATTTTATATTGGTTTAACTTCTACTGTTGTTTCGCTAGCATGAACAATCATAGACGTTCTGTTAAAACCAAGTCTCCCTTGCCGGTTGCCCAACATGCCTTATCTCACTGTAAGGATTTTGATGATGCTTTTAATCTAACACTTATTGATGCGTTACCTACACCATACTCTGAAAGTTTACTCAGAGATAGAGAAATGGCAGCTATATTTTTACATAAAGCGCGTATACCACCTGGTTTAAATCTTACGTATTAGTTTTTTTCCTCCCACACTCTCATTTCTAGTTTCATCTGTTTCCATGCATAACGTTACCTTCGACACTCAATATTAACATTTATCACCTTCCCTTGTCTTCTTGCCGTAGAAGAACTCTAGTAGTTCAAAATATAGCGATTTCAAGTGTGACTTTCTCTTAGTGTTTTATCCTTTTATGCTTTTATAATTACTGCTATAAACCTTAAACCGAAAATATGTCCAAGAACATACCGTCAGGGCACACATTTACCACACGGCTAGAAGTATATAAGCCATAATAAAGTTTACAAACAATAAAACAAATTAGATATTTAAGCATTATACTACCAGCAAGTAAATAAAACAATATAGAGAATCAGAAATTTTAGCTATGGAATATTTGCAAGGCCAAACAGCGCTCGACTGAATAACAGAGGCAGTTTCGGGAACTAAAGGCACTAAACCGCCAATCTACCACTGATTTTCAAACTGTGGTCCGCGGTGCCCCGAGGTTACAGTACATAAAAGCATTTAATCTCGAATGTATTGGTGTAAACAAATAATGTATGATGAAAAAATGAAATATACTTCTGCTTAAGCTGGGGAAGTGGAGTCCCAAATTTTTTCGGACTATCAAAGAAGGCTATGAAAGTACTGGTGCCTTTGGTAACAACTTTTATTAAAAATTATTCTCTGCACTCATTTTCTAAAAAATAAATACAGAAATCGCCAGAAAAACTTAGAATGAAACATTTTCTACTATTAAGTCCGATATGTCACGGTTTATAAGTGATATGCGCTATTGTCTCTTTATCAGTCACTAAAATTAACAAATAATGTACCTTGCGAGTGATGTGCTCATGCGGTAAGCTTGGGATACGCTTTGGGGAGGTCCCGGGTTCTAATAAAGTGGAGTCGGCCATCCTGACTTTGAGTTTTTTCGTGGTTTCCCCTAGTCGCTTAGGTGAATGCTGGAATGGATCTTTACTGCAAAATTTCCGCTCTCCCATTTCATACCATGTCATTCCGTTGGTTGTGTTACGGGGTCGAAAGTGCCAGGACGTACTGAGCTGACGCGGTGTGGCAGTGGCTTGCGCTTCGGGGTGTTCTATCTGGAGACAATTAGGGACTCCATTTACGTCCGCACACTTACCGTCCTTGGATGCTCATCGCTTGGTATCATCCTCTCGTCTTCCCTTCCTCTCGAAGATGTTTCCATTGGGAGCGTAGACACAAGCGTCCAGCCTTGAGCAAGGCTAAAGTACAGAGGCATCCTTCTCTGTTACAAAACAATCTAATATTGTTAGTTTTTATTAATATGAATTTATTATGCCTTTAAATACTCTTTGACTATGTAAGGGTGCACTACGATAAAAAGGCAACATTTTACTGAAATTTGATCAGATTTCTATAAGTAAATGCGACTGAAACTAGTTTTAATAACAGATTAAGCCAATCAGAAAACGTTTATAGATTCACGAAAATGCCCGAGAAGCAGTTTTAGCAATAACATTTTCTGTAAGGGTGGACTTATTTTCAAATATGATATACTAGATACATCTGCAATTCTAAGGCAATGCACTAAACTTAGGACAAAGAATTTGTTGGTCATCCTGTAGTATTTACATGTATTAGGGCGTATACCGTGTAGCTCCGTTCCCCTAGCTACCATGTACTGGCTTTAAATCCGTGCACATACAACAGGGACATCTCTGTGGGATGTTACATCGAGTACTGCCCCAGCATCATTTGTATTAGCAGCGTGGTATTAAAAATGTTGTGATTGAAAGCAACCAGAGTAATCTCTTTCCACTGTAATGCGGCAGGGAAAAATCCTCTCCCTCCCTTGTGCTTTTTGTTTTTAAATCTGTATAGACAGGTAATTAGAAATTGTGATTTTTACGAGGTATGTTGAAATACGTTTCGAGGCGATTATCAGGGGAGAGGAGGGAGGTGGGACTGTAAGTTGTTAGCGTTCCCATTAGTTTATCAGTCGATTTCTGCCTCTCTACCGTTCTTTTCGCATTCCCTCTCAGCCGGCGTGTTCCTCGGGTGCGCTGAACCGTCCCAGCAAAATACGCAGTGTGCCAGGTACGTTCGCGCCTGCGCAGTGTAACATTAACACCAACGCTGTGTTCTAGTGTAGATAAGTCAATAAGAGTGAAGTGTTATGTCTTACATAAAGCAGGTAAATTCCTAATATTAGATAATGAATAATTAAGTCTTATGTGAATCAAGATAAATGAAACATTTTTTTTTTGGAAAAGTTGCGTTTTTATATTTCAGTAACTTACATTTTGTATACAAATCTGAAATAAATTTTATCGTGTAATTCAATCTTCGCAAAATACATCTCTGTTAATTATAAACATAGTTACTCATGTTTGCCTGGCTTGAAAAATTCTCATTCAACATTATGCAACAAAAAGTAAAAACGTCTTTCGAATAACTGTAATCCTCTGCATTGAGAGCACATATTTTTACATATAACAAAGCCATGATTGTCTTAAATATTTGAAGTTTTGTTTCCAAAAAATTCAAGTTTTTCATATATACATATTGAGTATATAATCAAGAATAAACTACTCTACCGCCACGGGTGGCTGAGGTCGTTAAGACGCGGACTCGTGAGCGGGAGGTCTGGAATTCTAATTTCGCCAGGACTGTCCTCCATGAGAGGTTTTTCCCAAGTTTTTCTCAGTCCTCATAACTGGCAAATGCCGGGGAGGTACCCTAAACTTAGGCCTGGAACGTTTTCTTCCTTAAAAAAAATGCCATCCCAATATATAATTTCATTTCATATATGATCAGTGCCCATCGCCTGTGGTGCCTCAGTAGTAAAAACTGACGTTAAACACTTCTCAAAAAAAAAAAAAAAAATACAACCTATAGCCGAAAAAGCACACAACAGAGTTAGAATGCAAAAATTATGGAGTATCCTAAATGAACAGCAAACACCAGATAATTTATTAAATGCAATAAAATTCCTGTACAAGGCTAATGTTTTCTGGAGACTACAAGAACAGTTTACTTTTAATAGAAAATCAAGGACTAAGACAGATATGCGGTATATCACCGGTCCTATTTAACATGTGCATAAATAAAATTTTAGAAGAATGGCAGGACAAAAGATATAGCTCTGGGAAATAAACAATTTGGCTCATTGTCAATTCTGAATAAATATTATAAAGAATATTGTCACAGTCTCGAAAGAGCATCCGCTTTTTTCTCTCGTTTTTCATACAGCTAACTAAGCAAATGGCTGGACACTAGGGACTTACTTCAATCCTAATCTATACAAACATTTTACATTATGGATTATAACCACAGGGAATTTAGGATGCCTGAATTGACCTGCTGCCACTGGAGTCTTGTATACTCTCTATATCCTTCCTATTACAACTTCAGATGTTACCTGTAAGATGCTGTTACGATGGCCAGGGAGAAGCTTTGTGTATTTTGACCTGCCCACGTCTCTCGATGGAATGACACTTCATTACAAAAACCTCCCAATACTGCAGCTGTACGCATGCGCGGAGCTTGGCTTTTCCTACGTTCACACACTCCAGACGAATGTTCCATTAGTTCGCGATTGTTGACTTCGAGAATACTTCACTGTTACAATAATGATGGGTCATTAATTGAAATATTACACTGCATTATTAAAGAATAATTTCCATTATTAAGCCCCTCCATGCCACAATATTAGTGGGAAAAACTAAAGAAATGACAGTTGCGGAGAACAAAAATAGCCATGGATGCTGACACAATGGAAGAGCTAAATTTGTTTGAATTAAACATATGTTTTGTAAAAAATATATGAGATTCGAAATCAAAAACAGGTTACATAATAAACCTGTCATATTATACGGAAGAGACAGGTCGAGAAGTGACCATATAAGAATCCAGTTCAATGTTCAGCAAAAGATGATTGATGAGGTCTAAGATTACCAGAAACGGTGCTTTCTTCATGTACTACGTGGTGGTTTCAATAAACTGTGTATTGTTATACATAAATATGAAAATCAAGTATTCTCTAAAACTGTAAGCAGCATAAAATCATGGATATCAAAACTTTCTTTTGGAAGTAACGGACACTACAGGTTAAAGAAAATACACATTTTTTTCATAAGAAGTTATATTTTCTTAACCTATGATAAATATTTTACCTTAAAAATAATTCTGTAAACGCCATCGAATTTATACAAAATAACATATCACTGAAGCAATAACAAATACAAGGGCTGGAAAGAAAATAGTAGCAACACTGTCTCCATGCTGTTAATTAACATGTAAGGGATTGTTGTTCTCAACATGTCTAGAGGATGACATAGCTGTTCAACGCTCATCGTCACTAGTGCACTATCTGCAGACGGACGAATTCGAAACTATGGTGTTAATTTGGACTGAGCATTTTTAAAAGTTAGCAGTTTGATTGGATTAAAATTGGAGTGGCACGTGTTAGAAATGTGAGGGAATGTCATGCGAGAAGAAGAGAAAATGAAATTTTGCCACATTGAACGGTGGTCCGTAAGGTGTCATACTTTCGACAAGGGTGCAATAGAGTAGAAGATTTTTTTTTTTGATTGATTTATTTAAGGACGCTCTTTAACAGCTCAGGTCATCAGCGTCCCATTCAACTCAGGGCGTGAAACGGCCGACAAATTTTGCTCAGAGGCCTCTCTTTCAGGCTTGAGGTTCTTTATCGTGCCGTAAATGTACGACACGGGACCCACGGCTTTACTTCCCTTCCGAAGGAAGCCATACTTACGATTTTTACGCCCGAAAAAATCCATCGGTCCTGGCCGGGTTCGAACCCGCGTTTTGGGTATAGGAGGCAAGTATGGTAACCACTACACCACCAGGACCGACATATAGAGTAGAAGGTGCACCACATTTAGATCGTTTTGTCCTTGAAGTACATTGCGTTGATTTGATTCAATCATGTTGAAGGTGGGATGTTAATGGAGAGTGGGGGGTGGGTTTAGTCACTACAGTGTTGCAATAGAGCGCTCCTTCTTAAACAGCATCAAACACGGTTTCGCTATGGATGTCCAGTGTCTTTCAGAAGTGTGACAGCGGGTCATAAACGTGACAGGGGATTACATGAAAAAATATAAAATTGTATAATAAATGGTTTACTTCTTATGGATGTGCTATCATTAGTTTGTAAATTATTTATAAATGCCTTCGTTGTATCTCTCTAGTGCCAGTGAGCTCAACATAATGAATCATATGCAGCCTTAACAACTGAAAAAATGTTACAAGACTACTTCTATATTAGTTGAAAATGTAAATAATGATGAGTGTGGTAAGAAAGTATATTTTGCCATTTCTAGGTACTATTGTTGCAAGGACATTCCTTAACGAATTAACTAACGCACATACATTCTGGCCATAATTCACCTAACATCATTCAATTCCTAGTTCAGTGGCATATTTTGAAAAGAAAATATCACTCAAAGAAAAAAAAAATGAGGGAGAGAGTGAAAGATAGGTGTAAAGAAAAGATCTATTGCAGCATTTGCCTAAATGACCAGCAGAAATCATGGAATAACTCAGTCAGGATGGCCGATCATAAGGAATTTGAACCTTGGACCTCCAAAGCATCACCGCCTGAGCTATCCCGCTCGGGAAGAGATTATTAATAAACAGAAGAAAATGTAAGTTTTCAATATATTGCTAGAACACTGTACTTTTATCTTGTAACATTTGTACTTGTGGACTATGGGTGTTTTAACATATTGTAGTTCATTTACTTTTGACCTATTAGCTATAAACCTTTTTCGAAAGTTCAGTTAGCCTGAATCACCATATATTTTTTAATATAACACCATGTTTGATGCATCGTGCAGGGATTTTAGAGTTAGCTATGTATGTTTTCTTTAATTTCTTTGTAATATTTTCCCTATCGAATAAACTACAAAACTAATATTCAATAGGGTTACAGTTATTAATATATGTTCACTTCCTCTTCTACTTGCGTATCTATATTAAATAGAACTTTCTTTAGCTGTTGGTGATTCTGCCCTGCTGAGTTTAGTGTCGATGATCACTGAGAACCATTTTTAAAGAAACTGTGTACTGACATCTGCAGCACATTCTCAGTACTTGTTGTTAAATCAGCTACTGCTTTACGGAAAGGCGTAACACAGGCTGTATATTCGGCAAAATCATACGGCAATTCTGGGACGCTTTGTGTATCCAAATACAATTATTTCATTCCATTATTTTTATTATTTCATTTTATGTTTTGTACATTTGCTTCTAGATATTTGTTTCCGTATATACTTTGAATCTTTCGTTTGCTTTTCTAATATTAAATCTATTACATTTTTTACTGGCACAATTATTTTATCCATATTTATTTTAGTGCTAAAATTCCTCTGTTAATTTTCGAGCCATATATGCTAAATTATCATAATCGTCAGCTTCTGTTGATCGATCTATTTGATCAATTTTTCTCTTCTATTCTCGAATTTCTTTAAAATATTTTTACTTAAGTCATAAAATGGATAAATTAGAAGATTAATTATTAGTAACTGTATAAAAACTAAATACTTTGAGTTGCCTAAACAGTAGCATATATAAAAATAAATAAGTAAGTGTAAAGTAGCGCAGCAATTGAAGGGCGTATAAATGGAGAAATGTCTTGGTTACTTACATTACCTCTCAGGAAAGATAAACGACGCCGGGAATGAGAGGGTTTGCGGGCCATCAATACGGTTTCTCTCTCGACCTGACATACCGTTCATCATCGACCAGAAGAGAGACGGACGGACGAGCCATTACTGTCGATTCCTACCCACCCATCCACCCACCGACGTCTCTATTATGCATAGTTCACGTCCCTCCTGACGAGAAGCTGAGATGCAGACCTCGGGAGGAGACAGGGCATGGTACATTGGTGTTCAGTCGGCCATCGCTTCATTAAAAATCCATTTCCGTAAATGTGGAAGGGGATAAAGAATATGGAAGAGAATCAACAACCAACCACCAGACTGGTCTCTGGCCATTGTATGCGTCGTAAGCTGGGAGAGTTCCGAACGGGCATCGCAGTGAAACAGCCCATGAGGAAACGCTGCTTCTCCTATGTCAACAGTAGAAATGTAAAACACGAAAAATTGGATGCTCTCGAAGGTTTAGCTTTCAAGCAAATCCTTGTATTATCTGCGATAGCAAACCAAGCACTACCCATATATATCCACTTCAGCAACAACACGTCGTGTTTTTACCAAGTAAGAATAAATCCTAAAGAAAATTTAAAACTTTTTCAATAATTTAGGGCTGTCATGATAGGCCGTAGTCCACTCAGAAAATATGTAATTTCCCCAGTTATTTACAAGTTTTAAAAAGTCAATTATGGCTAATTTAAATTTGCCTCCAGGTATCTACAAAATCTTATAAAAGAATACTGACGTTTGCATATGGCTATGAAATGAGGAGTAATCTGGTGATACATGCACTCATTTCATCCACTTTGGCATTCCTCTGTGTATATTATATTTGATTGAATGCTTGATATGTGGGTGTAAATAAGTTTAAGTTACTCTGTAATGTCCTGCAAAGGAACAGTGAAGCTTAAGGAAGAATACAAGTGATAACAGCAAAGAAGAACTGAATATGAAGTTTTTGACGAAATAAGCAGTAAGTAATACAGAATGATATGAGCAATAGCTAATGTAAAGTATTAAAATAATTTTTTTCTGATAGTAACCTGAGGGAAGAATGCATTCAACATTTTCTTCGAAACAATTCGCTAAATATTCTCACTATTAACACTCAAGGAAATTAATAGCTGCAGCAGAAGCAATAATTTTCATTTCATAAAGCTATGCATCACAATTCTTATCCCTCCAGCTCATTGACTGTAAAATTAATTCTGAAAATTAATAACTCCAAAGTTCTTGAAAACATTTCTAGTGTAAAAACTAAAATAAAGACCATTTATTCAAATTGTACCATAAAATCTAGTAGAGGTCAATTATGTTGGTATTAGTCTAATGTACGGTGAAGATTTTTAAGTTATGGGCTGCCTGCTTACTGGAGAAGTGCGCAGTCACAGCCGAAAAATAGAAGATCGAGTCTCCGCGTGTAAAGAATGTGACACTGACACTGTATTTAAAACTGACGATAGTAAACATTAATATGTGTTAGAAAATGTGAAAATGATGCACCTCAGCGGCAATACATTGCCGGCATCCGCGGGGAAATTCCTGTTTTTCAACTACGCATTTTTCTAGTAAGCAAACGACAGTTCGAAACACGTTTCTTGTAAGATTTTAACAATATGGCAAACATTTTCTTTACCGGGAACATGATTGTCAGGGTGTTTACTTCGGTACTCACAAAATACTCATTCATTAAGACTATACTTATGTGTGGCATAACAATTAGCACACAATTTACACACAGTGAAAGCACCGAGTAACACATGAACCATAATTATTCACTTACAAAATCTCCTTTAATCTTTCTACAAGCTGCTACCTGCATATATATGTATATTATACGAGCTTAACGACTGGCTTCTCACAGCACGCAGCAGTGCTATGCGATCGTAACTCAAATAATCCCATTGTACATAGTTAGAAGGTAGTGGTATAGAATTACATGAGCAGTAGCCAACGATAAACATTAAAGTATTAAGTGTTAAAGTATTTAGCTTTTTTTTCTGTTAGTAATGTATGAAAGCAATGGGTTCAGAATTTTCTTTGAAACATTTAACATAGAAGGAAATAAATTAGCGAAAGTTGGAGTCCTGTTTTTAATTTCCTAAGGGTTTTTTGTTTTGTTTATTTACGGACGTTCTTTAGTCCTCAGCGTTCCATTCTATTCAGGGCGTGAAACGGCCGACAAATTTTGCTCAGAGTCCTCTTCTTTCAAGCTTGAGGTTCTTTTTCGTGCCGTAAATGTACGACACGAGACCCACGGCTTTACTTCCCTTCCGAAGGAAGCCATACTAAGGATTTTTACGCCCGAAAAATCCATCGATCCTAGCCGGATTTGAACCCGCGATCGTGGGTTTAGAAGGCAAGCATGATTATCACTACACCACCAGGGCCGATTTAATTCCTAAGTGAAATGCCATCATCGTTGTACATTCTGTTATATCTGAAACTGTTAATAACTCTAAATTTCTAGCGTAAAAACTACAAAAAATGTTTCTTAAAATGGCACAAAAATTCTATTAAAGGTAAATTATGTTAATATCTGATACCAGCAACCATATGTATATTAAATTATTTCCCAAAGCTGCATCCAACTTTACTAATTGAACTATTTCATTAGGTTTATTAGTTTTTCGGCTGTAACTACACAATTGGTAGTTGTTTTATGACGGTTTGTTATCTGTACATTATGTGCCGCTAATTTTAAATGGTTCGGTAGTTTTTTGCATTGTTTGTCTCAAATGAGCAGTCAAGTTGAAACATTCTTGAAATCATATTTCCTAGCTGTAATGTATTATTGAAAATATTCCTAAACGAACACGAAGTGAGGTTATTCAATACAAGCCGTGTAATAGAGCATAATAAAGAGGAACAAAATAGTACAAATAACTTTTTCTCTATCTCTTAGAGCTATGGACAAAAATATATCCTTTTCTCGAAGCATAAGGTAACGCTGTCTAATGTTCTGTATGATTATGTTACATTTTAATGCAATAATTGTAGATACTCAATAAGCGTTTGTTTGAAAACAAGTTAGCGTTCCTCAGGGTTTTAACCTTTTTTTAACATATACGCTATGACAACAATGTTAAGCTCAGTGATGCCAAATCTGATTGATTCCCATGACACTTTTCTGGTAAATTTACGTCAAAATGCTTCCAATTTGAAAAAAATAGCAGAGAAGTTTAATTCTGCTTTTCTATCCATTATTATAATCCAGTGCTCTACTTGGAAAAACATTTTAGAGGACACTGTTAATATTCTTATCATTATATCAAAGGAAACTCGAGTAGGTCCATGACTTTTTCTTCTCCGGCATGTAGACCCCCCTTTCAGGTCGTAGTAAAGATTGCTCGTAAGGCAAGGGGTTAAATGCTGTGATACTGGTGGCCCAATAACTTTGGGAACAAGAGCCTAGCAATTCTTTCTGTCAGAAAACTATTTATTTTCGTAGCGCAGAAATAGAAACTGGGACAGAATCTGAAATATTCACCAACTACAAAGTAATGTGTCAATACATTCCCTGAAGGTTGGAATGCACTTTGCTTGTCATTTAGATGAAAATGTTCACACAAATTGTAAATCTTGCAGCACCATTTCTGTTACAGCAAGCCAGTTTTGTATTTATGACAGCCATATCATTCAATAGCCTCTATTGCATTTCTATCACAGCCAATTAGAGGACAAGTCGCGAATTTTTTAAATTAACAAATCACAACAGTATATTTTTGAGGCACCAGTAGTGTGAATTTATCAACTCGAGGGCATGACATGAAATTACAGCAACTCTTGAGATGGTGTCCATAGTTTTCAAGAAAAGTAAACAGTAAACTAGCATTTCAGCAAAGGGAATAAAATACAAATTTTAAAACCAAAATAATGGTTATAATAACTCTAGTCTAATTATAACACTTCCAAACAGCTAACACAGCAGTGGGCATACCGAGCCAAATTGGAGGTTTGTAACCCGAATGGCTTCATTAAGTGACGTCTAGAATCGTCACAACCCACTGGAATCCTTTGCGGGCATAGTGTATTTCGGATTTCATTCAGTCTGCCCACCCCTAAACTAACAAACTCTTTCAATTTTTAGTAAAGTCGAAAGGAGTATTTTCGATTTTATAATTTATGCCGGTACGTTTTTAATTATAAACCGGTACGGCGTGTCGGCCCATACCGACCCAACTACATCACTGTTTATGATCAGAATGTAGGAATTCCGACGCATTAACATATTGCAACACATGAAAGATAACGCAGAAAAAAATATTGTGACCAAACAACGGACAGCGGCCAAAATGGCAGTATTAAGTTTTGTTCTATTTATAGCATAAAATCAGTACATTATATTATGCCGCTGAGTTCCTTCCACTCTATATAGGGTCAACAACCTCTTAACGCCAGTAAGACAAAGACAGAAAAAGAATATACATGGAGGAATATTATACGAATTCTAAAGTCAGTTTAGTTGCACAGATTACTGAAAATCAGTTTTTCATACACTATAATTACACTTTATTTAGAAACGGGACAAAAAATGTGAAAGCCTATATATTCCTAATTTAGTATTAGAAATGGTAGAGAAGATGACATACTCAGAGCAAGTCAATCCCTCTCGTCCGTTTTGATGCAGAGAAAACACTTCACCATTAAAACCACAACGTCCATTTGGTAAAACGAAGCGTCAGGGTACTGCATAGCACATCCCTCCAACCGGGGCTGCTGAATAAAGATATCTTCAATAATTCAACTCTTGAAAATCTCATCCCTCCTAGCCCTTTCCTATCTGTCCTGGAGAAAATGGATTGTTGTCCTCTCACAACCCCAGCCATATCGAGCTAGTGTAATAGTATCTGTTGTAGCAGGCTGTTGATTTATTATACTGCTAGCTGACAGTCGTTCAAATGCAAATACCAGCGGAGAGAGTGAGAGAGCTCTGGTGGCGAATCTTCAAGTTCGTTTCGTCTCTGTCTTCTACCCCAGTCGGGATAGATGGATGGCTCCAAGAGAATGGATGGCGAAGTGACAGACAAGCGGCGCACACACGCACACACCCACACACGTGCGGGCGCTGTACCGGGCTTTGGAAATACGCACAGAGCGAGAGGCCTGCAATAGCTGCGGCTCCGGAAGATCATCATCCTATCATCATCTTTAGTACTTCTAGGAGATTGAGGTTATGTGCGTCGCTAGAAGAGCACATATGGCTAAGTTTTCTATTTCTTTTTTACGTTCTACTGATAAAGTTGAGTATTTTATACGTAACATACGGTCTTACGGTACAAAATATCACGGTGAATTTCCGTTCTGACGCACTGTTCCTAGATTCCCTCGCGTCTATTATTATTATTATTAGTTTTCAAAATAAGTATTTCAGTTCCTCTGTTAGATTATATCTAAAACATTTATAATTTTAATACAGTTGAAAATAATTTTGAAATTGAATTTAATTATCTTTGAAATGCATAAGTGTTTTGGCTTAAATGTGGATAAAATTTAAATGTAATAGATGGAAATTTATTTCATACGATTAAATAACACGCAACTGCCATTTACCTCAGTCCTAAACCCATCACCATAGGAATGCATCTTGTGTGGCTATTCTGTAATTGTGCAAAAGTAACGTTATTTATGGATTATAAGGTGTATATATTTTTCCTCTTTTGCAAGGAACGTGTTGAAAGAAAGAGAAAAAAATGCGTTAAAAACAGGTAAAAGAAATACTTCTTGGAAGGAAACAGAAGTAGGAGATAGAAACAAAGAAGGAAATATAGAAAAAGGAAAAGTAGAAATAGAAGAAAGGGAAAGCATTGGCATGAAAGAAAGGAAGGAAATAGAGTAAGAAATAGAACAAAGAGGGGAGCTAAACGATGGATAAAATGGAGGGAGAAGAAACATCGGAACAGAAGGAAAAGTAAAGGAGAAGAAGAGAAAGGAGCAGGAAGTTAAGGAAATGAAAATGATAAAAAAGAAAAGAGAGACAATAAAGTAAACGAAGGAGTAAAAGGAAAGGAAAAGAAGAGGAGGAGGAAATAAAAGGAAAGGAATGGAAAACGAAAAGAGGGAAAGAGAAATGAAAATAAAGAAAAGGAAAGGATTAGGGAAAAAATAACCTTACCAACTTTTGAGTACAACGGGCTCTAAGATATTGCGTGCTTGTGCTTTTAATGTACTTTTCTTCTCATATATAACCATCTTGTTGTATTTAACTAGAATTAACACGAGCATAACGTCACGAATTTATACACTTTGAGGATCCTGAGATTAGATATAGAAATCGCGTGACGTATTTTGTAAAATAAACCACCACCCATTTCGGCAAAAACAGCTGTATTAGAGGAATTCGGTTGTTACAGACATTTAATGTTAAATTCTTGTACCTTTTTAATCTTCCAAACGCTTCCACCCACGCCGTGCTAGGATGTTGTCATAGTAACTAAAAGAAAGTACCAGAAGCCACTACTATTTACATTAAAGGTACAAACCTCCGTAGCCCACGAGCAGCAACTGCAGTTTTACTTTTTCATTTAAGTATTTAAGTAACGCAGAAGACAACCCTAGGGAAATTATAACAAATTTAATTTTAATCCCCAACTCTAATACTATTTTATTTAAGCAAAGGATTCATTGGTTTAGGTAAGCAAAAGTATAATCATATCGAATGGTTTACGCACTCTTTGGTGAATTTTTCACTCATTGAAGTTCGTTTTGTTTTTCAAATGCACATTTTCGTCCTTATAGGCTACTTTTCTGTGACATTTATTATTTCACATACTATTTGAATAGACATATTTCAGCACTACTCACAATGATATACACAATTTTAATTGATTAAATAACAAATGCTACAGCTATAAAGTCTCTGAAAAGTATTTTGTAAAAAAGGGGAGGAGATGCTATTCTCTTTGTTCTATACCAGTTAGCTGTATAAATTACAAAAATGTAATGGTGGTGGTAGGCATTTCTCTCTCTGATTGTACCTGCAGATGTTTGAACTCGGAGTGAACATACCTGCTCCTCACGAGCATCACAAGGTCTGCTCTTATAGTTCGCTTAAAATTTACGACCCAATCGTAGGTGGGCGAGTCTAAAGCAAGCTAACAAGGCTGGACAGATAACAAGCTGCATAAATATAAATCGCACAGCTCGTGTACAGATATCATGTCTTTATAAAGTTAAGTTACTTCTAATTTTGACAAAATAAAATGCTTTTTAAAAAGTAGTGCTTCAGTTAATTTAAACACACCGTTATAACCAGTTCAGGAATTATTTTAGTCAAAATAGGCAGGCAAAAAGGCTCTTAAACACTGAAAGTAGGCAGTAATATAATTAATTTAATATTTATTAAAAGTGAAAACAGAGAAAAATTATTCATTATAAATGAAAATGGGTATTTAATATACTTAATAATTATTTGATTACATAGTTAAAGTGATTTCTGTCCAGTTCATTTTCTGTTTATGCGTTTATAGGGGAATCAGGTTGGTATCTCTTACTTTCGCACTGAAAACATTGTAGGGGCGGTTTATTGCATAGCCGTACCGCGCTGCTCATCTTTCTCGCTTGCAATTGTTTGTTACATTTAAGCACTTGAGAAGTTATCCGTAGTACAAATTTCTTAGAATTGTCTCGCGCAGATCGATGCAAGGTTTACGCACAGGACTATTCAAACTATAGTCCTTCCCTCATCTTGTTTCCTGGTATACATACAAAAATGTCGTAACGAGGTAACAGTACATTCCTTTCACTAACGAAGCTTGTACTATTTAAAGAGCTTAAGTAAATGGGTTGAGAATAAAGCTTTTGTCTGCTTGAAAAGAAATAAACGTTTAACAAGATTCTCAATAGATATTTTTGTGAGGTGCCATTTAGTTTTTTATAGCTTTTTTCAATTCGATATATTGAAAGTCTTTATGTGCTTTGTGAAATGCTTAAATAATTGAAGAAAAAATCCATAGTGATTCAAAACAGGCTAAATAAAAACTCGTCCTACCGACCCCAAATGTACGGAACCATGTTCATTTCTATCTGACTTTTAAATACATCCACCCAGGTAGAAAAGGCATTTTGCCTAACTTCTGAGCTCTGGTTATAGCTTACGGCTTAGGAACCAGTAATAATTTAAAAATAAAAATTACATAGTATTTAGTAAAGCTATATATGATTTCAAACTATAATACAATTATTCATTATCATCTTTCTCATTGTTATTCATATCATGTAGAAATAAGTGATGTCTGCGATAATACCTATGCCGCACTAACATAGATACCGACTATGCATATTATGCGACTGTTATTAATGTACACTAGAGCATAAAACCACAATCCTTAAAGCTCGTTATGGACAGAAATCAAAGTGATGTCGGAGCCAAGTGGAAGCAAAAAGTCAAAGGTGTAACATCAGACAACTGCGTATTGTAGTGTCATTCTGTAATAAAATTACGGCTTCATTCCTGGATATATAGAGGGGGAGGATTAAGAGTGTTGCAGTTACGTTTCAGACAAGACCTTTAACTATTTTTCGGATTTGGCAATGCAGTACATACAAGATGTGTATCGTTATTATTTAAGAAGTAAGCAAATAGTTGAACTGAACAATTTAAAGACAATCTTCTGCTGATAATGTGATTGCTGGCGTATGCTATTGGAATGGCGTCGACTTTATTTCATGTTGTGAAATATGTAATATATGTATACTATATATACACTCCATTAAGTGATTTGTTTCCGTGCCAAGTTATGTAGTATGTTGCATGTCTACACCATGTTAAGTACAAACATGAATTCTCAGAAAGAAAATCTTTAATATGTAAGAATTATCTAATCATTTCAAATATTTTCTGACTTCTGTGAACGCTTAATTTTAAAACAGCAGAGTATTCATATTCAGGCTGAAGCTTCTAAAGTGTTTTGTGTTCTGTAGTTGCCCATACATTTTACATTAATGTATGCTCTTTAAACAGACTGTAGTGTGTTTGCGACACCGGTCTTTGAGCCTATATTTAACAGTATTTCTCCATATCAAATCTGTACAACATACACAACCATGATTGGAACCACCTTTGTGCTTAAATTAAAGCATTGCTAAGAAAATGACTACTTATGTACAAGAGAAGATAACACAGTTTGTTTAAACGCTGTATATCAGTACACAAATTTGAGGTAGTGTTTGTCATATGGAGCTAGATTTGAGTTAGTTGGGAAGGGCTGGCAGAGTTTATAGTGTAGGGGCGGGTGTGGAGTTACTTAATGGATTAATGCACGTATTGACCTGCAAAGCTGTCAACATGAAGCAGAAAGCTTCCAACCCCTCCCTCTCTACAAGTCCCTGGAGGCCCGAACCAATCACAGCCCAAAGTAGCCCTTAATGTCGTAAACAAGAGGATCGACATGCTGAGAAGATAATATGCAAACTGTACTAAGCTACAACTAACTAATGCTTAGCATATAGATGGATTAATGCATCTAATGCCTTCCACATGAGTTAGTATATGATGGCGACAAGGAAGTAGCTGCTTCAGTGTGTTTCTGTTGTTATTGTGAAGGGAATAATGGCTGACCAGGCAACAAGATATGTGAATCCTTCAATAAATAATCTAAAAACATGTTTCACTTTAGCGCAAGTTCGTTCTCCAAAAACTTCATGGTACTATGCAATCATGAAGGTGACGAAAGGCGTAGTATTTAGCAAAGTTTTTGGTCAAAAGCTCTTTCTGTGTAAGCAATGGCACAAAACCAGTCCATCCCTCTTGACATTCAATGAACAAGTCAAATGCTTTTGCGTTCCATGAATAGGCAGGCTTTTAGATGCAGGCAATGTGACTGCAGATTAGCGGAGACAAAGTTTTCTCATTTATCAATGCAAATGAGTATTGGGTCAGCACATTATTTTAGGTATCTGTGGCATGCTGAGATGCAGAAAAGTGCTCTATACATGAGCATCTAGGCAGCTGACATAGAAAAGTAGAAAGGGTGGATGATGGCCTCTGAGCTGATAAGGTTGAAGATGGAAGATTTCTGCAACGTACTAAACGTAATTAAAATTTTGAGGCTCTCTGCGTGAAAAGGGCGTTTTCACGGGATATCAGCCGAGCGTTGTCTGGATTTTCATCAATCTTTAGGCCATCTTTACTCCACGATCTTCCTAATTACCCTTATTGAGAGTCCTGGAGCTGATATGACCAAAAGCTTTGTGGACAATCCAATTGATGCCCGGTTGATATGCTGTAAAACCATCATTTATTAAATACAACTCCTCAAGACAAAGAAGATTTCTAACAACAAAGAGACTGACAGAATTTTCAACTACCTTCAACTAAAAAACCTGATAATTTACGGAAATGCTTTTCATGAAAGGAGGCCCATTTTGAATATGTATCATTTTGAATTACATAAAAGTTCACAAATATCTCTAAAGAAACAAAAAAAAAAGTTACTTTGTGACAGAGTTAGTCAAGTCTAGTTGTAAGACTGTCTCTTGTAGTTTCTAGATCTGCTACTTGTGTGTTAGAGTACGCTCTCTTACCACATTTTGAGACGTAAAGACAACTGAAGATGTCGTGCTCAAAGAACACATGGCAGAACTATTGAAGATATATTAGAATGTGTATAAGAATATGTTGGAAGAACCTTCTCACATATGATAAGACTTAAGACAAAACTTTTGGAAGTTACCTATCTTTATCTGCAGTCTTCCACATAACTAGTATCAGCCTTTAATTTGACCTTATTTGAATGCAAACAATTACATCCTCTAGAGCTCAAAATAAGGATATTCACTGGGTGCTGGATGTAGAAAGTATCCCTGCCACAGAAACATGGTTAAAGACAATGACATATTGACTTTTTTTTCCTAATACTTCATTTCAAGTTCGAGAAGGTCCTGTATCCCTTAAATTGTCTGTAATCTCTGTCTGGCAATATTTAAATTCCACTCATGATGCTTTTGTTTTGTATGTCATTCTAAAAATTCTTAACGCATGCATTAGATTTAGCTTAAGATTTCCTTGATTTTCTTCTGTAGTGCTTTCGAGTTTTACTCGCTCAGGATTACAACAGAGACCATACATTTCACTTCCAAAAATGTATAAAATATCTATTTAATGCGTAGAGTACTTTTACTTTGTTTTCTATTGTGATTTTATTCTTAACGACCATAGTAATAAAAAGATATATTTAAAATTCTATACATGTTTTCATTTGGACATTTCTTATATATGAGACATGTAACTTCGGCGAAGAGTACGTTCAAAAGTAAGAACAGAGATTATAAATAATATTAATTATATTATTCAAAGCTCAAAAATTAATTTTTGGTTAAATAAATAATGCATGATTGCAATTTAAATATAGTTTACATTCTAATCACTGTATCAGCCTATGACAATTTCTACAATAATGAAGTATACATTTTCTTAGGTTTCTCAACTAGAATTCAAAAGTCAACATAATTTTAGTTATCTTTTACTATTAAATCTTTTTTGAAATTCTAGCTTAAAATACAATAGAAAAGCGCAAAATATGCCTAATATAATGACACACTAAACTAGCTCACAATATGTTTATCAAAGATATGTAAAAACCTTATAAACGATCACTTGTCGAAAATGGAATAAAATTACGATACTAAACGAACCAATTTTTCAACAAGAATAAAATTAAATCTCTTATGATGCTTAAGGTTAATTTAACTGCCATTGTAACCTCCTTGCTCTAATTAATGTATTCGGGGAATTTCGTCGAAGCTGGGCTTCCCTCTCAAGGAATAATGCAACATAAGCTCAATATTTGCAATGCGCTTGTGAGGTTAACAGCGAACCACCATTTTGTCTGTCAACATAACTATTAGGAAGGTCTTCTCCCTTCTCCAGAGGAAAATCTCATAAGGAGAGGGGGCAAGAAGGGAAGACGATGTCTATGGGGTAGTTGACTAAATTAGCATCGTTAATTTTGTTATTAGTAAGCGTTTCGTAAATAAAGCTGTGATTAGGGGTGCTGCAACCCCTGTCTGATTAATCACATCAATTTTCGGAAGAGGAAGGGAGCTTTGCGGAAACACTGTAAGTGTATGTTTTGCTACACATTGCCAAGTGCTGCAATACAGTCGGTAAACAACACAGCTTTCTAAGGAACTCGCAATTGTAAGTTATTAACACACTTAATGCACTATATTAATGTATTATTGTAGGTTGTTATGTGCAATGTTGAACTTTTTATGAACAATTTCCAACTCACAATCGTGAAATGCTGGAGATTTGCTACAATACAAACTGGTTCACGCATGCAATCCATTAATTGTAGTCTATGTGATTTATTCCAATACCAAGTGATACTGTTAAAAATAATTTTATATATAATTATGAGAACTAGAAATTGATAAAACACTTAAATATTCAGAGAATGTTTGAGATATAGTGAAAATTCTAAAGTGTTTTATCTTGTTCTAGTTCTTGTAATTTAGTTACTTTATTTTTCATGTTTTATATACATACTGTAATCGAAAACGCGTTACATTTTTTGCTTCCCTTCATTTTATGTTAACAGTAAAACAGTCGAGCTTTAAATGCATTCAATGACTAAAGTAGCAGGTAAATTAGTAATAAAATATATAAACATAATAATAATAATAATAATAATAATAATAATAATAATAATAATTATATGAAAGTTGATACATAAGCTATGCACCTATTCGAAATGTCTAATTTGGCATTCGGTGTTCCGTTTTTATTATTTCACATCTTGCTCTTGTTTTTATTCTAAAGGGCTGCTTTCCATTTTTAATAGTTAATATACATATTTATATGAAATATAAATTTTTGGATATCTGTAATATTAAGGAATAGATCATTCACGAAACGTTAATAGTGCTTTTTTTTTCTTATCCTCGTTTGGAGACAAAATGGTCAACAATTACTATTCTAGAGTACAAAGGAAAGAACAACCAAACTCCCAACTGTTTTATAATAAAGCGTTCTTTTCCTCTACACTGAAAGTGTGGGACTAGTGTAGCTGTTTGAAGAAAAAAATTAAACTTCTTCGTATTCGCAAAAGAAGGTTTATTTGGTTATATTCAGAGCAAATGACATTTTTTTTCTTTGGCATTAATAACCTCTCCTCTAGATCAGCGATTATGAAACTGTGATCAGAAAGCTTACGAGAGCCCGCAGTGCCTTCCTAAGAGGTTCACAAAGCTTTAAATACAGTTGAAAGCATTCATTTTGAATGTATAGACACAGCCAATGAATTATAGGGAAAAAATGTTCAAATTTAGATGTGAATTTATTGAGGTAAAGTAAATCAAAGTCAAATTGAAGGCATCTATTTGCTCCGAAGGGATCTTTCAAATAGGTAGGCCGTAAATGTGGATCAGGCTGAACACTCATATATGTATATCGTCATAGCTTCCATGACAACAACACACATTGAATTGCGTAGGCTGGGGTCCCCGACTCTCAAATTCAGAACTTAGAATATAGATTACTTCTTTAAACCCAACATCACACCTTTCAAGAGAAATGTAGCACCACTCTTCTCCTTCAAACATTAAAATTAACGTGTGAACTTGTTGTTGATTTGTTTTATTTACAGACGCTCTTTAACATCTCAAATCATGAGCGTCCCATTCAATTCAGGGCGTGAAACGACCAACAAATTTTACTCAGAGGCCTCTTCTTTCGGGCTTGATACGTGTGAAGTGACATACATTATATTGTTATTTGTTATAAATAATATTGATTTTATACACATTTGGAATATATTATTATTATTATTATTATTATTATTATTATTATTATTATTATTGTTGTTGTTGTTGTTAAAATATGAAAACTGCTATTGTGTAAGTATGCACTGCAACAAAAGAGCACGTATTGAACAAGCATGCATATATGTGTTAATATCTTAACATTAGTAAAACAGAAAGTAATTTTTTTTAACAAAATTGAGATTTTAAACTATGACTTCAATCAGGAGTCCGCGACAGAGAGGGATCTTTAAAGAGAGTCAGCGATCAAAAAGTTTGAGAGCCGTTGTTTTAAATAGTTCATTCACTAAAGAACACGGAGCATATTCTGAGTTGAACGGTAATAATTAAACAATCAATCTCATCAATCTCTCTGGAAAATCGCAAGTGTAGTAAATCATAAATTTTGCTGAAGTTCAAAAGTAACAAGAGAAGAAAGAAAAGAAGGGAAAAAATCTGTTAGCCCACTGCTGAGCGCTTTGAGTAAGCAGCGAGAATATCGCACTAATCTCGTATCCAGTTCCGCGTTGCAGTATCTCCCTTTGGTTTCATTCTCTGAGAATAGCAGAGAAGTGAACACCTAAACTGACAGAAGTGGGAGGGGGCGAAGGTCCACGTCTCTAGGGAACATGCCCCAACTTCCGCCCCAAGCGGCCATACTTCCCTGACGACGCCCTTTCCATGATGTTGGTCAGCGAACCGGCCAGCACCCAGGGGAATTGAATCAAATGGCGGATTTCTAAGCGCGTTCCCTCACCGCACACACCTTCTCCCTGATCGAGTGCTGGACCAAAACCCTCCCCTTTCAAACCAGCGGCTTCTGAACGCAGTTTCCCTAGAGACTTACACACGCGAAGATCGAGTCGACCTCAAGTGCTAACAAAATGACCAAAAACCGCAGAAAGATCGTCTCCTGAGCTCAATAGCCAACCTTTAAACGCACAAGCAACAATTTCCACTTTTTTTCAAACGTATTGTTATGCAACATTTGTGGAACTGAGTTTTACTATTGTCTTTTAAAGTTTGTATACATAACTCTCAAATATATTGCTATTTTCGACTTGTCACTACTTTGAGTATGTACCTCCCGAATAACGATGTATTAGCACATTTTATCTCAAAGCATTTCAATGATAACGTTTGTGTCATTTTAGTTCGCATTTTCTTCTTGCACGATACCTCTCTCTCCTCTTTCCTGTCCGGTTCACCTGGCCACGTCAGGATGGTTCACCAGCTAACGATTAATTCCTTCCCTATCGAAAGTTCTACCATGCCATGACGGAACCATTCAGGCCGGTAAACTCTCGCCTTCCTTCTATACGGATAGTAGTCTCCGGGATAGTGTTGGTTATACATTTTTTTCGACCTTCTCTTCAAAATTGTTAGTTCCGGAGACTTCTCCGAAGGTACCTACAATTATATTGTATAGTAAAATGCATGTGTTTTAGTATGAAATTGTGTATTTGCAACGCTCTTAATGAGCACGGAAGTTGAATTTATAATCTAATGTATGAAATTCAATTGCCAAAATGGACAGAATTCAAGCTCTTTTATTTGTTGTTTAAAAACATGTTTTATTAAACGCTTGCATCGATGCATTGTTGTATCAAATCTTTAATTGTTAATTGTATTTTAGTGGGGTAATATTTTGAGAGCTTGTGCCTTTATTTTATTTTTTTTAAGAGATACTGCTGATTTACACTTTGTGCTACTATTCTGCTTTCAAAATGTAATTTATTTCATGTGTATATTACACTTACAATTAATTTGTTTAATAACTCATGTTAAAATTTAACCACTTCTCTCTCGTATTGTAAAGTTAAGTTTCTATGGCCATATTCTGAGAGTTTTATTTCCAGTACATGTATAAGGCCATACGTAGTAAGTTTGTGTATAAAATGGCCATCAGCATTGACAGAGGAATAAATAAATGTCCTGTACAATTTAGTATCTATAGCCAATTTGCCAGTCCAGTTAAGACATTTTAAAATACAAGTAACAATTTTAAATATAGTTCTATTTGATGATGATAAGTAATTATGCAGAAAATAAGTTTCGATTATAGATAGTAACATATATCTTAAAAATATCAACTTATAAATCAACATATATACCTTTCCAAAGAAAATATAAAAAAAGGCCAGAATATTAAAAAAGTTTAACCTTATTGAGCAAGTTTCAATTACTTTAGATATAAAATTTCTCCTATATATTAAATTAGCTGCACATAAAGTATATAATTTTCAAAATGTATGCGGAACGATTGCAATAACAACACACATATTCCGACTTTTAACAAATGGTGTTCCGGAATGCAACGCTAATCAGAAAATCTCGTATTTAACGAGTTCATTGATAGAATAGTTAGCAAAACAACAAGCACTTTCCTCACTCCATGTATTTTTAAGAGTGCAATATTATGAATGATTATTATTACCTCTCAGCCTCAATCAATATTTCACCTCCATCATTCTTTCCTTTCTATTACTTTCTTGAAACATGAAGTAAGGAATGATTGCATAGGGGAAGCGCGTTACAAACCTCTAAAGGAGCTGGACTTTCTACGCATCTACTGAGAACCAACGCTTCCTAGCAGAGGCAGCCAAGACGCGCCGGATTGGGTATAATATTTCCATGGATAATTAGGCATTTTAAAGGAGCTTCTTGGCTGGTTATCCAGTGATCCAGGTATTCAAGTAAGCAGTAAAAGTACTAGGTTTTATAGTTTTTTCTAAATTTTAGTTATTTCTTAAAGCATGGTTTTCTCTTTAGCTAATTTTAGTAATGTTTTAAGATGATTTTCAGGCAATTAAATGATGTATTCAAGGTGATCTTGCCTTAGCAATGAATTGTACTTACGTATAGTCGTAACTTTTATATTTACTTTATTGTTGTTTTTTTGAGATGTGAAGGGGAGCTATTTTTAGCCTAGTTAATAATTATAGCCTTGCTCTTAACGTAACTTATAGTAAATTTAGCTATATTTCTTAAAGAAAATTGAACGTATTTGTTTTAAAACTTTTAATATTAATTATTGTATAGTTTATTACCATTATTGCTGTAGTACGTTCAGTTCACCTTACACCTTACTGCTACATTCACTGTTTTGGGGATTTTCATGAATTATGTTTGAAGTATTTAAACGATTTATGTTGAAATATCCCTGAATTTTATGATTTATCTTTCTACTCTCATATTATTAAGTTATTTTTCCAGGGTACGTCTAGGACTTATTAGAGTACATCCGCATAGTGTCAACTACAAACATTTACAGCAGGATGTTGTTAATGCCACAAATGGTAGTGAAAGTAAATCTTGTAGTACGTGATAACACACATTTGGTTACTGTAGGGTTACAGTGAATGTATTGGCTATCACCTGAAGAAGTAAATGAATTGTTTCATCAGTCTCTTGCAAACTCTTAATATTTATTATTATTATTATTATTATTATTATTATTATTATTATTATTATTATTATTATTATTATTATTATTATTATGTCAGTAGAGAAGGGTGATATCTAACTAAAATTTCGTTTGTTTGTCTTACACCATGGCAATCAGGAGGGGATGTAGTTAAGGGAGGAAAAAAACAAAAACAAAAAACTTTCCTTGGAGATATTGACAATCAGTGACAAGGGATACGCCGGCAGGTAATTGGCGGAACGTGTGCGGAAGCGGGAAGCTATTTCCCCCTAACATTCCACCTAATTCCCCCTATAATTGCAATAATTTTCCATTGTTACTCTCCTACATTCCGAGACGTGACGCTTTTCATATCCAATCTCTCCTATTTCCTTCTCTTCACCTTATACTTATTATAGCATTGTGTTTTTGTGTTTTTAAAGTTGGAACGCATGAGAAAAGGAATGAAGCTTCTGCTTGTTGAGAATACAATAACGTTCGTATAACGAGCAACATCCGACAGGGATGTTGTTGAGAATCTGCGCCAGGTCAACACAACTGTTGTTCCTAAAGTTGTTAAGTTCATTATTCATGTTAAATTTGTAGCATTGAAATGCAAAGAACATTTGCATTGAATATGATTGCTACAGTTGTGGTAATTTTAACTTATTAAAACGCAACTGTAGTGCTTGCTTATTTGCCTGAGGTGACGCCGCGACTCTGCATCGTCGTCTTCTTTTCTTTTCAGAGTTATTCACTTAATGAAGTTCTTGCATTCGTTTTAAATAGCATATGATTTATTTTTACTATGCTTATCAGTGTATTTTCGGTGCGCATTTTGTTTTGTTATGTTACCAGCACTTTTTGCTGTTTCCTTACTCCTGCCGCATGTAGTTTTTTATATTAAAGTGTCGTATATACACAAGTTGTAAACTAGGTATTAATGCCCTGGCAGTTACACCGGTACGTTTTGTTAGGTTGGCACTAGTTGCCGCCAGCTCTCTGTGGCTTTGTTTACTTCCTTCTTTGCGCTGAAGAGGAGCCTGGCAGGCTCGAAATGTTTAGTTATTTTTGTAATGTATGAAACTTATGTGCACGAACATCTAGTTCACCAGGTGTATATACTCGAAAAAGGTATTTTAATTTTATTTTAATTTAAAAACCTATATTTATATGTAAGCTATGTTAAAGAACAATTACAGCTAGGCATTTGGCTTTTAGGACGTGCACACTTTCCATATCCTGTTCTATAAAACTGCTTTTATTTCTCATTTTCATTTGGTCAGATTTATATTTTTTCCCAACTCATTATAATGAATCATTGTTGCTTCATTTTAACGTATTCCTGAAATTTTCTGATCCCTGTGTCGAAGTCTTGCTCATCTTCACTACTTGCTTTTCAAGTAAACAGCTGATCCTTATTCCCAAACGATTTTCAAAGAAGTAAATTACGGTAAATAAAAGTAAATAGAATAGGATCGAGTATTTCGATTTCTTGACCACACTAATGGACTTCAGTACCTACGTCTTCTAAGGAGGGTACCTCAGGGAGAAAGGAAATTAAGAACACAAAGGGCGGGGCAAGGAATCAGAGCGGTGGGGCAGGGATGTAAACGGGGTCCCTAACGTTTTTCAGAACTAATGTCTGACATCGGACAGGCCTCCGGGCTGAACGCAGGATGCGAAATTTCTGCATGACGCAAATGCACCCCATGCTGCTCAGCACCAGTTCGCTACCATCATAATCAGCCCAGCATTTGCTTAAATGACCGCGAAAAAAAAAAATCAGAATGTCCGGTTCTAATATATTTGAATCGGAAATCTCGCGAATGGTAACCCCATGCGTTACACCCTTAACCATCACCTCAGTGTTAAACGATAGCAATAAAATATTAATGGTGCAGTTAAGAGTCTGAACTATGAGACTAATATCAAGCGAATTGTAGTAATATCTCTTTGTGGACTTGCTTGGGCAGGAAGAGAATTGGTCAAAGTTGGCTGCGTTTCTATGTAAAGTGCGCCTAATTAGAAGCTGTGTGTGTATAAACATGTACCATGTAAAGACGAATGAAAGAGAGAGAAAGTGGCTGTGTGTGTGTTAATAGTATGTCATTGACTCACTGTATATAAATAAATATTATTCTCGTTTCAGTTATTAGCAGCACATACGGTCCGTAGATCCATGCAATGGATATAATATATGTACATAGTTTGTAAAATAATCGCCATTTTCTATCCATCCATCCACTTTGGAAGAGAAATAAAGCTGTGGGTCCTCTATCCAACATTTACGGCACGATAAAGAACCTCAAGCCTGAAAGAAGAGGCCTCTGAGTAAAATTTATCGGCCGTTTCACTTCCTGGATTGAATTGGACGCTGATGACCTGAGATGTTAAAGAGCGTCCATCCCACCTACCCACCACCTACCTAGCTTACCTAACTGTACCTAATCTAACCTAATCTAATCTATCTCTTTGCCTATCTATTTATCTACATATCAATATTAAAATATGGCTAACAGCTTCTTGTTACTTATATTGTTATTTTTTTATCTAAACACAAATGCTTCAAAAGGTTTCTGTCTATTATCTGGTGAACTGAAGTCGGTTTTAGGTAGTTGAAGTGACAATTACTTCAATTTGATGTGTGATGACGGAAACGAAACGCTGTTTATAGATATAAATGAAGACAATTTTAAATGCGTTTTATTTCTGCGATCAGAAGTCTTAAATTAAAAGGAGAAATGGGGAATGAAAACGTAAAATAAAATTATTAGCGCAGTAAATTAAGAATATTCTACTCTAACATACAACTGAATTTTCATAAAATTTGCCCAATCAAGTACTTTGAGTGGCCATACGAGATGCTATCAAAAAGTTCCCGGACCGGTTCTGTTACAAAGAAAATACCCCATTTACCTAATTTTGAACACCATTTCCTCATAAATCGCCTTAGGAAGCATAGTGTGTCACTTTTGGAATGCGGCCTCAAAGTCATTGTTTGTAAATGAGTGCAGAACCTTCCGCGACTCCTTAACGGTGTCGAAATGGCTACCTTAGATATGCGTTTTCATCTTCTGGAAAATGAAGAAGTCTCCAAGATTTGAATGTCCAAAAATCTTCATGAACATCTTTCTGAACTTTTTCAACTTCCAGGGATGTTCTTCCATTTTTGAAGCTCCGTATCACTCCAAACCATGCATCATCGTTCTTAGCTTGCCGGAGCATGTTTAATACCTCTGTGGCCGATTTCAAAAGTTTGAAGCAAATTTTACATTACGTCTTTGTTAAAATGCTGTCCATAACGGAATCGCAGGCTGGTTCACTCAGGCGGTGACAAAAATGGCGATTGCGCTACTATCATGTAAATACAGCATATCGCTTGGCACACTGAGGTTACAGCTCCCTAGTCCTGAGCGCGCAATCCTCTACTGTCATCTGTTGACGCGGCACAGAATCAGTCCGGGAAATTTTTATTATCACTCGTACCTTATTGTTGTTCATTTATGACAATGCAGTATATCATTTTTGTCATATTAAGATCTTGTGACTTAAAACAAGTACATTTTATTCATTATATGGTTCCGTAAAGGGACTGCTTTACGCAGTTCATGTGTATTCTTGCAGTTTCCAGAGTGACATTTTCACTCCAGATCAACTGTTTACATCAACTTTAATTAATTTCCAACCTGCTATGATGATTTTTAATGCAGGTCGTCATTTATTTGATATTTCAATGCTTGGTATCATATCCAAGTGCTTTCATAATAAAGTTTCAAATCTATTGTTATGATCTGTGACGGTATTAATTGTTAAACCCAATAAAGAAAATCGTACTTTTTTCCTGAACGTAATATATCTCATTAAAGTTTCAATAAAACAGCTGTATTTTACCTTATGTGCCTTTTTTTTTTTTTTTTTTTGAATGGTGTTTAACGCCCGTTTTACTACTGAGGCACCACAGGCGGTGGTGGACACTAATGATACACGAAATGAATGATATAATGGGAAAGGATTTTTAAGGAAGGAAGCGTTCCAGGCCTAAGTTTAGGGTACCTCCCCGGTATTTGTCATTTATGAGGACTGAGGAAATCCTGGAAAACACATGTCAGGGACGACAGTCCTGGTGGAATTTGAACCCCAGACCTCCCAGAGTCCGCGCCTTAACGACCTCGCCCACCCGTGGCGGCTCCCTTATGTGACTGAAATAATTACAATGTTAAGCAATTTAGAAATATAACAGTTTAAAGATTAAATAAGCAACCTTTTAAATCTAATATAACATAAGGATGTGTTTTATGCAGATAATAAAGCCACATTACTAAATTTATTTAAAAATATTTCCATTTTGATTGTTGAAAAAGTGTAACAATCTAGCACCAGACAATATTCATTGTTGAATCGCTTTAAGCCACTTGCAGCTGATAAATATTCGTCTGCAATAAGTTTTAAGGGAACGAAAAAAGGCATCATTTACATGTGCTTACTGTAGCTGGCCATTTATTATGAACAGGCTTCTGCATAGGAAAATAATTATTTGAAACCGCTGTTGAAGCATGCATGCATGCTCTAAGCGTTACAGTTGTATAGTACTTGAAGCCGAGGTTAGCAATTCAGGTCGTCATTGTCGATAATCCGCACTGCGTGGTCACCACTCGAACCCCAAGAGTGCCTCTATACGAGCACTCGTCATCGTGGTTTCAATACTCCGGGACTCCACTTCGATTCCCGATAACTTCAAATGACTCCCGGCAAAATGTCAGCATCACACACCATTGGCTGGGATGTTCATATGGCCCCATAACATTGCTATTAGGATGTTGCTGAAACATCCTATGGTATATTTTTAGATTTTTATTAAAAGATATTTTACGAATAATTCCTTAAGAAAATAGCTATTAGCTCGAATTAAACCTTACACATTTACAGGTGTAAATATTTAGAACTAACACCTTTCCCAAAATATTTATCATTTTTAAAAGTATTTCGTTATTTTAAAACCCGTAGAGCAATTTGCGAACTTCTCAAAGCTTCTTTAAACTAACCAAAAGAAATTGTAGGTGCTTGTCTACGTTCAATCTTAAACTACAAACTATTACTAAAAAGCAAACAATATGTAAAGCATGCTAATGGCACATTGCTCTTCAGATGTGGTAGCGTTTGGATTAATAATGATACACAGTGTATATGCTCCATTTACCGCTTGAATTGTAATGAAAAAATTACTGTTCACAGGCACTTATGTTAATATACGAAACTAAAACTTATATAAAACGATAGGCTAACAGTAAGCATGTTTGACGTCTTTACACACTTTTTGACTGGTGGAAGTGTTCTTAAGGTCTTCTAAGGCTATTATCGTCCCTTTTGTGAGAGAACGTGTCTGTCAAAGTAGGGATATTTATTGTGTTCCAGTGGGGAAAGTGAAGTATGCCATAGCTGCTCTTTTTGCGTGTCATTTCTCTCCCCAAGCACCCCACTTGTGGCACAATGACATACGAGTCACATCTCCCCCTCGCGACGACCCGACTTTTGTGTTTATGTGTCGTCACGCAGGGGTTGTTCAACCGCTGGCAGAGACAAAAGCTCAGCTTTGGCCTGTATACAAAATACTTTCATTCATACTCTGCCAGCGAGGCAGGGAGAGTTGAGGCTAATACTTCCGTATCACATTATTTTAAAAACTCACTAAATCGTTATTAGTTTATTGAGCGTTAAATATTTTACAGCAAGCTTAAACTAAGCCTTATTTTCTAATTTCCTGTCATTACTTACATGAAATACTCGGTTTTAATATAAAACATATTTGGGTTTACCTCGGCTGTTAAAAAACCCAATCTCCTTACTTGTGTCAAGAAAAACAATTATTGCAACAATTGAGGATTATGCATTACCTTACCGAGATTCTTTAACCTAGTTTTTGATTTGATTCCAGTTAGACACTTCTTAATTAGAAGAAGTAGCCACAAATATAATGAACTCGTTCATAATTAATAGATTCCGTGTCAGTCTATTAATGAAACGCGCAATTATTCGGTCGAGAGTAGAGATCATACTATACCAGAGCTTATCAGAAACAGTTCACGAAGTTCATTAAGTGACTGAGAAGTGCTTCAGTTCATAAATGGTTGTGGTCTCGCTAGACTGTACACCTATCGACAGTTTCTCGCAATTAAAATTTCTCTTTCGCTTTTGAAATTATTATATTTTGATAAAAATTTAGTTGTAGTTTTGTGCATACAAGACTGCGGTTTGTGGACAAAAGAATTATTCCTAGTTTTTATCTCATTTTTGGGGCAGGCATGAAAAAATTTTATGTATTAGAGGGACCAATTTTATATTCTAAATATTCTCTAATTCTAAAAGATTCTCAAATCCTTTGAACCCACCGAATTCTACATATAAGGAGAACAATAATGAAAAAAGTAAAGAAATAAATGATTGTATTCATAATCAAAAGTTACAGAATTAAAGCGTACTCCAATTTTTTTCCAAAAGTTTAAAAAATGATAAAGTAATTTAAATAGTTTACAAGTATAGAAACACTGATTTCTTCCAAAGCAATCTAAAAACATAAATCAGTACGAGAGACAACGAGAGCTTGGACTGACCTGTGCAAATAAACCCGGAGGAGAGTTAAGTAGAACTAAAAACGCTGAGCTGTAGATTGAGTAGCTCTATTGGTAAGCAACTTTTGATGTGCATGAAAAGCGTTTATATATGTCAGCATACCAGTAAAAACCTGCAGAACTATCGAGAGTTGATTTCGAGGATTTTCGAGAGAGCGCAGCACATGGCATTACTATACAGTTTCTGAAAATTACGCTAGATGGCATACTGAAAACGTGTGACACTGATGATTGCCACAAGATGATATCGGTGATCCCAATTCCACCGAAATTGCAACAACTGCAACTTTTTGTAACTAAAAAAATATATTGAAGGTCAATAGAGTTATCTTGAACATATTAAAGTAAGCATTCTAAAGACTCAAATTACGAAACAAGCGCGAATATTCCATGTTTACTTTTTTTTTTGATTGGTTTATTTATGGACGCTCTTTAACAGCTCAGGTCATCAGCGTCCCATTCTACTCAGGGCGTGAAACGACCGACAAATTTTGCTCAGAGGCCTCTCTTTCAGGCTTGAGGTTCTTTTTCGTGCCGTAAATGTACGACACGGGACCCACGGCTTTACTTCCCTTCCGAAGGAAGCCATACTTAGGATTTTTATGCCCGAAAAAATCCATCGGTCCTGTCCGGGTTTGAACCCGCGATCTACCATGTTTACGAATATCCCATCCCTAATATTTATACAAGAAAACAATAAGTTAAATAGTAATGATAAACAAGTGGAAAATACAGCTGGTATCTCACTAATCTGGCCTTCGTGTTTACCAATTTAAATTAAACTAAGCAATAAATTACTCAGGCACGTTACAGGATTTTCTTCTGAAAGTAGAAAAGGCGTGAAAGAACAAGTGTCAACAGCTAAAGAAAAATGGCTAGCTTATTGGAAATTCAAATTAATTGTTTTTGCATAACTAGTCCCATTTTCTTATGAATATAGTACTTAGTTTCTTTTTTCCCAGTCACAGGTTCTACCTTAAAAATATTTTGTGGCTTAAATCTGAGTGTTATGTTATGAGATCATGGTTTGTCAAGTGCTTCTGTAATTTAATGACATTCTATACAAAAAGATAGGGTGGTAAGGCTGCATATGAAACTAATTTTATGTGTTAGGGATATGTCAAACGCATAATGAACTGATTGTGCAATTCTGTTATTCTTAGTTCAAGGATTTTCGAACCGAGATTCAGAAATACATTTAAATGTTAAAGTTAATGAAATCTAAACCAGTTGTGAATATGGCTCAAAAGAAAACAGTGCAAACTATTTCACATTAAGGCGAAGTTTATTTTTTAAAATTTATATTTAATACTTAAATATTAACTTGGTCTGGTTGTCATGGGGTAACGCGCTCTCCTTCGTGAAGTAAAAATCTCGAGTGCTAGTCCTTCTGGAGGGATTTAAGAAGCCTTGGGTCCTTGGACGTAGATTTACGGCACGCTAAATAGCTCCATACTCTATGAAAGAGGTCCCTGGTTAGAACTATCGGCCATTTCATGTCCAAGTAATGCCTTAGCATCACACCAGCTGGCCTTTGAAGCTATTGTCTCGTTACCTATCTATCTTAAACCTGTTGATGCTAAATGTAACTAAATTTGAATGGTTCATGTGATCCGTCAGGACTGGAAGGGGAAATCGCTGACTAAGTGTAAAAGCCTGAGAATATACTTAAATGAGATCGTATAGAAAAAAAATATTTTGGGATGTGAATACATTGTGCAAACACTATCAAGTACGCTTATTATTCATGTATGCATTTTAATTCCTCTTAGGGAAAATTATATTTCTGAGGTAATAACGCAAGGTTGCTGAGGTTAACGATAATATTTTAACAACACATAATTTTAAGTGCAAATATTGCAATTCATGTACCTACATAATGGTAATTTTCTATTAAGTGTGCTTCTCTTTGTACATATAGGGAATAATTTTTTGTTAGGGTCATATTGGCAGACTCACTTTAGCGTCTCCTAAATAAATAAAAAAGAGAGCGACATTTTACTACTTTTTGGGACACTTTAAATGCTGTTTGGAAACTTTAACTCCACTAGATGGCAATAAATCACGTTTGTCACATAAAAAGCGAATTCAGTCATAAACAATGTCTCAAAGTATTGCTAGTTTCCATCATTAGCGTTTAAATTTTCTGTGTAAAGAGTCGTTACAACAAATAATTGCAGTCATTTTGTAGGGATAAAGTTTGCATTGTATCTTTGTTGTTGTTCACTACTGTTCTCTGTACCGCAGACAAGCCACACATCCCATTCTTGCCCTCGCCTCCCTTATTTTTCTCTCCTTGGAACGTTGTTGATGACCCTGCACTGTCCCTCCTATCAGTTCTGCTTCCGCTGCCAGTATATTCTCTTTTCTGTTTTCTCTTTATCCCCTCTTCACTCAGTATTGATCTTGTGCGGTCATCGGAGGGCTAATTAAATGGCAATTGCTGGGCTCGTCTAATTTCCTTCCCACGTAGAGAAGACAGACTTAGCGATATCTAAAGTGTAGTTGGGGAGTCGCGCGACCTTCAACTATTAGCTACAAAATGTGGGGAACTCATTTTTTCCCCCCAGATATTTAGTTCTCTCTTTTCCTTGTTCCTGAAGCTGTGTTCATACAAAGTCAACGTTATTAGAGATGTATATTTCTACCGTTTTAAGATCTAAAGCATTTAAATTCATACAGGTGCCTAAGGCTTAATTAGACCACCCTGTTTAAAATGCATCTGTTTTAAAATTTCGCACTATTTCTATTCTTCAAAATCGCCTACTTTATCAACAGTAAATTTGTTTTATACCTTAAGAAACATTAACACGAATTTCAGGATGAAACTTATCGCTGCATTAAAAAGTACTTAAATTACAAGAAAGTAAAATTATTGCGTCATAGAATGTAAGAAAATAAAAAGCGAAAGGAAACACTGTTGTATCCCTGATGGTTGAAAAATGTTGTCACGTTGCTAACAGTTTTGAAAGTTTTGCTCCACTGAAAAATATTTTTATTCATGATAATATTTGGTATCCACCGTCCCAAATACTAAAAGTCAAGCATAGTTGAATAATCTGCTTAAGTGAATAAACACATTAAGATGCAGAACAGGATACGAAAATCGCAGTAAATCGTAATATTAGAATATGTTACCTCGTACATAGCAGAAGAAACATATATGCATTTTATCTATCTATAATGAAGTCTTCCTGAATATATAATCACTAAATGCCCTCTTTCCACGATGAAAATATTTACTGAATCCGTCGACATAGTCTTTTTTTTCAAAATATGCTATCAAATGAGCTGAACAAAACTTAGACAAACCTACATAAGGCTTTATGCAAGAGACAAAGATTTTCTATGTAGAACCCACTCCGATACTTTTATGAGGTAATTCCATGCTATAAATAGAACAAAAAACTAATACCACTTTGGTCATTTACATGTTTGGCCGAAAAAAATAATTTTTACATTATATTTCATGTACTACAATGTGTTAATTTGTCGGAATTCCTGCGTTCCGATTAGATTACCATGTTTATGTCGGACTCAGTCGATTTGAATACACTTTCCTAACTAAATCAAACTCAGTACGATCCCAGTTTTTTCATTCGCATTGAAAACCTATTTAACTGAGAATTAATTATAGATTAAAGTTGTAAACTTTGGAAACTTAAAGCAGATACAGAAAATTAAATGGAATAAAGCAGTAGGCATGCGTATTTACTGGGCTAATGTGAAATGGGGATCGATTTTGTGTGATAAAAATGGCTACTTTAGTACGCATATTTATATTCAGTTCGATTTCAGTATCGATTTACATGCATCTCAGTTCGGATTGAATTCCATTCCAATTACATGAACATTTTCAATGTTCTTTATTCATATCTTAAAGGGGTTAGTCATAAATTCACCTGAAATTTTAAGTGAATCTTTTGTTTTGTTTATTTACGGACGCTTAACATCTCAGGTCATCAGCGTTCCATTCAATTCAGGACGTGAAACGGATGATAAAATTTTCTTAGAGGTCTCTTATTTCAGGCTTGAGGTTCTTTTACATGCCGTAAATCTACGACATGAGATCCATGGCTTTACTTTCCTTCCGAAAGAACCCATACTTAGGATTTTTACGCCCGAAAAAATTCATCCATCCTGGCGGGGATTGAACTCGCAATCTTGGGTTTAGAAGGCAAGTACTACACTACCAGGACCGACATATGTGAATCGTTGTAGTTATTGTTTCACAGCGCTGATGTTAACAAAGACTAAAGAATTGAACAACGCAAGTTTTAAACCGGTTTTTAATGCAACGCTATGCAAACAAATATATCTTCAGTATCTGCAGATGGTACTTTCTAAATGTGCTAGATCCAATGAACTACGAACTGATTGCTGAATTTTTCTCCTGAACATATGACACGTATCTCCCACCGCCGTGCCGTTCATTGGAACAAGGTCTCGCTAGCTTCTGACTGTCAGAGTGGTTGAGTTGAGTTCAGTTCAGTTATTGCGAGTGGTGAATTTTTTTCTTTATTTAATCGAGAAGTGTTGAAATACGATTTGAACAAATATTCACGGGTGTAAAAGTTCCAGGTGGTACACCAGTACATAATCTTTATAATAAAATTCAGGCCAGGGGTAATCTTCATTCTGAGAAACCTAACACAAAGGTTGAGTTCTCACCAAAGAAAAATGAAATGAATGAAGAATTTCCTCAAAAATCGCTTTCACATATTTCAGAACTAGCAGTTATTTCTTATGACTGATTACAAAGATCGTATTGTTAAAATTAAAACCATATAACTGTGGCACAAGTGAATACCATTTTGCCTCCTTTTTTTAATAATTAACAAACATGGGGCATGATCGCCTTTTCCAACAGGACTCTGTCACAGTTCATACAGCGAATATTTAATAAGGGAAATTGAAAGTGTTTCAGGAGACAGAGGACTTGAGGCCGCCTCGATTCCCCGACCTTGCGACTTTTATCTCTGGGGCACAAGAAAATCCATATGCCCTGGAAGAAATGAAACAAAATATTCGCTAGAAAACTGCCACAATTACTCGATGTCAACTATAACGAGTAAATGATAATCTTTAAAGAAGTGAAAATATCTATGACAACGACGTACCTTCTTTGGTAAGTAAACTCTTTTAAAACAATTTAAGAAATTGTTGTATGGCTGTGTTAGCGCCAATTGGTTGATTTGTATAAGTTGAAAATGCTGTGTCAAAATAA
Source organism: Metallyticus violacea (assembly GCA_030762175.1). Classification (NCBI taxonomy): domain Eukaryota; kingdom Metazoa; phylum Arthropoda; class Insecta; order Mantodea; family Metallyticidae; genus Metallyticus; species Metallyticus violacea. The sequence continues at coordinate 56,516,908 of CM060832.1, read as the reverse complement.
AAAATTAAAAACCAAATCTCTGTTACGTTTCCCCTATCAACATGCGGTGACGTCATCGAAACCGCACGACTCAGTCCTAGCAATACAGTGGTAGCCGGTGAGCACGCTGATATATACTGTACAGCGCTTTTCACTGTTGTGCGCAACTCTAAGTGTTAGCCGGAATTTTGTCGCTTACATCATCCCTGTGTGTGTTTTGTTTGGCAGTAATAGTCACACCGACAGAAGATAGGAGCAGGGCTTTTAGTTTCACGAATTTTCTAAAGAAAATAAATCTCTGACATGATATTCTGGTTAAAGCTACTATTTTGGTTATTTTCGTATTTTCGCGATTCAAACAGGCAGGGCTTTATTCCATTTACCGTGCTATCCAAAAATCCTTGCGTTGCACTACCTGCGGCGTCTTGGTTCAAGTGACGTCATTGTCTTGGAAGGTTGTAACAGCTTATATTTATTGTTGCAGTTTTCTTTCTTGTGAATATTGTAATGAGTTCTAAAACAAAAAATATTAAACCAAATAGATGCTTCTAGGTGGAAGAGGGTCTTAAACGTGCAATTGTTCACCAGGTTTATTCATGGTACTCAATTATGGAGAATACTCAATAGCAGCAACAGCTCGTATTAACAGATACCCTAAAAGAAGACTCTCAATCTTTTGTTTCGCTGCGGATTTGACAAGTTTTATGTTCATCAGTAAGAAGGAGGCAGCAGCATTGCCATATTTCAAGAGAAAGTATTTATTTTCACGATATCTTTTCGAGATAAGAGAAATATGTATATAGCTCTATTGTTTCCTTTAGTAGACTCTGTTACAGCTTTGTTCAAGGCACTGAGTCCTCCCTATGGTTCTTTAACACAGAAGACCGAAAGAGAGCTTGCTCTGTGAGTAATTGGGACAATTGTGTTTATTAATGACTGTTTAGTAACATTTTAGTCCGTGATTATGTGTACCGTCACTTGAATAAATATATTCCATGTTTTTTAATTTATCTCCAAGTTCTATTACCACACTATTTTGAACAATGATGATTCCAAAGCCGTCCTACCTCATCCGCTAGGAACCTGTCTTGAGCAAGTAATGCGTTGTATCCATAAAGTGACTTGAATAACTGTCGTATTTACGCGAATGTAATGCTTACCCCAAATTCGAAACTTAAAAGCATAAAACAATATTTTGACATATTGTTGTACGGCGTCTTAGAGATAAGCCCTTTCGCTTCATAAAACGTCAGAAAATAGAATTTATATGTGGAATATTGTTACATCTTGAAACATGTAACAAAAGAAAAAATCCACCATTTGTGCTGTTACCAGGACAGTTGGCGTAGGTCAAAGAAGTAAGTTATTTTTTATGTGTCACTAGTCACAGGTTGCCCATTCTTCCTCCTTTCATGTACGAATTCCAAAACATTTTCTTCAATGTCAGGATGTCTTCCTTTGCGTGGGTCAGTGAATACCTTCCTATTAGCTCTTAGTCGCAAATAATGTCAACTTCTAATACCGCTACAAGAATGTTGCTGTGAACTATATTGAACTCGCTTCGCGCCTTTCTGTTACGACTTTCTTCAGCACAAAGAATTACTTCATGCTTGAAAGTAGCATCATAAGATGTTCTTCTCTGGTTGCCCTCCATTTCGTGAATACCTACTGTTCAAACGCTCTACGCAATAATAGGCCAACAATAAATGTAACGAAATCGAGATTTGCAGTAATATATTATGAAGTAATAAACGATAAATGAAGTTACCGGCGAACTACGGAGCGAATTTGCACTTGAATCAAATACGTCATCGGATCCAATACCACAATTTTGAATACTACATTAAATTCATGTAAATACGATATTAGGTTCCTTATGTATTATTGCACTTTCCACGTCTGGTACATTGAAGGCAGTCAATTTGTTTGGTTGAAGAATGGACTGGTTCCTAAGATTAGAATTCGAGCCCTGTAAAAGGCTAAAATCAGCGATGAAAGAAGTGTGGCATTTGTGAGTTCTCATTAGAACTTATACCGATATCGGCTGTTTGGTAATGTATCAGATAGAACCCATCATACTGACTTCAGCTTTAGCGAGCAATTCTCATGTATAGAAAACTCAAGACGGATTGAAGAACGGACGTGTATCGGGTCCCAGCAAAGAAGTCGCCTGAGGTTTAACAAGAAAGTTGTAAGAAAAACGTTGACCCCTAATGCGAGGATTTGTAGAGGATTTAGACAGAGCCAAGTGTCTGAAGTATCCCTTAAAGGCATCGTCTCACGTTTCCCTTTCATGTTTATCTCCACCAACCGCAGTGAGGCATCCTTGTACAAGTGGCCAACTTTTCCATTTCGTTTTCTGGTAACCTAATGACATGTTGATCTCGAGACCACCTACCAAAGAACTGTTTAAAATAACACAGCAGGAATATTTTGTATTTATGAAGACTTTAAGTGAAAATTGTATGCATATTAAATTGATTAACGATATTTTTCTCGCTTTCTATAGGAACATTTTAAATGTTATGTTTTCAAACACAGGTTTCTTTGATTTACTATTATAACTGCATGACGTTGCCTAACTGACATGAGAACGATTTCGTTAGAACTTTGTGGTGTGATCAATTAATATATCCTAAATTTAATGCTAATTATAAATTTTCGTAAAACTAATTATATGTTAAAAATAATTGTTGAAAAATATATGGTTTAAGGAAGTTGTAGTGATGACGTTTTATCTTCGCTTGTGTTAATGCCAGTATGTAGGCTATTGCACGAAATACATGTAAATATACCGAGTCCATATAGAAGAAAGTTATGAAAACACTTAGCAGAATACATATTTTAATATATTACGGACGTAAGCTCTCAAATAATATGGTCAGGTGTTGATAAATAACAGTTAGCGAGCATTTTTAAAAATATAGCGGAAAAATACTACATTTTGAACGAAAACAGGCATACGACATTGTATTTAAGGATGAAAATGATAACTATAATAATACTAATAACTGCAGGACAGAGGAAGTTACAGTAGTTACACATTAACTGCACTGAAAAGTCCTAAAGGACTAAGTTTACAGAACTAGGATGCAGAAACATGAATCTAGGACTTTATGGGGGAAAAATGACTGAAACCATACACAGGACAGTCTTACAATTTCTATATTGTTTGTAATAAAAGTGTAAATTGTTACGGCTTCCCCCGCTTACATAGTATGAGTCATCGATATATAAATGTATTATAAATAAAATATTTTTACTACAAACCAAAAATCAACAGATTTCAGTTCAGTATTATTCTGCTCTATGGGTAGTACTTCCAGATGTGCGAAGTTCTAGCTGTCGAGCCGTGCCGCTAAACCGCTTGTAACAGGCCAATTTGTGTTGAAATCGGCCGTAATCGAATGTAATTTCTTAGTTTATTTATAACTGGCTTCCAGAATATGACCTCACCGCTCCTACGGCCTCCTTGAACTTCCGAGCAGTTATCAGTGTAAATTCGTCCGCGAAGGGTTTAGAGCAACTATTTGTGTGTGCAAATGTTGTTATAGATACGAATCATTTCGTCGCGTTAGTAAAAAATTTAAAATTTATTCGGAAGGTACCTAGGCAATTGTCTTTTCCAGAACCAAAGACCTTGTGAATAAATTTGATAGTACTCGCTCAGTGGAAAACAAGAAACACGCGTGAAACCATGCCCCGTTTGAAAAGAACACAAGTTGTGGGTCTATTAACACTTCAGTCACTGATGAAAGAAACCACCCACAATAACGCACACATGCTACGGGATCACCTTGTCGTAGACAATGTAATTATTCAGTGTAAGTTTTGAGTTTTAAAAATAGTTTTACTGTATGTGCAGAAGCAACTGCAATCCAGCTTGTGCTAATTTGGATAGTGCTTTTGTTGATGAGTGTTCAAGTTTTGCGTCTAATTTGTCTTCTGTTAAAACAGCATGTCTTCACCAAAATGATCTTGTGAACATTCACAACACCTTGCTATTGGTGTTCTGATAATCCAAATTGTATACAAGAATCTTTGTGATAGGACAGTTGGAGTAAGGTGTGCGATTAGCACAAGACTATAATCGATCCGATTTTTGCGATCAGACAGTAAATGGACAGAGATACCCTCATTCAGCAGAGTAGTGCATAACTGAAACTAGGGAAGTGTTTGAAGATAAAGTGATTAGAGCTGGCGTATGACCATCTTGCTCCACAGATCTAACAGTCTGTGATTTTTATTTTTAGGATAACCCGAAGGATAAAGTGTACAAAACTCAAGGAAAACATACAAATGAAATCAGAAACATTATAATGGTCGATCGTATTAATCGAAATTTGATTACCTAGTACAACGCCTGTTTAACTGAGGAAGGACAACATTTCCAGCATATGTTAAAAGGTAAGCTTTTATACCTGCTTTTAGAAGCAAAGTCATAGTACAGTCGCGGTCGGTTGTGACATGTACAGCTGCCGAGATGTAAAACCCCGTGCGAGCGGTAAGGTCATATTCTGGAAGCCTTGTATTAATGAGCGTATTAGTATTCATTATACTTAAATTCAGGATCACTTGATTAATAAACGTATGTATATTGAACCAATACATTCATTGTGTTGCGGTACCGCCATGGGTGGCCGAGGTCGTTAGGTCGCGGACTCATGAGCGGGAGGTCTGGGTTCGAATACCGCCAGGACCGTCCTTCCTGACTGAGGTTTTTTCCAGGTTTTCCTCAGTCCTCATAAATAGCAAATGCCGGGGAGGTACCCTAAATTTAGGCCTGGAACGATTCCTTCCTTAAAAAAATAAATCCTTTCCCAATATATCATTTCATCTCATGTATCATCAATGTCCATCGCCTGTGGTGCCTCTGTAGCAAAAACGGGCGTTAAACACCATTCATTCATTGTGTTGCGGTATCAGCAAATCTGTTACTGTCAATAATTGAGTTGTGATTGAGTTTTAAAACCTTAATAAACCAATGATTGATCTATTGTTTGTATATAATGGATGCATAATTATAACATTCAAATTTACGGTGACTTGGATTATTCGTTTTCGCAAATTGTCAAATTTTATTTTGTATTTATTTTGGATCAATATTAATTTTAACTTAGCGTTCGGTATACAAGATCCAAATGTTTATTAGTCTGATTGTTCCTAGGCTACCAATAAATAAGTATCACTCCTTTTTCTTGTCGGTTCTGGTGGTCTAGTGGTAACCGTACTTGCCTCCTAAACTCAAGATCGCGGGTTCGATCCCGGCCAGGAACGATGGATTTTTTCGGGCGTAAAAAGCCTAAGTATGGCTTCCTTCGTAAGGGAAGCAAAGCCGTGGGTTCCATCTCGTAGATTTATGGCATGTAAAGGAATCCCAAGCATGAAAGAAGAGGCCTCCGAGCAAAATTTATCGGCCGTTTCACTCCCTGAATTGAATGGGACACTGATGACCTGAGATGTTAAAGAACGCCCATAAATAAAATGAAATTTCTACTTTACAGGGTTAAAATCGATTTATTCCATAGAATTTATTATGCTACTCTTTGATTATAGCATGTTTTAATCTCCCTCATACTCTTACAGTGGCTGAAAAGCGCTAACAATGCACACAATGATTGCTACAAGTACAAAATCACAGTATAACCTTCGGCAATTCTTTACAACACTCTGCTTTTACATAAGATTTTGCTGCTCTGTCTCTGGCGTTTTGCACGAGAGATCCTAGAGAACTATTCCATTTTGCTCTTTAATGTGGCAACACTGCTCTCGTCCACACTCTCTTCTCGCCCAAACTACTTCTTCAAGAATTGTAGTCAAGAGTTACATTTTTCTAATCGGTAAACAATGAGTCCCTGCACTATGGACATACGCTAGAAAGTGACAAATCAAGACTGAAACTCTGAAACTCTTACACTAATGAGATATTCAGGGTTGATTGTTTTATTCAGAAGAAACCGACATCACCCACCTCAGGCTGAGTCATCGCTCTCCGTGTTTCTTCAGCTACAGTTCTTCTTTTTGTATTGCCGGTTGAAAATTCCAAAGCATATTCATGACCTACGCTGGTGTACCGTTAAACTTTTTCCAAGGTCATTTTAAAATCACCTAACATGTAGTTACACACCGTCTTGGGATGTTTCTGGCGCTGAATTCGATACGCAATTACAAAGATATTCAGTTGGAACCTTGGGTCAAGTAATTAATAAGCATTTGAGTTTTTTAATCCTATACGAGCATCTGTGGTTAACTGCAAAATATTTATGTGTACATACCAAAGTAATCAAGTACAATTAAATTGGCAATGCAACGGAATATATTTCTATTGAGTGCAACTCTAAGTTGTTAAATTATGGTTTTTTTAATAGGTCATTCCAAAATTAATAACAATTTTGTATGTTATTAATTTTAAACCGTAAAATACGAGGGCTGTTCAAGAACGATCCCATTTTTACAGGCAAAAATTTTCGCGCTAAAATTCAATTTTACAAAGTTTTGTTAGCTTAATGTGTTATGTGCACATGATATAAGTTTCATTGTTGTCACAGAACGGTTGTTTTTGATGTGATAGACAGATCAATTCGTTACACTTTTAATGTTTACCTAACACTAGGTAAATTCAGCCTATATTTATTTTTATACTATACTTTGATCTTAGCCAAAAGGTTGAGATGTGAAGAGAAAGAATCTTGGGAGCATATTCTGCGTACTGCAAGGGGACGGAAGAATGGTGGAATGTGAACGGAGGACGGAGAGAGCAGAGGCAATGTTTTACTTTTCTGGCAGACAGGAAGGAGGAACAGGGAGTAGGTACATTTTTAAATACAGTGAGACAGATCAGAAAAGGCAGACAACGGGAAAGGGGGTAAGGAAACGTGTCAAATAGTTTTTTGTACATATATGTGAGATAGTGTAAGTTATTTACTTTT